>CM057106.1:20764954-21197454 GCA_029959045.1 Taenioides sp. WSHXM2023 | reverse complement strand
GCCTCTTTGCACAACCTACACCTCGGGTCTTGTCTGGTGTGGTAGATCTGGGCCTCTATTGCTCGGGTGCTCAAGGCCTGCTCCTGTGCAGCCAGGATGAGGGCCTCTGTGCTGTCCTTCAGACCTGCCCTCTCCAGCCATTGGTAGGATTTCTTGATATCAGCCACTTCAGTTATGTTTCGGTGGTATGCCCCATGTAGGGGCTTGTCCTGCCATGATGGTCCCTCCAGCACCTCTTCCTCTGACCTCCACTGTCTGAGGCATTCCCTGAGCACATCATCTGTTTGGGCCTTATCCTTGATGTACTTATGGATTTTGACTGTTTCATCCTGGACAGTGGTTCCCACACTCACTAGTCCTCGGCCTCCTTCCTTCCGGCTCGCATACAGTCTCAGGGTGCTGGATTTGGGATGGAACCCTCCATGCATGGTCAGGAGCTTTCGTGTCTTAACGTCTGTGGTCTGTATCTCCTCCTTTGGCCAGCTTATGATTCCTGCTGGGTATCTGATCACTGGCAGGGCGTAGCTGTTTATTGCCTGTGCCTTATTCTTGCCATTGAGCTGGCTTCTTAGGACTTGCCTTACTCGTTGCAAGTATTTGGCAGTAGCCGCTTTCCTTGTTGCCTCTTCAAGGTTGCCATTTGCTTGTGGGATACCAAGGTACTTGTAACTGTCCTCAATGTCTGCTATTGTTCCCTCTGGGAGTGAGACCCCCTCTGTGTGGACTACCTTCCCTCTCTTTGTCACCATCCTACTACATTTCTCGAGCCCGAATGACATTCCAATGTCTGTGCTGTAGATCCTGGTGGTGTGGATCAGTGAGTCGATGTCCCGCTCACTCTTAGCGTACAGCTTGATGTCATCCATGTAGAGGAGGTGGCTGATGGTGGCCCCGTTTCTGAGTCGGTATCCATAGCCAGTGCGGTCAATGATTTGGCTGAGGGGGTTCAGACCTATGCAGAACAGCAGTGGGGACAGTGCATCTCCTTGGTATATGCCACATTTGATGGCCACTTGTGCAATTGGCTTGCCACTGGCTTCAAGGATGGTCTTCCACAACCGCATTGAGTTTGCAATGAACGCCCTTAGAGTCCGACTGATATTGTACAACTCCAAGCACTCAGTGATCCATGTGTGTGGCATTGAGTCATAGGCTTTCTTGTAATCAATCCAGGCAGTGCACAGGTTGGTCTGACGGGTTCTGCAGTCATGGGCGACTGTTCGGTCAACCAGGAGTTGGTGTTTGGCTCCTCTGGTGTTTTTGCCAATGCCCTTCTGTGCTGTGCTCATGTATTGATCCATGTGCCCACTTATCTTAGCCGCAATGATGCCTGACATGAGCTTCCATGTTGTGGAGAGACAGGTTATTGGCCGATAGTTGGATGGGGCTGTACCCTTTGAGGGATCCTTCAGGATCAGGATCGTACGCCCTTGGGTTAGCCATTCAGGGTGAGTCCCATCCCTTAGCAGCTGGTTCATTTGTGCTGCCAGGCGCTCGTGGAGAGCAGTGAGCTTCTTTAGCCAGTACGCATGGATCATGTCAGGGCCAGGTGCTGTCCAGTTTTTCATGCCTGAGACTCTTTCCTGAATGTCTGCCACTGTGATGGTGACTGGATCTTGTTCAGGGAGGTTGCTGTGGTCTTCCCTCAGAGCCACCAGCCACTGTGCATCGGTGTTATGTGATGCCTCCCTCTCCCATATGCCCTTCCAGTACCTTTCAGTCTCCAGCATATATATATATATATATATATATATATATATATATATATATATATATATATATATATATATATCATATATATCATATATATCATATATATCATATATCATATATATCTATATCATATATATATATATATATATATATATATATATATATATATATATATATATATATCATATATCATATATCATATATATCATATATATCATATATCATATATCATATATCATATATATCATATATCATATATATCATATATCATATATCATATATCATATATATATATATCATATATATATCATATATATATATATCATATATATATATATATCATATATATATATATATCCTATATATATATGATATATATATATATCCTATATATGTATATCCTATATATATATATTTTTTTTACAGTTTTACATTTGAAAAAAAACAACAAAAAAAACAAAACAAATTTAACTGGTGGACTGACTACAGAGGCCTCAACTCCACAGTCTGGAGTGTGTGAAGCCACATCTCCAGCTTTCTGAGTCTGACTTTAGGTTCATATGATCCGGCCGCAGCAGTTTACTCATTTTTAAACAAATGTGAGACAATAACTATAAAACATTGAGTAAAAACAATGTGTATAAAACACAGTTGTGAAACAAGGCCAGTGTCATATTTGTCTATTTGTGTCATATTTGTCTAAACATTCCAAAGCAGCTGCCTGTACTTTGGCTCCATTACAGTGTAAATGACTCATTATTATCAGTTGTCATTTCTGCTCATTGTCTGCTGAGCGACGTTAGCATGAAGCTGACAGAGAAACGATCATAATAAAACAGCTCCACATAAAGAATGATTAAACCCCAGGCACTTCCACAGCCTGTCCACACCCAGGTGAAAGCCTGATGTACTGCTGACATGTTTCATTTACATGGAAAACACAGTGCAGATGTAGTTTGTGACAACAGACTCCACTTCCCCTACAAAGTGTTGGAAGGTGTTGGTGGGAAAATCTCTGTTTTACATGATCTGACCTCAGCATTGAGTGCATTGAGTGACACTGGTCACAGCTGTAGGGCTTTCCACCTGTGTGGACTGTTACCTGTTTGTTCTACCCTAAAGTGTGAAATGTGACCTGAGTCCTATTTTTACATAATGCTTCATGGGTCCTCTACTGCCTATTAGCATACTCTGATTAGCCCTATTGTTTTCCTTGTTTTGGTTTGGTCTGAGGAAAGAGTTGTAAGTGGTTGACAAAGGCTTAGGGCTCCATTTCTGCTCAAAAAATGGATTGTTTTTCCTGACAAATATAGCCTCGATGAGCCCTCTCTCAAACCACCTCTGCTCCTTTGCCTGGATCTGTATCTCACACTAACCTCTCTCAGAGGAGAGGTTAGTGGACTTAAGATGGACGAATGACAGGGTGATTTTTTTTCATCATTTATTTTGACTCAGCAAATATAATGTCAAACAGTACAACATCAGATTTGTTTGCTTACTATTAGGAAATGTGAACATGTCAGAAATGAAAAACAATAATGAACATAACTAGTGGACTGATGTTAGGTTCACATCTGTCTCCTTTAGTTTGTTCAAGATTTTCTGAACTGGCCACACACTCTATTCGTCTTTTCTTAGTGTGAAGCCTCATGTGTTTGTTGCGATCGGATGATGTAGTGAAAGCTTTCTCACATTGTTCACATTTGTACGGCTTCTCTCCAGAGTGGACTCTCATGTGGATTTTAAGGTTATGAGATTGTGTAAAGTCCTTCCCACACTGGTCACAGCTGTATGGTCTTTCTCCAGTGTGGACTCTCATATGTGATACTAGGGAGCTGGAATGAGAAAATGTCTTCTCACAGAAGTCACAGATGTACAGTTTGTGTCCAGTGTGGACTCTGGTGTGTCTTTTGTAACCCAGGTGGAAAATGTCATTTAATACTAAACAATAATATTAAATAAGTGCCGCTGTATTGCGTGTTACGTCATTCTCTACGTGTCCGCGTCACCCGGTCATGTGACTAAGCGCGGACCAATCGGTGCGCAATATAAGCCGGTAGTGATAGTCTACCGGCAGAGCGAACAGGGCACGCTTCTGGAAAGTTTGCTGAAGGTATGTTACCAGGTTTAAATCGCTAGTTTGTCATGTCATGTCTCCAAAAACCCACCTAACCAATCTCAAACTACAGGAGCCGACTACCGGTGCCGACTAACCTGAATCGGAGCGTTGAAATAGATTAAACTACTAGACTGGTGAGTCTCGCTAGCGTATTAGCTTAGCACTCTCATTCATTTCAATGCCTAGCCTAGCCTAGCCGCTTCCATTCGGTTCTATGGAGCGGTTAGCATGTGACTTTATGCCCGTTTTCCAAATGTAATTTATTGATACAATTGAAATTAATATCAAGTGTTTATTTAATCAATTGCTGCTTATTGATATCTGAATTGTACATGAATTGTACATTTTGATGCACTTTAAAGCCCAAACGTGGCAGTTGTTGGTGCTCTAAGTTGCAGTCACTCATGCACTTTAAAGCTACACTAGTGCACTTTATAGTATTTTTACATTTTGTAATTCTTAATACTTGAATTACTAATACTAAAGTTGATGTTGCTAGCACTTTACACTTATTTATAAGAAACTGAAGTTGATTAGATTTATTATATTATGTGTGCACACAGACACCTTACAATGGTCCTGTCCCTTTTCATTCAGGCCAGGTCTGTTGTACGGATGGCGAGCTAATCCTGAGCAAGGACTTAAAAGAACTGAAGCTGAAGCCATCGGAGTGTCCTCCCCTCATTGGTGCTCCCCTCCTGCTCTCTGGTTGGGCTGGTAGGAGGCTCTCTTCAGCCGCCCTGTTTTTTTCCTATTCTGTGATTATGAACTGTTTCCGCCGTGCCTTTAAAGAAGTGGCGCTGAACGATATTGAACAGAACACTTAGGACCAATAGCCCTTTACGGACATTGCCGCTTTTAATGGACAATTACAATTCTTTGCATACGCCAATCGTATCGGGTGCATAATTTTGAATTGTGGTTTCCATTTTTTTGAATTGTAATCAAGTCATCTTTTTTTTGAATGGCCATTCACTCTTGTTAATTGTTGTCTGTCATCGTCTAATACATGGTACCATCAAACACAACTCTTGTTTCAGTCTTTCCCTCCACTCCTAGAGTCGAACCTACCTTTTCTGATATCTAGCCCATTACATCACCTATGTACTAATATTATTAATAACATTGTAATAACACACTTGTTACATAATTCGTGGTGAGCTAGCCAGGAGTGGAGTAGTTAGCTGAACATTGTTGTTGTATTGCATGTAATTGACAAACATGGAAACATTTGAGAAACGTGGCATCAAAATTCCTAACTCAGTCTTGGTACAAGATGCGACCCGAACTGAAACAGACGATGAAGTTGTTAATTTCTTGAAACGGTTTGGTTCCGTGCGCTTAGCGGAAATTATTGATGAACCTGACTCTGCTTTTCATCAATTTATTGTAGTCGAATTTAACTCCGACGCGCCTGTAGTTTCACTGCGCAAGATTTTGCCTTACACTTATATTTGTGAAAATGATAAAGTAACTTATGAAATTGTGGACTTATCTTTAGTCTGTGCTGATCAAATAGCCAAAATGCAGACTGAGAATTACATAGCTCAACTACAAAAAGTGGCTAATCAAACTGGTCAAGATTTTGCTATGATATTGAATGGGGTGATGTCTCTGCTTGGCCAGACTGTCACTGAGCTCCACCTTGCTGCTGGTGAAGTCGAGGTTCCACAAGAGGACAGTAAGACAGAGCTACCGTCCGCAGCCCCTATCAAGCTGCCGTCTGCTGCCCACCTAGATCTCGAGAATGCAAATACTGTTCCAACATTAAACCCAAGTGGAGCCACGCCAACGGTAGAACCAGATTCTAATCATTCTAATGCTCCCAGACTCTCACTTCCAGCCATCTCACCGCATGAACTGAACCCACCCGGAATTCAACGGTATGTTGTTGAGCACATAGTGAAAAATGATGAGAGCACAAGTCACTACTCAACACAGCGCATTCGAGCCTTCTCTGGCAGACTTCCTCGACCCCAGAATGAATCTGATTATGACACATGGTGCTCCGGCATAGAACTGTTATTACAAGATCCTGCAGTGTCTGACCTCCAGCGCTCACGCAAAATCTTTGAAAGCCTGCTGCCTCCTGCCGCTGATATGGTTAAACACTTAAGACCTGAAACTCCACCCACCATCTATCTACAGACACTCGACTCAGCATATGGAACTGTACAGGATGGTGAAGAGTTGTATGCCAAATTTTTAGACACCTTTCAAGACGCTGGTGAGAAGCCTTCAAACTATTTGCAGCGTCTGCAGGTTGCTCTGAACCTGGCGGTCAAGCGAGGCGGGGTATTGAGTAAAGACACTGAAAGACACTTGTTAACCCAATTTTGCCGTGGTTGTTGGGACAATTCCCTTATTACAGACTTACAACTTAAACAACGGAAACACAACCCTCCATCATTTGCAGAACTGCTCCTTTTGCTCAGGACTGAGGAAGACCGAGAAGCTGCAAAAACGCTCCGCATGAAACAACATCTAGGTGCAGTAAAATCAAGAGCCAGCACCCATGCGCAGTATGCTGTCACCAATACTGACGAGAAAGGGGAAATAGCTGCTCTCACCAGCGTTACGCAGCAACTCGCCCAGCAGCTTGCTGAAATTCAAAAGCAGCTCGCAGCCTTAACAGCAGCCCAGTCCAGCAGCAAGCAGCATGTGCCGAAGTCCACACTAGGCCGTCAGCAGGGTGAGGGTCAGAGGGCGGGCAAGCCATCAAAGAACCCGTCCTCTGCGCCTAAGCCTGGCTATTGCTATCGGTGTGGTGAAGATGGCCATATAAAGCCTCAGTGTGAGAACCCACCAAACTCCGCTCTGGTTGCAACTAAGAAAAAGCAGTTCGCAAAAAGACAAGCAAGATGGCAGAAATTCAATTCCACTTCAAGACAGCCTTTAAACTAGATCCAGTTCCTGTTGCGGGGCGAACCGGAACTGTTGTGGACCCACAATGTCCCAACAAGAAGCACACCCGACATACAAGCTGTAAAAACCAGACTCAAACTACTCGCACTGTGTCATCCCGGTTGCCAAAAGGTCTAATAGGTTCCCGCTGCACAGTCAATATCAAGGTCGCCGGTCAAGAATGTAACTGCCTCCTAGACACAGGGTCGCAAGTCACAACTATTCCGGTTTCATTTTACAACCAGTACTTCTCAGACCAACCCGTGAAACCCCTGTGTGACCTATTGCAAGTGGAGGGAGCCGCAGGACAAGCAGTACCGTATCTCGGATATGTGGAGATGGTGGTTACCTTTCCCAGTGAATTCCTGGGGGCAGATTTCGACGTGGCTACTCTAGCACTTGTAGTCCCTGACATCCGTTCTGAGCATCAGTCCCCAGTGTTGATTGGCATGAATACTCTAGAGCCACTCTACAGTCAGTACAAAGGGAGTGAGTTTGCTGAGTTTCAACCAGCTGCTCATGGCTACAAGGCAATCCTCACACTTCTGCAGATACGGCACCAACAACAAGAAGCAGGCAGTGAGGGAGTGGTACGCCTAGCCAGCAACAACCCCGTACTGGTTTCGGCTGGTCATACCACTGTGGTCGAGGGCTCTATTCATGCCGATACGTTATCTCCTGGCCAGTGGGCGCTTGTGGAGCACCCAGCCTCACCACTGCCAGGTGGGCTGTGTGTCAAGAACACTCTGACCATGCTCCCAAGTCAATCCCACCAGAGGATACCAGTCATCCTTACCAATGAAACTGATCACGATGTAACCATTCAACCCCACAGTACTATTGCTGCTCTATCCATATCACCCCAGATTCTGTCACACCGTGTGTCAAGCTGCCGTTCCACACCTGAAAAAACCACTGGACCTCTTAAACTTGATTTTGCGGAGTCCCCCATTCCTCCAGAATGGCGGGAAAGAATAACCCAAAAGCTAAATGAAATTCCAGATGTGTTTTCCCACCATGATTTAGATTTCGGCCGAACAAACAAAATAAAACACCACATCAAACTGAGCGACGAGACTCCCTTCAAGCATAGACCTAGACCCATTCACCCTCAGGATATCGAGGCCGTCAGACAACACCTAAGGGACCTCCTTGAGGCTGGGGTCATTCGCGAGTCTGAGTCGCCGTTTGCATCACCGATTGTTGTGGTCCGGAAAAAGAATGGTGACATACGGTTGTGCATTGATTACCGGAAGCTGAACTTACAAACCATCAAAGACGCCTACGCTTTGCCCAATTTGGAAGAGTCATTTTCCGCTTTGACTGGTTCGAAATGGTTCAGTGTCCTTGATTTAAAATCAGGTTACTATCAGATCGAAATGGCTGAAGTTGATAAAGCAAAGACAGCTTTTGTTACCCCAATTGGATTTTGGGAATTCAATAGAATGCCCCAAGGAGTCACGAATGCTCCTAGTACTTTCCAGCGATTAATGGAGAAATGTATGGGAGACCTCCATTTAAAAGAAGTCTTGGTCTTCCTAGATGACCTCATTGTATTTTCCAGTTCACTAGAAGAACATGAACAACGGCTACTGCGAGTTCTTCATCGTCTGAGAGACTACGGTCTCAAACTCTCTCCTGAAAAGTGCAAGTTTTTTCAGACATCTGTACGATATCTGGGCCATGTCGTTTCTGAGAAGGGTGTTGAGACGGATCCAGAAAAGACCAATGCCTTAAAATCCTGGCCAGTCCCAACTACGCTGAAAGAGCTCAAGTCTTTCCTTGGATTCGCTGGATACTATAGGAGGTTTATCAAGGGATATGCAGCCATCGCAAAGCCTCTCAACGATCTCACACGTGGCTATGCACCCACCTCCAAATCCACACCCAAGACCAATCGAGCCAAAACCCAAGACACCAAACAGCCTTTTGGAGAGAGATGGACACCAACCTGCCAGCATGCATTTGATACATTAATTGAGAAGTTAACCAGTTCCCCAGTCCTTGGATTCGCCAATCCAAAACTGCCCTATATACTCCATACCGATGCCAGCACCACCGGGCTTGGAGCAGCCCTTTACCAAGAACAAGACGGCAAGCTCAGAGTAAATGCTTACGCCAGCCGTGGTCTATCCCCAAGCGAAGCAAGATACTCTGCACACAAGCTTGAATTCCTCGCTTTGAAGTGGAGTGTGACAGAGAAACTGCATGACTACCTGTATGGGGCCAGCTTTGTAGTAGTGACCGACAACAATCCACTCACCTACCTGTTAACCTCAGCGAAGCTGGATGCTGCCAGTCACAGGTGGCTTGCTGCCCTGTCCACATATAACTTCAAACTACAATATAGAGCTGGTAAACAAAATCTTGATGCTGATGCCTTGTCTCGCCGCCCCCACAGCAAACCTACTGATGCTACTTCGCAGGAAGATTGGGATCTGATCACCAAATTCACAAAAGAGCATGTCACAGAACCCGGTGATGTAGTAGAAATTGACCCTGAGGTCATTTCCGCCATTTGTCATCGCTGCCTTGTCACCGGCCAGTCGAGTAATTCAGCCGAGAGTCCCGTTACCCTGGTTGAATCCCTGAGCCTATCTGCTGAGGCCATACCTGATTGTTTCGCCACTGAAGCCAATCATGGGCTGTCTGTTGTTCCCCCCATGTCACATCTCGACCTCGAAGAAAAGCAACGCGCTGATCCTGTTATAAGAGAGGTCATTCATCAGATGGAGACAGGAGAGAAAATTCCCCCTACAGCAAGGCACGAGCTCCCAGATTTGACACTGCTGCTGAGGGAATTGACTTGTCTCGAACTACGAGAGAACATCTTGTATCGGAGGAGACAAGATGGGGGACAGGTTTCGCTCCAGCTGGTGTTGCCTGAGGTCAGTCGTTCTGACCAGCCTTCATGATGAGATGGGCCACATGGGCATCGAGCGAACGTTGGATCTTGTGCGCTCCAGATTCTTCTGGCCTCGCATGGCAGCTGATGTGGAGTCCAAAATTAAAACATGCAGCCGGTGTGTGAGACGCAAAGCTCTCCCAGAAAGATCTGCACCATTGGTTAACATCAAGACCACTCGACCTCTAGAGTTGCTTTGCATGGACTATCTTTCACTTGAACCTGATCAAAGCAATACCAAAGACATCCTTGTTCTCACTGACCACTTTACAAAGTTTGCTGTTGCAATACCCACCGCAAATCAGAAGGCGAGGACAGTAGCAAAATGCTTGTGGGAGAACTTCATAGTCTGCTATGGAATACCTGAACGTCTCCACACAGACCAAGGGCCTGACTTCGAATCGAAATTAATTAAAGAACTTTGCCAGCTTGCTGGGATCGAAAAGACCAGAACCACCCATTATCATCCTCGGGGAAACCCAGTAGAGAGGTTCAACCGGACATTACTCGGCATGCTTGGAACCCTAGCACAGAAGCAGAAAATCAGGTGGAAGGACTATGTGAAGCCGTTAGTCCACGCATACAATTGCACGCGGAATGATGTTACCGGCTTTACGCCGTACGAGTTGATGTTCGGCCGTTCACCACGTCTTCCAGTAGACCTTGCCTTCGGGTTACCTCTGCAGCAAAATCAATCTGCTTCTCATTCCCAGTACGTCGAGAATCTCCGATCCCGTCTGGAAGAAAGTTTCCATATTGCAATGAAGAATGCCGCCAAATCAGGCGAGAGAAACAAAGTTCGCTTTGACAAACGAGTCACACCTTCGTGTTTAGAGGAAGGAGACCGAGTCCTTGTCCGCAATGTCAGGCTTCGCGGGAAGCACAAGCTTGAGGATAAATGGGAACAGGACATTTATACTGTCGTGAAACGCGCCGGAGACTTGCCTGTGTATACTGTGCGTCCAGAGGCAAAGGATGGACCCATTCGCACTCTCCACAGAGATCTTCTTCTCCCATGTCCCTTTCTGACCGGCAGTGATGCTATTGAGCATTCACTCAATAGTCCCCCACGTCGTCCTCAAACACGAAGCCAGAACCAAGCTATTGCTGATATCACTGAAGACCCAGATGAAGATGAGGACTGGGAACTGCCTCGAGCTCTGATTCAGCCAACCTCATTCACTTTTGAAAGTACACGTCCTGATGTAACCAATCCGCTGCCTGAAGCTGATCCTGTACCTGTGTCTCCAGTCGACAATTCCGACAAGGCCACTGAACCGGTACCTTCATCTTTGCAACCAAACTTACTTGCTGATGAAGGGACCAACTTACCTGAACATGGGGATACCTCTGCCGAGTCTGAAGCTTCTCAGCTTGTGAGAGAAGACCCTGAGCCTGGTGAAGAATCCTTACCTGAAGGGGTGCAACCTACCTGTGTCCCGCCAAATCCACCTGAAGAACCAGAGCTCCTTGGCCAAGCAGGGGCATCACCCAGCCTAAATGAGCCATTGCTCAATCCAACTGAACTAGCTATTGACGTACCAACTTCACCAGATATTTCTGTTGAACCGGATCGGGCTATCCGACATTCTCGTCGACAACGCCAACCACCCAATCGCTTGCAGTACTCAGTGTTGGGTCAACCTCTTATTTCAGTAATACAAACCCTTTTCCACGGTTTAGTTGATGCTTATAGCGATGCATTAAATACTTCTTCAGCTACCACCCCTTTGCATCCCCAAGTTTATAACGTTTAGCATGCACCAGGAGCTGCATGGTTTAAGGGGGGGAGGGTGTAACCCAGGTGGAAAATGTCATTTAATACTAAACAATAATATTAAATAAGTGCCGCTGTATTGCGTGTTACGTCATTCTCTACGTGTCCGCGTCACCCGGTCATGTGACTAAGCGCGGACCAATCGGTGCGCAATATAAGCCGGTAGTGATAGTCTACCGGCAGAGCGAACAGGGCACGCTTCTGGAAAGTTTGCTGAAGGTATGTTACCAGGTTTAAATCGCTAGTTTGTCATGTCATGTCTCCAAAAACCCACCTAACCAATCTCAAACTACAGGAGCCGACTACCGGTGCCGACTAACCTGAATCGGAGCGTTGAAATAGATTAAACTACTAGACTGGTGAGTCTCGCTAGCGTATTAGCTTAGCACTCTCATTCATTTCAATGCCTAGCCTAGCCTAGCCGCTTCCATTCGGTTCTATGGAGCGGTTAGCATGTGACTTTATGCCCGTTTTCCAAATGTAATTTATTGATACAATTGAAATTAATATCAAGTGTTTATTTAATCAATTGCTGCTTATTGATATCTGAATTGTACATGAATTGTACATTTTGATGCACTTTAAAGCCCAAACGTGGCAGTTGTTGGTGCTCTAAGTTGCAGTCACTCATGCACTTTAAAGCTACACTAGTGCACTTTATAGTATTTTTACATTTTGTAATTCTTAATACTTGAATTACTAATACTAAAGTTGATGTTGCTAGCACTTTACACTTATTTATAAGAAACTGAAGTTGATTAGATTTATTATATTATGTGTGCACACAGACACCTTACAATGGTCCTGTCCCTTTTCATTCAGGCCAGGTCTGTTGTACGGATGGCGAGCTAATCCTGAGCAAGGACTTAAAAGAACTGAAGCTGAAGCCATCGGAGTGTCCTCCCCTCATTGGTGCTCCCCTCCTGCTCTCTGGTTGGGCTGGTAGGAGGCTCTCTTCAGCCGCCCTGTTTTTTTCCTATTCTGTGATTATGAAATGTTTCCGCCGTGCCTTTAAAGAAGTGGCGCTGAACGATATTGAACAGAACACTTAGGACCAATAGCCCTTTACGGACATTGCCGCTTTTAATGGACAATTACAATTCTTTGCATACGCCAATCGTATCGGGTGCATAATTTTGAATTGTGGTTTCCATTTTTTTGAATTGTAATCAAGTCATCTTTTTTTTGAATGGCCATTCACTCTTGTTAATTGTTGTCTGTCATCGTCTAATACATGGTACCATCAAACACAACTCTTGTTTCAGTCTTTCCCTCCACTCCTAGAGTCGAACCTACCTTTTCTGATATCTAGCCCATTACATCACCTATGTACTAATATTATTAATAACACTGTAATAACACACTTGTTACACTTTGGAGTTCTGTTGATGAAGAAAAACTCTTCCCACACTGGTCACATTGAAATGGCTTCTCTCCAGTGTGGATTCTCTTATGTACACTGAGTGCACCAGAGTGTGCAAAGTTCTTCCCACACTGGTCACAGCTGTATGGTCTTTCTCCAGTGTGAGTTCTGTAGTGTCTGTGCTGAAGCTATTGGCCACTTCTTTCCACACTGGTCACATGTGAAGCCCATTCTGTTGGTGGGTTTTGTAGCCCTGTGTAAGAACAAAGAAAAAGAAGTAAGAAGTCCATTACAAATAAACTATATTTTAAATATGGTAAAATGCTTTATGGTGAATTGAAACAAGAAGAGAAGGGAGTAGAAGAAACAGGACAAAGGCATAACAAAGCAAAACATATTGGGCCTATGCAAATGCTTTTATTATAAGCTGTAACTAACAGCAAAACTATAATTTAAAGAGAGTAGTATCTTTCCATTACAATCATAAAGGAGTGAGTTTTGTAGTGTCTCATGAGTCTGGAGGCAGTGGACCGTGTCTTTCCACTGGTCACATGTGAAGCCCATGTTTAATGTTGGATGGTGGAACAGTAGCTCTGTAACCGATATGAACGAAGAAAAGTGTCATTACAAATAAACCAAACAGATTGATGATAAACTACATCCATCACGGCACAGAACACAGTGTTGATAATGGTGTGTTCATGGTGTGTAGAGACAAGCTGCAATCAAGTGTGTGCATCGTTTTTAATGTTAAGTGGGTTTTTTTTGTTTGTTTGTTTTTTGTTTTTACAGCCCTAGTGCCAATCCTTCTTTATGCCTTTTATTTTGTTCTGTCTTTGTGCATTCTTTTAACCCTGATCTCAAGTACAATGTCATTGTCAGAATAGATCCTACAAAATGTCTTATTAAATATCTTTTAAAATATCCTGCACATCAAAATACAAAAGTTCAAATCTTTACATTTAACCTGCATCATCAGTAAAGTGTGACTTTCTCCCCCACATTGTTTTGATGAACCTGAGCTCCCCCACTCTCCAAAGAGAGCAGCATAACAATAGTTAAGAAAAACAAGTGTGAATGAGCCAGTTAGACGAGTCCATGGAGCTGTGGGGTGATGGGCTGAGGCAGAGGAGTGAAGATACAGATGTTTGAACAGTACATTGATTCAGATTCTGAGTCCCGCCCCTACATGACTGAATGATTCCTATTTAACATTTAATGTCGAAAAAAAAAAAAAAAAAACCGTCCAACAGTAATTTTCTCATTAAAACAAAAACATTAAACCTACCACTCAGTTAAAGTGAAGGGGGAAATGATAAAAAATGTCAATGAGTACAGATACCTTGGCATAATTTTAGATTCAACACTAACGTTTAAGGACCATATAAAAATGTTTGTCATACACTAAAATACAATCTGTCTAATTTCAGGTAAGAAACTCACTGACAACCCAGGCAGCCAAAACCCATGTGAATGCAATGGTATTTTATCATTAAAGTGTTGGTATTTGTCTGCAAACAAGCTCTTAGGATCCTCGATAGAAAACCGCAGCATCATCATCACTGCAAAATACCTGACAGACATAAAATGCTAAGGGTTGGAAACATTATCCAATTTGGAAATTTGCAACTGTTGTTCAACAACTACAAGGTCCACGTGCAGTGGCCAGTGAAGCACCTAAAAGATAAACCGCTCTAGGCCAATCAGCATTTTCTTTCAAAACGAGAACAGAGGGCATCAAAGTACCAGCACATTTAAAACTATGAAAAGATTTGAAAAAGTTTAGCACTGAATAAATAACATATTTTTAACAATGGAGAAGTGCCAGCATTAACTAACAACTAAATAATACCTGATTAAGGGCACAGAGGGAGCAGGGTGGGAAACTCACATATGTCTAAAATGCTGTAAAACACACATCTGTGTGAGTTTTCATGTCAATGCAACAACCACAGCCAAAGTTATCACGATAAATGTACCTTCAGATACACATATTTCCCTTAACAAGGCACAAGTTAAGGGTGAACTAACCTTTGCCACTCATCTAAGCAGCTGCAGTTCTGACACAACTCTAGTTGGGACTAGGTAAAATGTCTCTCTGGAGGAAGGGGTTGTCCACACTGAAACACTAGTTGTTTACAGCAAAGAGAATCTGTTATGTGTTATGTCCATTGTTCTGCCCTAAAGTGTGAAATGTCACCTGAGTCCTATTTTAACATAATCCTTCATGGCCTTAATGAGTCCTCTACTGCCTATTAGCATACTCTGATTAGCCCTATTGTTTTCCTTGGTTTGGTTTGGTTTGAGGATAGAGTTGTAAGTGGTTGACAAGTTGTATCTTAGGCTTCTATTTCTGCTCAAAAAAACAGATTCTCTTTCCTGACAAATACAGCCCGAGCCCTCTCTCGCACCAGCTCTACTCTTTTGTCTGGATCTGTACCTCACTGACCTCAGAGGAGAGGTTAGTGGACTTAAGATGGACGACTGACAGGGTGATTTTTTTTTCATCATTTATTTTGACTTAGCAAACACAATGTCAAATAGTACAGAATCAGATTTGTTTGTTTACTATTAGGAAATGTGAACATGTCAGAAATGAAAAACAATAATGAACATAACTAGTGGACTGGCTCCACACTGAGCTCAACTCCCCAGTCTGCAGTCTGTGAAGCCTGATCTCCAGCTTTTTCAGGCTAACGTTAGATTCACATCTGTCTCCTTTAGTTTGTTCATGACAGTGCACCTTCAGATGAGCAGATTTTCTGAACTGGCCACACACTCTATTTGTCTTTTCTTAGTGTGAAGTCTCATGTGTTTGTTGCGATCGGATGATGTAGTGAAAGCTTTCTCACATTGTTCACATTTGTACGGCTTCTTTCCAGAGTGGACTCTCATGTGGATTTTAAGGTTATGAGATCGTGTAAAGTCCTTCCCACACTGGTCACAGCTGTATGGTCTTTCTCCAGTGTGGACTCTCATATGTGATACTAGGGAGCTGGACTGAGAAAAAGTCTTCTCACAGACTTCACAGATGTACGGTTTGTGTCCAGTGTGGACTCTGGTGTGTCTTTGGAGTTCTGTTGATGAAGAAAAACTCTTCCCACACTGGTCACATTGAAATGGCTTCTCTCCAGTGTGGATTCTCATATGTACACTGAGTGCACCAGAGTGTGTAAAGTTCTTCTCACACTGGTCACAGCTGTATGGTCTTTCCCCGGTGTGGACTCTCATATGTGATACTAAGTTGCTTGCCTGAGAAAATGTCTTCTCACAAACATCACAGCAGAATGGTTTCTCTCCAGTGTGGATTCTCATATGTATTTTAAGTTGATCAGATCGTGTAAAGTCCTTCCCACACTGGTCACAGCTGTATGGTCTTTCTCCAGTGTGGAATCTCATATGTATTTTAAGTAAATCAGATCGTGTAAAATTCTTCCCACACTGGTCACAGCTGTATGGTCTTTCTCCAGTGTGAGTTCTGTAGTGTCTTTTGAGTCCTGAAGCTTTTGGCCACTTCTTTCCACACTGGTCACATGTGAAGCCCATTCTGTTGGTGGGTTTTGTAGCCCTGTGTAAGAACAAAGAATAGAAGTAACATGAGGAAAAATACAATATTATTAATATCTATATTGTATACTGATGTATGTAAGAGATTTTAGTTTGGTATCTCAGTTGAGTGGTGTGTAGAAATGCTTCGTTACCAAGAATGTCTTAAGATCGAAATCTAGAGTGATTTTGAAAATGGACTAGAGCTCAGCAAATGTATTCCTAGCTGGACTTTGTCTGAGAATCATACTTACTTGTAGTGAAGCAGGAGAGCAGTTTATGGAAGAAGAGCACCAGCAAGGGAGTCCTGGAAGTCCTTCAGATACAACAAAAAGTGTCTGAAGGTTCAGTCCCTCAAAAGTTCTGGTTCATTCCTGTCCTAAAAAGCAGCTTTTTCTCTGTCCAGTCACAGCCCTTTTTCTGTCTCTGGTCGTTTCTCAGCTGCAGCAGTTTATTAAGTGTCCCTCCCCCCCCTTTCTTTTGATTGGTCCACAGCAGCCAATCAGGAACCAGTGGGAGTGGGTGGCTTCTTAAATTGACAAAATGTAAAATGGTATTATGCTGTTCCATAAGAAAAGTACAAAAAAAAAAAAAAAAAAAAGACCATTATCATGTGTGAATGAGCCTAGTGGATGAGTCTTTGGAGCTGTGGGGTGATGGGCTGAGGCAGAGGTGTGAAGACATTGTCCAGGTGTCACGGTGAAGACACAAGAAACAGCCTGGTGGAGATTTGACACAGTCTCTCAATTTAACATAGCACCATCACACTGTTACATCTGCAACTCCCAACATTAGTGTCAAACATAACTTCATCTACTCCATGACAACCGATACTGACCTCCAACTAATGCAATGCAAAATGATGTTCAGGGTCCCTTAATGGCCGAGTTCTTCTTCAGATACCGATGAGAGAGTAAATCAATAATACTAGTATAGTCTTTATATGATGTTTGGTGTATGGTCTTTCTCCAGTGTGAGTTCTGTAGTGTTTTTTGAGTGTTGAAGCATTTGGCCATTTCTTTCCACACTGGTCACATGTGAAGCCCATTCTGTTGGTGGGTTTTGTAGCCCTGTGTAAGAACAAAGAAAAAGAAGTAAGAAGTCCATTACAAATAAACCATATTTTAAATATGGTAAAATGCTTTATGGTGAATTGAAACAAGAAGAGAAGGGAGTAGAAGAAACAGGACAAAGGCATAACAAAGCAAAAGATATTAGGCCTATGCTGTAACTAACAGTAAAACTATAATTTAAAGAGAGTAGTATCTTTCCATTACAATCATAAAGGAGTGAGTTTTGTAGTGTCTCATGAGTCTGGAGGCAGTGGACCGTGTCTTTCCACTGGTCACATGTGAAGCCCATGTTTAATGTTGGATGGTGGAACAGTAGCTCTGTAACCGATATGAACAAAGAAAAGTATCATTACAAATAAACCAAACAGATTGATGATAAACTACATCCATCACGGCACAGAACACAGTGTTGATAATGGTGTGTTCATGGTGTGTAGAGACAAGTTGCCATCAAGTGTGTGCATCGTTTTTAATGTTAAGTGTTTTTTTGTTTGTTTGTTTTTTGTTTTTCTTCTTTTCTTTATGCCTTTTATTTTGTTCTGTCTTTGTGCATTCTTTTAACCCTGATCTCAAGTACAATGTCATTGTCAGAATAGATCCTACAAAATGTCTTATTAAATATCTTTTAAAATATCCTGAACATAAAAATACAAAAGTTCAAATCTTTACATTTTACATTTAACCTGTGCCAGTAAAGCGTGACGTTCTCCCCCCATATTGTTTTGATGAAACAATGTGGGGGGAGAACGTTATGCTGCTCTCCAAAGAGAATTAATTCAATTCAATTCAATTCAATTTATTTTTGTATAGCCCAAAATCACAACAAGAGTTATCTCGGCGGACTTCACAAAATTGTTGATAATAAAGCAGAATAAGAAACATTCATAAATCAAAAATACAGAATGTTCAACAACAAGCAGGCAAATGGACAATTGTCCCAGCATCTCCTATCCTTAGACCCTCCTTCTCGGCAAGGAAAAACTCAGAAAAACCCAATGGGAAAACGGAGAAACCTCGAGGAGGACCACAGTGAAGGAGAGATCCACTCCTATGGACGGTCAGGCAGATGAAACTACTAATCTAGCAGGACAAGGACAGTTAATCCAGGACAGGGAAGGAGAGGAGGGGTCCAGGTCCTCGACACTAGGGGACAGCAGCGGTCCAAACTGGAACAGCAGCATCTGAAACAGTTACACTCCCCAAAAGGGAGTGGGACAGGGACAACATGTGAATAGCAAAGAACAGACTACGAATGAACTAGTAATTGAATATTCTTAACAGTAGGAGGAGAAAAAGTAGGAGAAACCAGAGGACAGTGCTCAAGTTGCCATAGTTTCCCCAGTAATATATCTCCTAGAGCAGCTTAACTAGACCTATGGGTTTAGTTTCTGTTCCTAACTGACCTGACCATAAGCTAATTCAAAGAGGAACATTTTGAGCCTAATCTTAAATGTAGAGACTGTGTCAGCTTCTTTGACATGAGCAGGGAGCTGATTCCACAACAAGGGTGCTTGGTACCTAAAAGCTCTACCTCCTAAAGTACTTTTAGCGACTCTAGGAACCACCAATAGTGCAGCATTTTGAGAGCGGAGTGAACGGTTAGGATGATAAGGTACAATTTCATCTTTAATGTAGGAAGGGGCCATGTCATTTACAGCTTTATAGGTTAGAAGAAGAATTTTAAATTTTACTCTAAACTCAACCGGAAGCCAATGAAGATTTTTTAATACTGGAGTAATGTGCTCTCGTTTTTTAGTACCTGTTAGTACTCTTGCTGCTGCATTTTGAACCAATTGAAGGCTTTTTATAGAGCTTTTAGGGCAAGCTGCAAGCAGGGAGTTACAGTAGTCTAACCTCGAAGTGACAAAAGCATGGACAAGTTTTTCAGCATCATTTTTTGGCAGTACATTTCTAATTTTGGCTATATTGCGTAAATGAAAATAAGCCGTTTTACAGACATGGCTTATGTGTGCTTTAAATGAGAGCTCTTGATCAAATAGGACTCCAAGATTTCTTACAGTGGAGCTGGAGGCAACACTGACATTGTCCAATGTGATTATCTGCTCAGTTAGAGAGTCAAACTTTACATCGAGCCCAGCTGCAGGCCGGGACAAAACCACAATAGAGTCTCGTAGGTGTTTAGGGCCTAATAGAATACAGCTGGGTGTCATCTGCATAACAGTGGAAATCGATACCATGCTTTCGGATGATATTACCTAACGGTAGCATGTAAAGGGTAAACAGAACTGGACCCAGAACTGAACCCTGTGGCACACCGTAGGCTACTTTAGAGCACTGTGAGGAGCTCTGGTTTACATTTACAAACTGATATCTATCGGATAAATAGGATTTAAACCAGCTGAGGGCAGTTCCTCTGATGCCCACATCACATTCCAACCTCTGCAGTAAAATGTTGTGGTCGATTGTGTCAAAAGCTGCGCTGAGGTCCAACAGAACCAGTATTGAGACCTGACCATTGTCAGCAGCCAATAACAAATCATTTGTTACTTTAACCAGGGCTGTCTCAGTGCTATGATGAGTTCTGAATCCAGATTGAAATTTTTCAAATAAATTATTTTCCTGCAGATGACGACAAAGCTGTTTAATTACAATTCTCTCCAGAATTTTAGAAATAAACGAAAGATTTGAAATAGGTCTGTAATTGGCTAAGAGGTCAGGATCAAGATTAGGCTTTTTTAGGAGCGGCTTAATTACCGCATATTTAAAAGACTGAGGCACATAACCACTTTCCAGTGAAGTATTTATTATATTAAGAATAGGATCTATAATTAGAGGGAGAATTTCTTTGAAAAGTCTACTTAGGATTGGGTCTAACATACAAGTTGAGGATTTAGAGGACATAAAGGCTGAAGTTAATTTGGCATGATTTAGAATAGCAAACTTCTCAAAAACTGGACCAACTGAGGATAGTTCAGATCCCACCAAAACTGAACATGAGTTTAATTGAGACCCTACTCTTACAGCTTGAACTTGTTCAGAGTTAAAAGTAGGGGCAATTTCATTTATTTTATCTCTTATAGTAATGATCTTATTATTAAAAAATGTTTACTTCTATTAGATTGGAATAGTAACTGGTTTGGGCCGCACGCAACGCCTGCTTATAGGACAGAAGGCAGGTTTTCCATGCTTTTAAAGACTGCACTGAGTGTGCTTTACGGTAACTTTTCTCAATTCTCCTAACCTTTTGTTTGTGTGCACGCAATTTTTCATTATACCATGGAGCAGATCACCTTGGCCTGACAACTTTCTGTTTTAGTGGAGCAACGGCATCAAGGGCAGTTTTCAAAGAATCCATGGTCTTATCAACAAATTGGTCACTTTTGATGGGATCTAAACCATCCCCAGCTGGGTCACATGACATATCATTAAATATTGGCCCAATTATTTCTATGAAATTAGTAACAGCTTTTTCAGAAATTGTTCTTTTAGTTATTATTTTATTCTGGTGAACAGAGAAATCTTTAAGACTAAACTGAAAGGTAATCAAAAAAATGATCTGATAATATAGGATTTTGTGGGAGGACTTTTAGATCACTGATCTCTATGCCATATGTTAGAACAAGATCCAATGTGTGCTTATGACTGTGTGTGGGCTGATTTACACTTTGAATAAAACCGATGTCATTCAAAAGAGCGCTAAAGGCTTTATTTAGACAATCATCTGTCAGGTCGGTTTTTATGTTAAAATCTCCAAGTATTATAATTTTGTCCCAGTCCACAACCAAGCCCGACACAAAATCCGAGAACTCTGTTAAAAACTCTGAATAAGGACCAGGAGGTCGGTAAATTATTATAAATAAAACACCTTTTTGGTTTTTCCAATTATGGCAGGTTATTGATAGACTGAGGCTTTCAAACGAGCCAAACGCTTTATTAGTTTTAGGACAAAGCAACAAGCCAGAATGAGAAATGGCTGCAACACCACCACCTCGACCTGTGCTCCTGGCACTCAGAAAGTTGACATGACTTGGAGGTGTGGACTCATTTAATCTCACAAAATCACCAGGTTGAAGCCAAATTTCAGTCAGGGCCAAAATATCAGTGTTATGGTCCTGAATTAATTCATTGACTAAAAAGGATTTAGAAGAAATCGACCTTATGTTTAGCAGTCCACACTTTACACACTTATTTAGAGGTTGACTAGTATCACGAGTTGGTATTTGTATTAAGTTTTTTGGTCTTTTAAATTTATTTTTATTTTTATTTTTATTTTTATTTTTTTGAGGGACAGACACAGTCTCTATCTGACTAGGTTCTGAATACTTGATTTGTGACAGAGCGGGCGAGAGCCTAGCATCAGTAACAGAGGAGCAGGATTTTCCACTAACTCTCCTCTGCGCCCGGGACTCACTTTTTCCCTGTCACTTTAGGCGACTAAGACTATCGGTCAAATTTCTAACTAAAAGAGATGTGCCCGTCGAAGTCGGATGGACACCATCCCTGCGTATGAGCCCGGGCTTCCCCTCGAACGCACTCCAATTGTCGACAAAAACTACATTGTTTTGAGGGCACCAACTAGAAAGCCAGCAGTTAAATGCTGACTGTCGGCTGTACAGTTCAGCATTGACACGACAGGGTAGAGGGCCAGAAAATATTACAGTCTCCGACATCGACTTTGCCAATTCACACACAGCCTGTACCTGCAATTTGAGAACTTCTGATTGTCTCCGCCGGGCGTCATTACCGCCTGCGTGAATCACGACTCGACGGTACCTCTGCCTACTCTTTCTAAGAAGCCTAAGGTTTCCATCGATGTCACCCATTCTGGCCCCCGGATAACACCTAACTGATGCCGCTGGCAGCTCCACGTCTCTAACTATAGAGCTTCCAATCACTAGAGTCTCACGAGTCCAAGTAGCGGGTGTGTCGCCGCTGAGAGGGGCAAACCTATTTGTGACGGGGAGCTCCTGGTGCACTACCGGGTGGCGTGTAGCGCTATGCTTCTTCCGAACTGTCACAAATCGATCCTGGTCTTCTCCCAGCTGCGGGGAGGTCACTGGGGAGCTAGGCTGGCTAATGCTAGCAGCCCTAGCTCTGACGCGGTCCGCGCTCCCTGACGTTACAATCTGACTATAGCTGGGTCTAAAGGCCTCCAATGAGCGGATCCGCGTTTCTAACTCAGTAACCCTTGCCTCCAAAGCTACCACTACACTACACTTCACGCAACTAAGCCTATCGTCAGTGAAAGAGCAAGGGTTCTCACTCCACATATGACAGCTTGAGCAGGACAGCGCAGTAGCGGTGCTAGAAGGCCCAGCCATGATGCTAACAAGTTAGGCTAACAAGCTAGGCTAACTCAGGCTGGAACGAGAGTATAGGTGCTTTGAATCCACAAACTATTGAGACTAGATGTACTACGAATGGATTAAAGACCAATCGACTAGAGCTGGTATGGTGAAGAGCAAATTAATTTGGGATAAGTTCGTGGATTGAGACAAAAAGTAGAGACAAAAAGTAGAGAGAGTCTAACACACAGCACGTAAGCCGAAAACAACTCACCGGATGTGACGTTGACAACAATATTCTTTCACTCTGGTCTGATCGCAGCTCGCGCCATCCTGGATACCGGCACAACGTCATCCTAACACGTCATCTGCGCACAGGTCACGTGACCCAGTACAACCTCCTTCCAGTCCCGACTTCCTCCGCTAGAATTTCACAACAAAAGCATCTCAAAACAGCCCTTCTCAATACCCGGTAAATTAATAACAAAAGTCTGCTTCTGCATGAATTTATAATGGACAATGAACTGGACTTACTCTGTCTTACCGAAACCTGGCACAAACCACAGGATTACACCGCACTAAACCAGATCTCACCACCCGGATACCTCTACTTTGACAACCCCCACCCAAACCGTCGAGGAGGAGGCCTCGCAGTCATCTACCACAACAAACTGAACCTCCGCCCCATCTCTGTTGCCCCTACTACTTCATTTGAACACCTGGTTTTCAGACTCTCTTCTATGGCGCTCTCTTCTATGGCGCTAGAATAGTGTCATTAGGTCACACGCGTAAATATTAACTGCGAGCGAGCAAAATATCTCCGCGCGCGAGGAGAAATTTAAGACCTGCGCGCGAGCGAGCAAAACATCTCCGCGCGCGAGGAGAAATTTAATACCTGCGCGCGAGCAACATTTCTCCGCGCGCGAGGAGAAATTTAAGACCTGCGCGCGAGCGAGCAACATTTCTCCGCGCGCGAGCGAGCAAAATATCTCCGCGCGCGAGGAGAAATGTGTGACATGCGCGCAAAACAACCGCTGGGGGCAGACACGCCCTCGAAAAGACAACGAGCCTCTTCCTGAATACGTCATTCTCGTGACGTATTCAGGAAGTCACACCGACACACTAAACATACCTTGAGGGAAGAGGACGAGGCTTCACCGGAACCATTTTTTCGAAATGGCGGGTTCGAATGAGGTAAGTGTTATTATTATTATTCACAACACACATTGAAATGATTCAGGCAGTTTTAGCTTGACTGTATGTATTTACTTTTTCACTTATATTCTCTCTTCTCAGGACACCATTAGGAGACAGATCCTGACCTGGATCCTCTCCAAGTTTGAATTAGGACTTACAAGAGAGCCTATTGACTTGGATTATTTTGAATTTATGTGCAGGCAGGAGTTGTATTTGTGCAATGCACTGTCAAGGCATGTTGCTATACCGGTAGACATAGTACAGGGCCTAGAGCACTTTTTTAGGCTTGTTAGGGACCACCTTGAGATGCAGCACACTGATAGTGTCCAGCCTGACACATTACCTGGGGAGGTGGGGCGTCCCAGGTTTGATATTGATAGGGAATGCTTGGAGGAAGTCCTGGAGCTAAACCTCCCTGTTTCCTGCATCACAAAGATGCTTGGTGTGTCTAGGAGTACTGTCTTTAGAAGGATGAATGAATTTGGACTTTCTGCTAGATGTTACCATGAAATTGATGATGACGAGCTAGATAATGTTGTGCAGAGCATAAAGAATGAGATGCCAACTGCAGGCTACCGCATGGTCAAGGGGAGGTTGCAGTCTCTGGGAATCCATGTTCAGTGGAGGAGAGTGACTGCGTCATTACACCGTGTAGACTCCCTGGGCATCCTCTCAAGACTATCAGGCCTAGGCTGCATTTTGCGAAGGACCTACTCTGTCAAGGGTCCCCTATCTCTGTGGCATGTGGACACAAATCATAAATTAATCAGGTTGGTACAGTTTGGTATAATAAAAGTATGGCATACATGTATGCGATTTATTGTGCAGGTTTAGTAATTACACTCAAAATTTTGCTCCTAAGGTATAACATTGTGCTGTTTGGAGCAGTGGATGGGTACTCCAGGAAGGTAAATGATCATTTTGTGTAACATATTTGTCTCTCTGCCTGAAACTTACCATAGCTTAAAAGAATTTGCATTGTAATTTTATTAAACAGATAATGTGCCTCAATGCTGCCACCAACAATCTGGCTTCAACTGCATTTGCTTCCTTCAAGCAGGCTACAGAAACGTATGGCATTCCCTCAAGGTAAACTTAAAAAAAAAAAAAAAAGAAAAAAAAGAAAAAAATGCAAACATACTTGCCATGGGATCAGAAAGGTCAATTTCATTTTGATCATTTCAGTTCAGTTCTTCATCATACTTAACACTTTCCTTTAGAACTTAATTGTATTGATCTCCTGTGCATTATAGGGTCAGAGGTGATCAAGGCAGTGAGAATGTTGAAATTGCCAGGTTTATGTTCACTGTGCGGGGTACAGACAGAGGAAGCTTCATGTCTGGAAAAAGTGTTCACAATCAAAGGTTTGTCATGTCTGCATCATTAATTAATTCTGTATAACAGCACACCTGGCCATTATGCCATACTTAAATTAATCTGCATTGTTAAAGTGATTGTATTTGTTGTTGTCATTAGACTCGAACGCCTGTGGCGGGACATGAGGATCTGTGTCACCTCCAAGTACTACAATGTGCTTCGGAGTCTGGAACAGGATCAGTTGCTGGATGTTTCTTCCACAGGTTTGGACCAAAATCACTTTCATAGAGCTCTAAAGAGTATTGCTAATGTGTGAATTACACCGCTAAAAAGGTAATTTGGTTATAAAACAAGATGTGACTATTGTGCTATTTTGTGTCAATTTTGCAAGCAGTCTTCAGAGGCACAATTAATTTGAAATACAAAAGGCACAAATAATTTGACTACCAATACTGGCTAAAACCTTAGATTCATATTAAAACAGATGGATATGTATGCATCACTCATTTCATGGTTTAAATCTTTACCCATCATTAACTCAACAGAAGGCCTTTTCTGTGTCCACCTGGTCTTCCTTCCAAAACTGAAGATGGACCTTGAAAGTTTCAAGGAAGGTTGGAACAATCATCCTCTCCGGACTGAGAAAAACAGAACACCTGAGCAGTTGTGGTGGCTGGGTTTGATGACCACAGACATTGACCAGCCAGAAAACATTGAGGCATGTTTTCTAAATATAATTAAGCGTAAAAACCTTGTAGTGTCTGACAATTGGGTCAGATTTTGAAATCCTGTAGTACTGTTCTATGCAAACTATTATGTTATATGCATACCCTAGAAGAATGGACTGCAGCCACAAATGTTATGTTAAATTCTGCTTTATCTCTTCTAGGACATTGAGGAGCCGGACATTGATTGGGATATTGCCATAGAACACAATGGTGAGGAAGATGGAGTGATAGTGGTTCCTCACATTGACTGCCCATTGAGCGAGGAAAAAAGGGAAGGTGTTCAGGCCCTCCTTGAGCAGAGCGACCCGGACTTGGCCGCTAGGGAATTGTACCTCCTGTGCCGTGAATCCCACCCACCACACTCAATTAAGTGCATTATTAAAACTGCTCATTCAGTCACATCAGCCGACCTCCTTGTCTGTCCTCCTTTATATATTTTAACTGTGCCTTTCAGGTAGCAGTCCACTACTTTTCTGAATTGTTTAAATCTGCTTTGTATAGTTAAAGTTTTGGTTCACTCCAATATGTTTGTAGGTACTACTTAGTAGTACTTAGTTAGGCTTTGCAGAATGTACTCATGCAACATTGAGAATAAGTAGACCTATTAAAATATTGTAAAATAATTTTAACTTTAAAGCATTATTGTAGGTCAATGTCAAAACTTTATTAAAGCTCATTTTGTAGAACTCTGTAAAAACGAGACAACTCGACAAACTACAAAAACCAGACAAACTGTTCAACAGCGGCCAAATTCATAGCCATAGACAATGGCTTTAGAGATGACGTCTCTCAATTCAGTGGATGTACCTAGGTGTACAACTGGTAAAGTTACTGAACGGGAACACGCATTAACCATAGGATAGCAGATCCTATGTGGACTGTAATGCACTTGACAGTCATGGTCAAACTCAATGACTATTTTGGATTCTTCCCGGTCTGCATGACTTAGGGGTATATGGCTCTGTCCTGTTAGCCACTGGCAGAATTTGCCTACACCAATGTGCAAGTTCTCGCTTCCAGTGTCTTCATGCAGGCACTCTTCATTCAGGTTTTCATCTGCTCCTAGAAAAGTGTTAAATTATTTTAAGCCAAGGTCCTTACAGGGAAATTCTATCACATTTAAGTCAGTTATTAAGTCATCAACAAACCAATAACTCAAGGGTTCTGTTCAAGCACATCATTAACAGGACCCATCACATGGAGAAATGGAATAGATTTCTGATTGGGTGGCAGGGTAGACATCCAAAACATACAAAAGCGTGCTTTGAACAGGTTCCTTTGTAGATTTTAAATTGACATCTGCTCCATACACACATTGCAACCAGGTGGCCTTTGAGGTGTGCTTTTAATGCGAAGTTAATGAACAAGGCGAAGGAAACTCATTGGTTCCCTTACAAGATCTGACAAAACATCCATAAATAACATGAAAAATACTTATTATTCACCTTCGTCCTCCAAATCCTGAATGAAATCTTGGAGATGGTTTACAATTGTTGACTCCCTCTGGCGTTTCACTGTTCCTTTCTCATTGAAAATGGGTGCCAGGGACCTCACCAGGAAGTCAGCATCAACCTAATTTACAGAAAAAGGGAAAGCACTTTTCTCTCCCTAAATTGCTTGCCAATTCAATGTTAAATTCTTGACAAATAAAAAGTATTTTTACCTTCCTACAAGACTCTTGCACAAATAGCTGTCGGCACATGTTCTTTTCCGCCTGCACCATGTCGTGGAAGTTGTAGATTTTCAGGCCAGAGCAGAGTTGTTGTAGTATGGGTAGTAATCTTACCGTTGCGTGCAAGACTACAGCCCTACAAAAGTGAAAAAAAACATGAACTACAAATCCAATACAATCATACAATTTGAACCAACATAAAACGTCTCTTACCACACAATGTCTTCCTTCCGTTGGATGGACACACGTCCTGTGTAACCACATGCCACAAGTCTGTCTGTCAACTCCAACACAGAGTTGTCATCAGCTGCAACTCTTTTTTTATGTGTTAAAAGATCCGGATCTTTTAACACATAAAACCTTACTGTCAATTTCTTTATTTTCTCCTATTTTCATGAAAACACAATGAAAAACCTTCAAGAAGGCAAGACTATTTACACTTGAGAAAGACACTCAAGTGTAAGGTGTTAGAAGTGTATGGTAGCTGTGTGTTTGTATGCAGATATGGACGGGGGCAGGGCGGCCGCTGCAAGTTGGAGGTAAATAACTGAAAAAATAAAATTGTAAAAATTCCCATTTGCTATAAAACTGGATAACATTCTGTCACATAGTACTACTATTACTGTTATTATTTTTCTTTCTATAATTTCTTTCTGATTGGCTGATGTGAATTGCTATCCTTGTATTTAAAATTCTACCTGTTGAATAAGTTCCTGGAGTTCTAGGTCAGCAACATCGCCCTCAGTTACTGTTTCGTAATCTAGCTCTCCATTTGAGATGAATTGGTAGCACCATGGCATGAAAAAATTTGGAGGTGGCCCACCCTGAACAATGCTGACGGCAAATATTTCCCCAATGGTCCTGCAATAGATACAAAGTACAAAAAAACAAATGTAGCGAATTATTCATAAAGGTGCTGTATGTAAGAAATTTATTTAAATTAATCATAAAATGGCCCTGATATGCATTTTGAATGTGATTGTGACTTACTTAAAGTTATGGCTGTCCACATCTGTGATTGAGTACTTTGGCGTTTTCCCAGTGGTCCCTCCCTCAAAGAAACGCCTCTCCACGCCAGCAACCATTTCTTTTCAAAAAGGAGGAACAGATTTAGTTAACATTAAAATAAGCAATCAATATGATCAAATTTTACCAAAAACTTCAGTATTTAAAGTATAAAAAGTGGGAGAAAAATACCTGTTAAAAACTCATTCCTGAGGGCACCATTGTCAATACCTTGCTCTCCAATAAAAGTAACCCTGAGAGGGTTTTTGGGAGAAGAGTGCTTTTGCCTCTGCCACTGCTTCAAACCACGTTCTACAATAGCCTCCCTGGTCACACAAATGCTGAAGGTGGTTGATATGTCAATTCTTTGGTTGAGAGTCTTTATCAATGCTGAGATGTCAGAAAAGCCCGACTCCCTGCAAAAAAGGGGTGTGTGTGGGGAGGAAGGGGGGTTATAATCATCAGCAGTAATTTCTGCAAGGCAAACAGGACAGCAGCCAAGTGCAAGTTCCAAAACAGTGTATGAATGAACTACTAGAAGACTAATAGATGTTAATCAGCTTGATAATAAATATGACTTACCCCACTGATTTTTGTGCTTTTGTACTATCTGCATCTTCGCATTCAGCGCCATAACATTCACTAGGTAAAGAAATTCGTAGAACATTCAACAAAAACAAATTTCATGGCTGTGGGAACCCTACATATAAATATTTTTCAATGCACAGTTGCACATGAAAAGTGAAACAAATGAATCATACATACCGTTCACCGCATGTGCTAGCGTAAATTTCGACAATATCACTGGCCACCCACTGGCCACATATGGGACAAGTTGTCTGAAAGCAGAACAGTTAAAGTATGAACTTTTCCTGCTATGTAAGAATTTAATTTAATTTTATGAATAAAGGACATAAAGGATTTCAAGGTAAAAGAAGGATCTCAGCTCCCCCCACAGACTGTTTGGAAACTTAAAGTGCTTGTAAGATGGCACCATTAAGGGTATTGGCTAAAAAAAAAACATCAATACCGAAAACAAAAGGAGAAATTCAATTTCTTCAGTTCTGAAGAAGCAGCTTGGATGAGCTGCGAAACATATTCGACCAAATAAACTTTTGTCCAGTACCGAAAGGAAAAAGTAAGGCGATAAATTGCATTCAAGCTAAGGTACACTTTTTTGCTCTTACTTTTACATCAGGAGTGTCTGAGCTGGTCAGAGGCTCTGTTGTCTCCTGCATATGCACTGTTGCGCCCTGCAAACAAAAGATGCATGTCTTAGATATATCACCACATTTGAACAACAAGGACAGGTGAATCTGCTACACTGCTTCTCTCAGCAAAAGGACAAGGCAAGCACAAGTGGAGTTTAATTCCATACCAGCTATTTATGACAACATTCAAGATTTGTTTTGTAGCTTACCATATTAGGCCAGCAGCCAGGATAGCCTACCATGCACCCCCCCCCCACAACAATTCGTGACTTAATTTTTTTTAACCCTTAGCATGTATGTAACATGTTTCTGAGTGGTAACAGTGAAATAACTCATTCCCACTAATGATTTATACTTGATTTTGTAGGTAACCCTCGGAAACGGCATTTTTCGGTGTTTTGCGTCTTCAGATTTCACCGTTTTTCCTTGAAGCTGTTACAAAGTCTAGAAAGATGTTAACCTGGATTATCATATATCAAATAAAAATACATTATCTCACCAATATTTTCGTGCTATGTTTGTGTAATTAGTTCAGAATCAACATTTAAATAAATCAATACTAAGACGAGTACTGTATTTACGTCATTTCTCATCCGAGAAAATGTATTCTTAAAAATATCTTACATGGCATACTTATATGCAGAGATATCTGTATAAAACAAATCGACCGTACAAAACTAGAAGAATCATCAATAATTTAAAAATATTATCTGGAATACATTAAATAATATGCATGTTTGTCAAGACTTAAAATATCAGCAAAAACAGAGTGGATATTCTGCAGTGGTTCCCGTGAACATTTATGTCATCAACTAACATCAGTTAAGTCTATTAATTGTACTATAAGTATTTAAGTGCCAATGGCTATTATTTAAGTATTAAGTTATGAAATTATTTTTCAGTCATTTGTACTTACCTTTTCACTTGGATCATATTTGCTGATGAATGGATCTGTATGCTTTCAGGTGAGAGCTTTCGTGAGTACGACAAGACATCATGGATCATCCTGAGGAATCTGGTCCAGCTGTGAAGAGAAAGAAAAGAAGTGATGCGTCCCCTGATGTGTATTGTGTGGTACATTGTCGTGATATAACGCATGGTACATTCAAGTTCTTCAAAGGTGACAAGAATGCATCATCCAAAATCGAAAGGCTCAAGGAAATTAAATTGAGGCTGCTGTCTTAATCGGTCAAGATTACCTGTGAACCTCTTATAGCAGTTCCAGTGGTAACCGTGATTGTCTTTGATCACTTCTGGAAGAAGATTACTGTACATTGTTCTTGCATCCGATAACTAGATGTCACAGGTTCATCCTGTCTTCTCAATTTAATTTCCTTGAGCCTTTCGATTTTGGATGATGCATTCTTGTCGTCTTTGATATAAGTATGCCATGTAAGATATTTTTAAGAATGCATTTTCTCGGATGAGAAATACAGTACTCGTCTTAGTATTGATTTATTTAAATGTTGATTCTGAACTAATTACACAAACATAGCACGAAAATATTGGTGAGATAATGTATTTTTATTTGATATATGATAATCCAGGTTAACATCTTTCTAGACTTTGTAACAGCTTCAAGGAAAAACGGTGAATTCTGAAGACGCAAAACACCGAAAAATGCCGTTTCCGAGGGTTACCTACAAAATCAAGTATAAATCATTAGTGGGAATGAGTTATTTCACTGTTACCACTCAGAAACATGTTACATACATGCTAAGGGTTAAAAAAAATTAAGTCACGAATTGTTGTGGGGGGGGTGCAAGGTAGGCTATCCTGGCTGCTGGCCTATATCATCATCATCTTCATTATCATCATGACCTGACTGGGGCTATTAAATAAATACAACAGCAAAAAGAGGATCAGCAGCACGTCATAGCAAGTCCACATGAACCTGCCATATACTACAGGCTAGAAAATTGAGGAAAATATATTTTTAATCAAAATGCCATACCTCATCTGACTTGGAGCAGGTGTCGACGTGCAGACTGAGCAGCTGGAGTGGAACAGGTTGGCTACAGGTCACACACCTGGCCTTCGGCATATGCTTAAATTCTGGGGCAGTGAGTGGAAGGGGGGCAGTGCTGAGTTGATGTTGTATTGGCATTATGTATAGGCATCCTTTGCCTCCCCAGGCCCTCGTCAATCCAGCTCCTGTGTAGCCCGTCTCATCGGGAGAGATCAAGTGAAGGCGCCGCCGACCAGAGCCCCCTATTTGAGAATAATTATAACCTGTTTCATAACTGGACATTAATGCACATATGGAAACTTGAAAATACACAAGTTCAATACAATGTTTACCCATAGCTTTATGCAGCATCCAAGCTCCTTCTAGCTCCTTCATTTTTGGATAAGCTGCACAAAGAAGGTCAGCTATCTGAAATTAAAAGCGTTCCGGTAAGATCTTTTTAAAGGCCAGTGTTGTACTTATATTTACATTTATGCATTTAGCTGACGCTTTCATCCAAAGCAACTTACAAATTAGGATAAGCATTAGAGTTACAGTAGACAATATTCTTTAGAGGTGCAAAGTGGCCGGGGGGTAACGTAAGGCTATAAGAGGGTATTAAGATACACGGGAGCAGATATATCAATTACCCTGAAGGCCAGCTTAGAGCACTTCCTTAAAAACAAAACATAAAACCTGGTCACTTACCTCCTGATGGTCAGACGCCTCTGGGATTGAGATAGTCCTCCTGCCCAAGCCTGCCTTCAGCAGAACCATTTCATCAGATGGCTTTGGGGTTTTGTCCGAAGAGGCATCCAATAGGAAAAATTGTACTTGGAACAATTTCCCCGCAGGCCTCTTCCTCTGGAACTTTGGTCCACTCTTAAAAAGTCCAGGGAAAGCCCTGGACAAAATGTGTACATTCAAATAACTTCAAAACCTCAATAGGCAAACTTCCAGACAGTTTGATTTCACTTTACACAAAATCAACATAAGTTCATTCTACAAGAACATACAAACCTGGACATATTATTTTGGATGGGCGTCCCAGATGTTGCAGCAGTTGCCCTGCATGGATCTGAGCTCTGCCCCTGACCTGATGGCCTATCAGCTCTGGACTGTCCCTGATCTTCAGTCACAATACATTCAACACAATAAATTCAGTGGCTTCACATCATTGCCTATATGTCTGGTTGACAAATAAACACCCAGTATTAAAGAGAACTGTGTTGTACTGGTTCTCACATTCTTCAAAATAAATGTGTTCCTTTACATTTTGTACTAAAGTGTGAATTTATTCTTTTAACTTACCATTGCTACTTCCTAAGGAAGTCCTTATCATGGCCATGACATCCATGGCCATCTTGCGCAAATTGTCCTGAAGAATTATAGAGAAATATGCATTTAGACGTTAATGTCAAACAACCTATGAAAATATCATGTAAATTTTATGGACTTTCAATTTAACAAGTCATGTGTGTTAAGAAGATAAGATAAATGATAAAACATCTTCAAACTCCAAAAAAGAAGCCAAGTTGCCTACAACTTGCCATTCATGATTTGTTACTGATCACCAAACTGTCAGTAACACGATCATATTCCATGTGATGGGAGAACAAAAGAAATGATTAGGGAGGGAATGTAATAATAATACCTAATAATAATAACACTTGCCTCATTCGAACCCGCCATTTCGAAAAAATGGCTCCGGTGAAGCCTCGTCCACTTCCCTCAAGGTATGTTTAGTGTGTCGGTGCCCGGTGTGGTCTTCCTACCTGATCTGCGCTGCACATGCGCAGAATGACGTATTCAGGAAGAAGCTCGTTGTCTTTTCGAGGGCGTGTCTGCCCCCAGCGGTTGTTTTGCGCGCATGTCACAGATTTCTCCTCGCGCACGGAGAAATGTTGCTCGCTCGCGCGCAGGTCTTAAATTTCTCCTCGCGCGCGGAGATATTTTGCTCGCTCGCGCGCAGGTCTTAGTTTTCTCCTCGCGCGCGGAGAAATGTTGCTCGCTCGCAGTTAATATTTACGCGTGTGACCTAATGACACTATATTGGCGCCATACTCTTCCATCTCCCCATCCATTCTCATCCTTTGTGATTTTAATATCCACATCGACTGCCCTCATTTAAAATTTACAGCAGATTTTTTGGACATTTTAAACTGCCTCAATCTCACCCAACATGTCAGCTCACCCACACACACCCATGGTCACATTCTTGACCTTATCTGTTCCTCAGCCTCAGTCCCAGTCCTTAACCTAACACTAACTGACCCCTCCATTTCTGACCACCTGGCTGTTACCATGGACATACCCATTCCCACCCCAACTCCAAAACAAACTCGTTCAATAACCTTCCGCAACCTTAAATCACTATGCCCTATCTCTCTTGCCTCCTCTATATCATCCTCTCTATCCACCTCCTCCCTCCCCACTAACCCAACCACTTCAGAACTTGTTGACTGCTACAACCAATCTCTCTCCTCCTGACTTGATCTACTTGCTCCCCAAAAAACAAAAACAGTCTCCTTCAACACCTCTGCCCCTTGGTACACCCCTGAACTCCACCTTCTGAAAAAGAAACGCAGACAACTCGAACGACTCCATCGCAAAACCGGTCTCACTGTCCATGCTGAAGCCTACAAAGCCTCCACCTCCACCTATAACATAGCTCTCAAAACCGCCCGATCAAACTATTATTCCCACATCATCCATTCCAACTCTTCTAACCCCCGCACCCTGTTTTCCACATTTGCCCAGCTCACCAAACCCATGGACAATATTAGTTCCTCATTCACCACAGAGAGATGCAATAACTACTTATCATTTTTCCATTCCAAAATCCAAACCATTCACTCCACACTCAACAACTCTCGCTCCACTCATCCCCTTCCAGAATCTAGCCTGTACCCAACCACAAACCACAGGCTGTCTTCCTTTTCCCCCTTATCCTTTTCAGACACTACCAAACTCCTCTCCACCATGAAACTCACAACCTGCCATCTCGACCCTCTCCCGTCTCCTCTCCTGAAAGCCTGCATCCCCACTCTCACCCCACTCATAAGCAATATCATAAATACCTCCCTGAGCTCTGGCACTGTCCCTCCTGCACTCAAATTAGCCACAATTACACCTCTTCTGAAAAAACCCAGCCTGGACCCCGACAACTTGGACAACTTCAGACCCATCTCCAATCTTCCTCTCCTCTCCAAAATATTAGAACGTGCCATCACCACCCAAATCCAACAATACCTCCTCAACTTCCAGCTTTTTGAAACATTTCAATCTGGTTTCCGCCCCCATCACAGTACTGAAACGGCCCTCCTCAAAGTCACCAACGACCTCCTCCTCGCAGCAGACTCTGGTTCCCTCTCCATTCTCCTCCTCCTCGACCTCAGTGCAGCATTCGACACCATCGACCACACCATCCTCCTTCACCGTCTAAAGTGCATTGGCATCTCCGACACTGCACTCTCCTGGTTCTCCTCTTACCTCTCTGACCGTCACCACTACGTCTCCATAAATAACTTCAATTCTCACTCCTCCCCTGTCACCACTGGTATTCCCCAAGGTTCGGTGCTCGGCCCCCTCCTTTTCATCATCTACATGCTTCCCCTCGGCCACATCATTCGTCACCATGGACTCCATTTCCACTGCTATGCTGATGACACCCAGATTTACATTTCCACCAAATCCATCACCCCAGTCATTCTCTCCACCATTACAAACTGCCTGTCTGAAATTTAAACTTGGATGGACCACAACTTCCTCAAACTCAACAGCAATAAAACAGAATTGCTTATCATTGGACCCAAAGCTCTCCTCCCCTCTGCTCAGAACATCTCCCTCTTCATCGATGGCCACACTGTTACCCCCTCTCCCTCTGTATGCAACCTTGGTATCATGGACCCTACCCTCTCATTCAGAGGCCACATCAGCCACATCACCAAAACATCTTTTTTCCATCTCCGTAACATCGCCCGTCTCCGCCCCTCCCTCTCTCAGTCCACCACAGAAATCCTTATTCACGCCTTTATCTCCTCCAGACTCGACTATTGCAATAGCCTTTTGTACGGTCTACCCTCCACCCACCTCCAAAAACTGCAATACATCCAGAACTCCGCCGCCCGCCTCCTCACCCACACCCGCTCTAGAGACCACATCACTCCAGTCCTCAAGCAACTCCATTGGCTCCCCGTACAATACCGCATTCAATATAAGGTCCTCCTCATCACCTACAAGTCGCTCCATAACCTGGCCCCTCCCTATCTCGCTGATCTCCTCTGTTTTCACTGTCCCACTCGCCGCCTTAGATCAGCCGACACCAACTGCCTCACACCCCTCATCAGGACAAAGCACCGGACCTTGGGGGACCGAGCCTTCGCTGCTGCCGCCCCCTCGCTCTGGAACACTCTCCCAAAATTCATCAGGAACTCGGACTCTCTGCAGCACTTCAAATCACAACTAAAAACCCACCTGTTCAAGCTGGCATTTCCCCCATAATTCCCCCCCCCTTTTTTTACAATGCTACTTTCTACTCTGTTTGTTAAGCGTCTTTGAGTGTCCAAAAAAGCGCTATACAAGTTTAGTGTTTAATATATTTATTGAATTTTAATTTTCACAATACAAAAGTACAAAAGTACAAAATCAGATGCATAACAAAAGACAAAAACAAAAACTCCCCCCTCCCTTCCAAACACTCACACACAAACTAAACACCCTGCCTGCGGTCAATCACACCTGTTACCATGACTAATGGTAGAGAAGAAAAAAAAAGAAAAACACATAAAAGAAAAACCCAGCAGCCAGCCAGAATATACCAAATTAAGTCACTCTTGCACCTTGGTAGTAGATTGGTCAAAAAAGTGTAAAAAAGGCCTCCAAACCAGATAGAATTCCTTTTCTGAACCTCTCATCACATATCGAATTTTCTCCAATTTAAGATGGAACATTACATCTTTAATCCAGTGTGAAACCGTGGGCGGGGCAGTATCTTTCCATTTCAACAAAATCAACCGCCGTGCCAGTAAAGTAGAGAACGTAATGAGTTTATGGCCTCCAGCAGGCAATACCAAATCCTCCGCATTCACCCCAAAAAGAAACAACACTGAGTTCAGTGGCACCCTGACCCCGAGCACAGAGGTCAGCGCCTCACCAACATCACCCCAGAACGTCTTGATTTTGGGACAGAGCCAAGACATATGAATTAAAGTGGCCTCTGCCAAGTTGCATCTATCACAGGTTGGGTCAATATTAGGATATATTTTTGCTAATTTTGATTTATGAAGATGAACCCTATGAGCCACTTTACATTGAATGAGACAGTGTTTTGCGCACATTGAAGAAGTATGAATTTTCTTCAAAACATCGTCCCAGTCTGAGTCACTAATATTATCCTGAAAATCCTTTTCCCAGGCCTTCTTTATGGCAGACATAGAGAATTCGAATGTAAGATTAGTCCAATAATTGTGGAAATTGTTTTCTTTTTGGTGGGATTTAAGGTTATAATCTCATCTATCACATTATTGTGAGGTTTATTAGGGAACCCTGGAATGGAGGTCGAGACAAAATGGCGCACCTGTAAATATCTAAAAAAATGAGAAGATGGTAGGTTATATTTATTGGATAGCTGTTGAAAAGAGGCAAATTTGTTTTCAATAAATAAGTCCCCAACAGATTTCAATCCTTGTTGCTTCCACTTACTATATGTAGAATCCTGCATTGATGGTGGGAAAAAAGTGTTTGAAGCCATTGGGACAAACAAGCTCATCCTTAACAGACCTAAATGCTTCCTAAATTGTTTACAAATTTTAACAGAGTTGTGTACAACAGGGTTACTGAATGCTAGACTTTTGGGTAGCGGGATAGATGCCCCAAATACAGCTGTTAAAGACACAGAGTCGAAGGAGAGCTTCTCCATCTCCACCCATGCAGGTCCTACGTTCTCTGAGTAATGCATCCAAAAGGACATACAGGCCAGATTTGCAGCCCAATAATAATACCAAAAATTGGGAAGTGCAAGACCGCCATCTTGTTTTTGCTTTTGTAAATGCTCTCTACGTAAACGTGGCTTTTTGCCGTTCCGGATAAAAGACGAGATTATGGAGTCAAGCTTTTTGAAATAAGTATTAGCAATGAACACAGGAAGGCATTGAAATAAATATAAATATCTTGGTAGTATAGACATTTTGACTACATTCACTCTTCCAATTATTGAAAGGAAGAGAGGTGACCACTTGGATAATTGTTGTACTTCCAATTGCAATTTGACAAAGTTCAAAGTTCTCTTTAAAGAGCTCACAGAATTCCCTCGTCACAGTAATACCAAGATAGACAAAATTATGTTTAGCTATCTTGAAATGGTACATTAATTTTGGACAGAACTGAATCTGACACATTAAGCGGCAGCAACTCACTCTTATGTAAGTTCAGTTTATAACCTGATATTTCGCCAAATTTACTCAAAAGATCCAAAATAAAAGGGATAGTTGTCTCGGCCCTGGACACGAACAGCAGGAGATCATCAGCATAAAGGGCTAGTTTATGCTCGGTACCCCACCTTGAAATACCGTGGATAGAATGATTATTTCTTATAGCTATAGCTAATGGTTCAATAGCTAACACGAAGAGAAGAGGACTAAGGGGACAGCCCTGACGGGTGCCATGATGTAATCTGAACGGTTTTGAATAGATGTTATTTGTGAGAACCATAGCCGAGGGACCGGAGTACAAAAGTCTCACCCAAGATATAAAGGGATCGCCAAAGCCAAATCTGCGCAAAGTTTCAATAAGGTACTCCCATTCCACTCTATCGAATGCCTTCTCTGCATCCATGGAGAGAAGACATTCGGACTCAGTTACAGTGGGAGCATATAATATATTCAGTAAATGCCGAATACTAAAAAAAGAATATCAACCTTTAACAAAACCAGTCTGATTGTTGGATATAATGTTAGGCAGAATTCGTTCTAGACGACAGGCAAGGATTTTAGCTAAGATTTTATAATCACAATTTAAAAGTGAGACCGGTCTATAAGATCCGCATTCTGTGGGGTTTTTATCTTTTTTTGGGAGCAATGTAATACAAGCCTGATTTAAACTATCGGGAAGATTACCTCTGTTAAAGGAATGCGTATATACTTTGGCTAAAACAGGGACTAATTGGTCGAAAAATGCTGCATAAAATTCAATTGGCAAACCATCTGGACCCGGTGACTTACGAGACTGCAAAGACTTAATGGATGTCAAGATCTCCTGCTGCTCTATTGGTGCATCCAAGACCGAAACCTCATCGGCAGTTAGGGTAGGTATGAGCAGGTCTCTAAAAAAATCAGAGTTAGAAATGTCCGTATTATTAGAACTGTACAAATTGTAGTAATAGTCACGAAAAGCATTGTTTATCTCCTGCTGGTCAGTTACAATCTTACCGTTCTGTGCTGTGATGCCGTTAATGATCTGTTTAGCTCTTGTACCCTTCAATTGTCTTGCCAACACCTCACCTGCTTTATCTCCATGTTCATATATATTACTTCTACTTTTTAACAATAAATATTCTATAGAATGTGAGGTAAGCATATCATACTCTGCCCCAAGTTTTAAACGCTCTTTGTACAAATCCTGGGAAGGATTTTGAGAGTTTTGATAATCTAAATTGGCTATTTGTCTTTCTAACTTTTAACTTCTAACTCTTTGTTTAGCTAACGAGTCCCGTTTCTTTTTGGCCATATAGGAAATCACCTGACCTCTAAGATAAGCCTTAAGCGCTTCCCAAACAGAAGCGATGGAGACCTCTGATGTTTCATTGATTTCTAAATATAGGGATATTTGCTCTGAAATAAATTTAGTAAAATTTTCATCACTTAGCAACAGAGAGTTAAATCTCCAATGCCTCCTAGGTAAAAAAACGTCTGGTATGTTTAATTTCAGCAGAAGTGGCGCATGATCAGATATCACAATAGACTGATAATCACAAGATTGAATATTTGCGGTCAATTTATTGTCTGTAAAAAAATAGTCAATTCTGCTATAAGACTTATGAGCACTTGAAAAAAAAGAGTATTGTTTGTCCTGAGGGTGCAGGAAGCGCCAAATATCTGAAATGCCATAGGTAGAAAGAAAAGACTGTACATAGGAAGCAGATTTAGATACTATATGTCCAGGTCTCACTGAAGATCTATCCATTCCAGGGTCCAAACATAGATTGAAGTCCCCTCCCATAATAAGCAGATGAGAGTTTAAACAAGGCATTCTGGAAAAAACATGTGAGAAAAATTGAGGGTCGTCAATGTTTGGGGCATATATATTAGCTAAAATAACATTCAGATTATACAGTAGACCAGTAACGATGACATATCTCCCATTGGGATCAGCTAAACTTGAAGAGGGAGTGAAGGAAACATTTTTGTGTATCAGTATTGCAACTCCTCTTGCCTTACCCTGGAAAGTTGAATGAAAAAGTTGTCCCACCCACCCGGATTTCAAACCGGGTGGGTGGGACACATCTTAAAACTTGTTATCCGAAGTTTTAAGATGTGTTTCTTGGATAAATGCTATTCTCGCACCCATGTTTTTAAGATGTGTGAGAGCTTTTTTCCTTTTAACAGGGTGGTTCAGGCCTTTAACGTTCCAAGTAATAATATCAAGAGACCAAGTAATTAAAAATCAAAAGTGTATTCACAGGCACACAAAATAAGGCATTCTGGCATAACTATCTGAAATCAAATATGTATACAAAAAAGACCGCAGGCGCAACCCCTCCCCATAACCATACTGAACCCCCCAAGTGACACCAGCTGCTGGAACAAGCAGCACACCTACCCTACCTAACTGCAGAACTTCCATAAGCTAATCCTACCTAACTCCACACCCTCCTAAATAAAAAATAAATAAATAAAATATGAAATAAAACCCACCAAGTAATAAATAATTAAACCCGTCGTGTACATAAAGTGCTTATAAAATAGCAGCAATAACACCCTATTGCAAAACTTAGTTTAGTATAGAGCGCAGTATCCAGCTATAAAATAAAGTAAAGCCTTCATATTAATATAGTTCCATACTTCACCCAATACAAAACAGTCCGTTCAGTCTTGCTTAAAGTCCTTCACAAACTTGTCAGCCTCGGAAGCAGAGCCGAACATGACGCGAGTGCCATCAGGTTTGGTAATGCGGAGCCGCACCGGGAACAGCAGCGAGGGTCTCAGTCCCATCTTGTATAAGTCCCCCATCACCGACCTATACTCCTTCCTTTGGTTAACCACTTCGGGGCTGTAATCCTCGTAGATCCGGAAAGGCTTGTCCAAATATTTCAGTTCACCCCTCTTCCTGCTCTCCCGAATTAAAAGATCTTTATTTTGATAGCGATGAAAGCAGACAATAACATCTCCCCGGGGCCAGGTTTGGGAACTAAACTACGGTGCGCGGTCCAGCTCCGGTGGAGAGGGGAAGGTGTCCTGCCCAAAAACATCTTGTAACAGTTGTGCAAAAGATTTAGACGGCTGAGGACCTTCTATCCCCTCTGGTAGACCCACAAGTCGCACATTAGACTGCCGACATCTCCCCTCCACGTCTGCTAGCTTAGCCTTCAGCTTATCATTACTAGCCTGTAGCATCGCACAGTTCTTCTCGACTTTATCAAGACGCTGATAAAGTGCTTCAGCGTTGTCCTCCAGTGATGTCAAACGCTCATTGTGACTTTCAGATTCCTTCTGTAGTCCATCCAGTTTCCCGTTCACTTCATCAAAAAAAGTTACCTTCAGTTCCGCTACAAGAACCACTCTATGCTCCGCTAACAGGGCCGTGATGTCTGCCCTGCTAATAGCAGCAGGTGCTGTATGCTCAGATTCAGTCGTTTTTTCAGTCGGTTTACTGGATTTGGGTGGCATGGCTGCTCAAGGTGGTGTTAAACACTCTTTCAAGTACTCCGAAGCCGTTTCACATTAAGAAAAAAAACAGTTTGGTGGGTTTTGCGAGTATATTTGGTGGAGGGCAGAAAAACGCATGTCTACTCCATGCTCGCCAAACCGGAAGCCCCCAAGTTTGATGTATTATTATTATTATTATTATTATTATTATTATTATTATTATTATTGATCTGAGACAGAACTAAAACATTCTCACATTCTGTGATGTGTAAATAATTCTGTGACCGTGATTTTAATTGAATTTCACTGTTGGGTCATTTTGACCCGAAGACAACCTTTGTACCTTTTTTTGTACAGCATGCATGATAATGTGAATAAAGGCAACAATTCACTTTTTCTAAAGTTTTGGTCAATCTAGGAAAAGTCATAAAATTTCAAGTTCAAAAATTATCGTTAAGGTGATTTTTTGGGGGTTTTTAACACAGTGGCGGGTCATTTTGACCCGAGGACAACAGGAGGGTTAGGTGGGCTGTCAGAATGTGCTACCTTTAGTGGGAGCCTTATTTGAGAAAAGATACACGCCTGTCGAAATAAGCTACCTTTACCTATATTCATATAAATGAGTGAACAGTGGTGATTCTACAGTGGGAGCACTATTTGATGGGTCAAGTGGGCTGTCAGAATGTGCTACCTCTGAGCTACCTTCAGTCGGAGCCTTATTTGATAGCGTAATACGACTGTCGAAATGAACTGCGTACGCATATATAAATGAGTTGAAATTTTACATAACTAAGGTATAAAGTATGATTACCGTATGCAAACAGCATACAACTCTCTAATCCAAAAATCTCTAATCCAAAGACATATCTTGTAAAACTGTGGAGGTTAGCTTTGAATCTATACAACTGTAAACGAAAAATGTAAGGTAGCTTATTTCGACGGGCTAGCGTAAATCGATAGACGCCACCGTCGATTTAGGCTACTGGTAGCTCATTTCGACAAAGCAGCTCATTTCGACAGTACACCGGCCGTCACGTCCACGTCGAACACCAGTACCCCCGCAGCATTCGTCGGAGAAACAAAACCACTCAGGTGAGTTTGTTGGCCGTTAGTGTAGCATGAATTACTTAAAGAGAGTACCTGAGAGCTATCGGTGATGTTCCCGCTGTGCGTAGAGGTGGTGTGGCATCGATCTTGTTCTTGATTGTTGAAAGGACCAGGGCACTGGTGGATGTGTCCAGACAGCAAAAGGAATATGGAAATCAGAAACGCGTGGTTTTGTTGTGACTTAGGTTTGGTCTTCCGTTTTGTTGTCCGGTTAGAAAGATGCAGATGGATGAGGGTGGTAGCCACAACGCATCTTCCCAATCAGAAATGTTTATTGGCTTGATTTCACAGCAAAATGGTCACAGTTGGTATCTTTGTATTTGCGTTCCAGTTGTAGTCACTCGGAATTTGACCGGTGTCAGTATAGCTGAAGGTGCTTGTGATCAGCCCATAGACAAAGAGAGCTGCAGCTATACCTGTCACACCCAATGCCGCCATTTTGATGGTGGAACAGGAGCTCTGTAACCGATATGAGCGAAGAAAAGTGTCATTACAAATAAACCAAACAGACTGATGATAAACTACATCCATCACGGCACAGAACACAGTGTTGATAATGGTGTGTTCATGGTGTGTAGAGACAAGCTGCAATCAAGTGTGTCCATCGTTTTTAATGTTAAGTGTTTGTCTTTTTTTTCCTTCTTTTTTCTTACAGCCCTAGTGCCAATCCTTCTTTATGCCTTTTATTTTGTTCTGTCTTTATCAGAATAGATTATACAAAATGTCTTATTAAATATCTTTTAAAATATCCTGAACATAAAAATACAAAAGTTCAAATCTTTACGTTTAACCTGCGTCATCAGTAAAGCGTGACGTTCAGCAAAAGATAATCTGTTATGGGCGATGTCCATTGTTCTGCCCTAAAGTGTGAAATGTCACCTGAGTCCTATTTTGACATAATCCTTCATGGCCTTAATGAGTCCTCTACTGCCTATTAGCATACTCTGATTAGCCCTATTGTTTTCCTTGTTTAAATTTGGACTGAGGATAGAGTTGTAAATCGTACAAGTTGTATCTTAGGCTTCTATTTCTGTTCAAAGATTGATTGTCTTTCCTGACAAATATAGCCTCTATGAGCCCTCTCTCAAACCACCTCTGCTCCTTTGTCTGGATCTGTATCTCACTATCCTCAGAGGAGAGGTTAGTGGACTTAAGATGGACGACTGACAGGGTGATTTTTTTTCATCATTTATTTTGACTCAGCAAACATAATGTCAAACAGTACAACATCAGATTTGTTTGTTTACTATTAGGAAATGTGAACATGTCAGAAATGAAAAACAATAATGAACATAACTAGTGGACTGGCTCTACACTGAGCTCAACTCCCCAGTCTGCAGTCTGTGAAGCCTGATCTCCAGCTTTTTCAGGCTAACGTTAGATTCACATCTGTCTCCTTTAGTTTGTTCATGACAGTGCACCTTCAGATGAGCAGATTTTCTGAACTGGCCACACACTCTATTCGTCTTTTCTTAGAGTGAAGTCTCATGTGTTTGTTGCGATCGGATGATGTAGTGAAAGCTTTCTCACATTGGTCACATTTGTATAGCTTCTCTCCAGAGTGGACTCTCATGTGGATTTTAAGGTTATGAGAATGTGTAAAGTCCTTCCCACACTGGTCACAGCTGTATGGTCTTTCTCCAGTGTGGACTCTCATATGTGATACTTGTGAGCTGGACCGAGAAAAAGTCTTCTCACAGACTTCACAGATGTACGGTTTGTGTCCAGTGTGGACTCTGGTGTGTTGTAGGAGATCTGTTAATGTAGAAAAATGGTTCCCACACTGGTCACATCCAAATGGCTTCTCTCCAGTGTGGATTCTCATATGTACACAGAGTGCACTAGCGTGTGCAAAGTTCTTCCCACACTGGTCACAGCTGTATGGTCTTTCTCCAGTGTGAACTCTCATATGTGATACTAGGTTGCTTGAGTGAGAAAATGTCTTCCCACAAACATCACAGCTGAATGGTTTCTCTCCAGTGTGGACTCTCATATGTATTTTAAGTTGATCAGATTGTGTAAAGTCCTTCCCACACTGGTCACAGCTGTATGGTCTTTCTCCATTGTGAGTTCTGTAGTGTCTTTTGAGTGCCGAAGCTTTTGGCCACTTCTTTCCACACTGGTCACATGTGAAGCCCATTCTGTTGGTGGGTGGTTTTTAGCCTTGTGCAAGAACAAAGAAAAATAAGTTACATAAATAAAAATAGTTAAATAAAAATAAATAAATAACTATATTGTAAACTTATGTATTTATATATGAGAGTTTAGTTTGGTATATCTGCTGAGTGTGCATAAATGCTTTGTCACCAAGAATGTCTAAATTCTAAATCTAGAGTGATTTTGAAATTGGACTAGAGCCCAGCAAATGTACCCCTAGCCGGACTTTTACTGAAAGTCGTACTTACATGTAGTGAAGCAGGAGAGCAGCTTAATGGAAGAAGAGCACCAGCAAGGGAGTCGTGGAAGTCCTTCAGATACAACAAAAAGTGTCTGAAGGTTCTGTCCTTGAAAAGTTCTAGTTCTTTCCTGTCCTAAAACGCAGAGTCTTCTGTGTCCAGTCACAGCCCTTTTTCTGTCTCTGGTCATTTATTAGCTGCAGCAGTTTATTAACACTAGAAGTCCCAGAGAGGAGTCATTTGACTTTTCTACCTTTAGAACCCAGAGATGAGTCGATTGACCGAAAGGATTTTAGCTAACATCCTGTCTTCAGCTGCGAACAGCTGCTTTTGTTTTGTAAACGAGGCCATTACTGGTGCACCCCAGGAGGGCGGCTGAAGGGGAGACACTCTTGAAATTACATTTGTTTTGTACTTCTTTGGTGTATTGAATATGGTGTGGTTTGTGAATAAAACCACAAAAACGGTCCATTTCTCAAATTAAATGTGTTATTTATGATATATCCCTCCTCATGTGGACATGTCATCAAAGCGTAGGTGTTTCATGATGTCTTGGAAGCGGTTTCGGGCCATAGCATAGCCATACTTCTATTTGTTCAAGGTGAAGCAGGCAACTACAGTGCATCCGGAAAGTATTCACAGCGTTTCATTTTTTCCACATTTTGTCATGTTACAGCCTCATTCCAAATTGTATTAAATTCATCTGTTACCTCAACATTCTACTCACAATAACCCATTATGACAATGTGAAAAAAGTTTTTTGACAGTTTTTGAATTTATTAAAAATAGAAAACTAAGAAATCACATTTACATAAGTATTCACAGCCTTTGCCATGAAGCTCAAAATTGAGCTCAGATGCATCCTTTTTCCACTGATCATCCTTGAGATGTTTCTACAGCTTCATTGGAGTCCACCTGCGGTAAATTCAGTTGACATCTTCACGTGTGAATTTGATGTTCGGATCTACAGAATTGATATGTGCAGTAAAAGGTTCCAAATCTTGAATTTTGATTTTTGAGAAATTATCATCAACAAAGCGATACCAGTGCGTGTGTGAAGTGCCTGGATATGAGGCCAGGGCACTCCACCCACGCACCCAGTACATGGGTGGAAAAAATCAAAATTCAAGATTTGGAACCTTTTACTGCACATATCAATTCTGTAGATCCGAACATCAAATTCACATGTGAAGATGCCAAGGACAACACATTGGCCTTCATAGATTGTGCAGTAACGATAAGAGAAGACCGGCGACTCCAGGTAGAGGTCTTCAGGAAGCCCACACACACCGACCAATATCTGCTTTTTGATTCACACCACCCACTTCAGCACAAACTGGGAGTCATTCGGACATTGCAACATAGAGCCCAAGTGGTTCCTACAAGCGCAGAGGGAAAGGAGAACGAAGAACAACACGTGGAGAAAGCCCTCTCCGTTTGTGGATATCCTAAATGGGCTTTCAATAAAATGAAGAGAGCAAAGAAACAGGACAACAGAGAACCAGAGCCCAGGAGAAGGGGTGTAACTATTCCTTACCTGGTTGGCGTTTCCGAAAAACTACAGAGGATCTTCAGACAACATGAAATCCCAGTCTATTTCAAACCCACAAACACTTTAAGACAAAAACTGGTCCATCCTAAGGACAAAACACCGAGCCACAAACAAAGCAATGTGGTCTACTCCATTCAGTGTAGTGAAGACTGCAGTGAGCGCTACATTGGAGAAACAAAACAGCCACTTCACAAAAGGATGTATCAACACAGACGGGAAAACCAGGGTGGGCCGCAATCTGCCGTACATCTCCACCTAAAAGCCACAGGCCACTCCTTTGAGGACAGCGAGGTCCAGATCTTGGCCAGAGAAAAGAACTGGTTTGAGAGGGGAGTTAAAGAAGCTATTTTTGTCAAGAAAGAGAATCCTTCCTTGAACAGAAATGGGGGTCTCAGACATCATTTGTCTCCCATCTATAACTCTATCCTCAAACCTAAATCAAAACAAACTGGGAAAACAATGGGACTAGCCGGGACATGTCCAGAGGTGTGAAAACACCCATCATGGCCCTGAATGGATATGCTAACTACTCCCCCACTCCCACTCCATATTGAATAGACTCACATGACTAACAGAAACTATAAACAACTCCATATTGAATAGACTCACCTGATCAACTGAAACTGTATTTAAATATGTGTTGTCTCAGAGTAATTTTCATTGTAATTAAGATCCTCCCTTCAAGCAGATATAAAGCAGTGTCCGCCAGCATCTGACCAGAACTGAAGAAGCAGCTTGGATGAGCTGCGAAACGTATTCAACCAAATAAACTCTGTCCAGTTGACAAATTAAATTTCTCCTTTTGCTGTGGGACTTCTAGTGTTAAGTGTTCCTCCACCCCTCCCCCCTTTCTTTTGATTGGCCCACAGCAGCCAATCAGAAGCCAGTGGGGGTAGGCGGCTTATTAAATTAACAAAATGTAAAATGGCATTATGCTGTTCCATAAGACAAGTACAAATAATAAAAAAGACCATTATCATGTGTGAATGAGCCTAGTGGATGAGTCCATGGAGCTGTGGGGTGATGGGCTGAGGCAGAGGTGTGAAGAAATTGTCCAGGTGTCACGGTGAAGACACAAGAAACAGCCTGGTGGAGATTTGACACAATCTCTCAATTTAACAGAGCACCATCACACTGTTACATCTGCAACTCCCGACATTAGTGTCAAACATAACTTCATCTACTCCATGACAACTGATACTGACCGCCAGCTAATGCAATGCAAAATTATGTTCAGGGTCCCTTAATGGCCGAGTTCTTCTTCAGATACATATAACAGACTAAATCAATAATATTAGTATAGTCTTTATACAACAGTTTTGTAACATTCTATATCATCCAGCAAATAATTTCCCTTGTGGATCAGTAAAGTTTGTCTAAGTCTAAGAGCCAGTGTCATGACTTTCCTCACCTCTAATAAACAACATGTAGTGTTCACCTGTTGATGTGGCTGGTTTTTGCTGTGTGTTTCTCAGCCCTGTGTGCCACCATTGGGACAGTTCATGGTTTGGCTGTCAAATCAAGCCTAGATACAGGGAAGGTGGCTGGTCCTGTATTTTTAGACCTGCACATGGCTTTTGACACAGTGAATCACATGGTGTTATTATCCAAGCTGACACAGTATAAACTGTCCATGGATACCCTGAGTTGGATAAGGTCTTACCTAGGTGGGTGCTCTCAGTGTGTCCGTGTAAATAGTGCAGTGTCACAACTGGGAGAGTGCAATATGGGAGTGCCTCAAGGCTCTGTCCTGGGGCCACTTCTGTTCAGTCTATATATTAATGATCTCCCATCCGTGTGTGATGATATAGGTGTACAGATATACGCTGATGACACTACAGTGCTGTAAAACACACATCTGTGTGAGTTTTTATGCCACAGCCAAAGTTAATGTACCTTCAGATACACATATTTCACTTAACAAGGCACAAGTTAAGGGTGAACTAACCTTTGCCACTCATCTAAGCCGCTCCAGTTCTGACACAACTCTAGTTGGGACTAGGTAAAATGTCTCTCTGGAGGAAGGGGTTGTCCACACTGAAACACTAGTTGTTTACAGCAAAGAGAATCTGTTATGTGTTATGTCCATTGTTCTGCCCTAAAGTGTGAAATGTCACCTGAGTCCTATTTTTACATAATCCTTCATGACCTTAATGAGTCCTCTACTGCCTATTAGCATACTCTGATTAGCCCTATTGTTTTCCTTGTTTTGGTTTGGTTTGAGGATAGAGTTGTAAGTGGTTGACAAGTTGTACCTTAGGCTTCTATTTCTGCTCAAAAAAAAAACAGATTCTCTTTCCTGACAAATACAGCCCGAGCCCTCTCTCGCACCAGCTCTACTCTTTTGTCTGGATCTGTACCTCACTGACCTCAGAGGAGAGGTTAGTGGACTTAAGATGGACAACTGACAGGGTGATTTTTCTTTCATCATTTATTTTGACTTAGCAAACATAATGTCAAACAGTACAGAATCAGATTTGTTTGTTTACCATTAGGAAATGTGAAAAACATTTCAGAAATGAAAAACAATAATGAACATAACTAGTGGACTGGCTCTACACTGAGCTCAACTCCCCAGTCTGCAGTCTGTGAAGCCTGATCTCCAGCTTTTTCAGGCTAACGTTAGATTCACATCTGTCTCCTTTAGTTTGTTCATGACAGTGCACCTTCAGATGAGCAGATTTTCTGAACTGGCCACACACTCTATTTGTCTTTTCTTAGTGTGAAGTCTCATGTGTTTGTTGCGATCGGATGATGTAGTGAAAGCTTTCTCACATTGTTCACATTTGTACGGCTTCTCTCCAGAGTGGACTCTCATGTGGATTTTAAGGTGATAAGATCGTGTAAAGTCCTTCCCACACTGGTCACAGCTGTATGGTCTTTCTCCAGTGTGGACTCTCATATGTGATACTAGGGAGCTGGACTGAGAAAATGTCTTCTCACAGAAGTCACAGATGTACAGTTTGTGTCCAGTGTGGACTCTGGTGTGTCTTTGGAGTTCTGTTGATGAAGAAAAACTCTTCCCACACTGCTCACATTCAAATGGCTTCTCTCCAGTGTGGATTCTCATATGTACACGGAGTGCACCAGACTGTGTAAAGTTCTTCCCACACTGGTCACAGCTGTATGGTCTTTCCCCGGTGTGAACTCTCATATGTGATACTAGGGAGCTTGACCGAGAAAATGTCTTCTCACAAACATTACAGCTGAATGGCTTCTCTCCAGTGTGGATTCTCATATGTAGACTGAGTACATATGATTGTTTAAATTCTTTCCCACACTGGACACAGCTGTATGGTCTTTCTCCAGTGTGAGTTCTGTAGTGTATTTTGAGTTCTGAAGCTTTTGGCCACTTCTTTCCACACTGGTCACATGTGAAGCCCATTCTGTTGGTGGGTGGTTTTGTAGCCCTGTGTAAGAACAAAGAAAAAGAAGTTACATAAATAAAAAATACAATATTATAAATAATTATACTGTGTATACGGTGGATACTGATGTATGTATGTAAGTGTTTAATTTGGCATTCTGTTGAGTGGTGTGTAGAAATATTTTGTTACCAAGAATGTCTAAATCCTAAATCTAGAGTGAGTTTGAAATTGGACTAGAGCTCAGCAAATGTACCCCTAGCCGGACTTTTACTGATAGTCGTACTTACATGTAGTGAAGCAGGAGAGCAGCTTAATGGAAGAAGAGCACCAGCAAGGGAGTCGTGGAAGTCCAGATACAAGAAAAAGTGTCTGAAGGTTCAGTCCCTCAAAAGTTCTGGTCCATTCTTGTCCTTTAAAGCACCTTTTTCTGTGTCCAGTCACAGCCCTTTTTCTGTCTCTGGTCGTTTCTCAGCTGCAGCAGTTTATTAAGTGTCCCTCCACCCCTCCCCTCTTCCTTTTGATTGGTCCACAGCAGCCAATCAGGAACCAGTGGGGGTGGGTGTTTTCTTAAATTAACAAAATGTAAAATTACATTATGCTGTTCCATAGGACAAGTACAAATAATAAAAAAAGACCATTATCATGTGTGAATGAGCCTAGTGGATGAGTCCATGGAGGTGTGGGGTGATGGGCTGAGGCAGAGGTGTAAAGAAATATCCAGGTGTCACGGTGAAGACACAAGAAACAGCCTGGTGGAGATTTGACACAGTCTCTCAATTTAACATAGCACCATCACACTGTTACATCTGCAACTCCCGACATTAGTGTCAAACATAACTTCATCTACTCCATGACAACCGATACTGACCTCCAAATAATGCAATGCAAAATGAAGTTCAGGGTCCCTTAATGGCCGAGTTCTTCTTCAGATACATATAACAGACTAAATCAATAATATTAGTATAGTCTTTATAATATGTTTGGGCCGTGTTTTACTGTGTTTTAAAGCTAAGTTACCAATACTACAGTTTTGTAACATTCTGTATCATCCAGCAAATAATTTCCCTTGTGGATCAATAAAGTTTGTCTAAGTCTAAGAGCCAGTGTCATGACTTTCCTCACCTCTAATAAACAACATGTAGTGTTCACCTGTTGATGTGGCTGGTTTTTGCTGTGTGTTTCTCAGCCCTGTGTGCCACCATTGGGACAGTTCATGGTTTGGCTGTCAAATCAAGCCTAGATACAGGGAAGGTGGCTGGTACTGTATTTTTAGACCTGCACATGGCTTTTGACACAGTGAATCACATGGTGTTATTATCCAAGCTGACACAGTATAAACTGTCCATGGATACCCTGAGTTGGATAAGGTCTTACCTAGGTGGGTGCTCTCAGTGTGTCCGTGTAAATGGTGCAGTATCACAACTGGGAGAGTGCAATATGGGAGTGCCTCAAGGCTCTGTCCTGAGGCCACTTCTGTTCAGTCTATATATTAATGATCTCCCATCCGTGTGTGATGATATAGGTGTACAGATATACGCTGATGACACTACAGTGCTGTAAAACACACATCTGTGTGAGTTTTCATGCCACAGCCAAAGTTAATGTACCTTCAGATACACATATTTCACTTAACAAGGCACAAGTTAAGGGTGAACTAACCTTTGCCACTCATCTAAGCCGCTCCAGTTCTGACAAAACTCTAGTTGGGACTAGGTAAAATGTCTCTCTGGAGGAAGGGGTTGTCCACACTGAAACACTAGTTGTTTACAGCAAAGAGAATCTGTTATGTGTTATGTCCATTGTTCTGCCCTAAAGTGTGAAATGTCACCTGAGTCCTATTTTGACATAATCCTTCATGGCCTTAATGAGTCCTCTACTGCCTATTAGCATACTCTGATTAGCCCTATTGTTTTCCTTGTTTTGGTTTGGTTTGAGGATAGAGTTGTAAGTGGTTGACAAGTTGTACCTTAGGCTTCTATTTCTGCTCAAAAAACCGGATTCTCTTTCCTGACAAATACAGCCCGAGCCCTCTCTCGCACCAGCTCTACTCTTTTGTCTGGATCTGTACCTCACTGACCTCAGAGGAGAGGTTAGTGGACTTAAGATGGACAACTGACAGGGTGATTTTTCTTTCATCATTTATTTTGACTTAGCAAACATAATGTCAAACAGTACAGAATCAGATTTGTTTGTTTACTATTAGGAAATGTGAAAAACATGTCAGAAATGAAAAACAATAATGAACATAACTAGTGGACTGGCTCTACACTGAGCTCAACTCCCCAGTCTGCAGTATGTGAAGCCTGATCTCCAGCTTTTTCAGGCTAACGTTAGATTCACATCTGTCTCCTTTAGTTTGTTCATGACAGTCCACCTTCAGATGAGCAGATTTTCTGAACTGGCCACACACTCTATTTGTCTTTTCTTAGTGTGAAGTCTCATGTGTTTGTTGCGATCGGATGATGTAGTGAAAGCTTTCTCACATTGTTCACATTTGTACGGCTTCTCTCCAGAGTGGACTCTCATGTGGATTTTAAGGTGATAAGATCGTGTAAAATCCTTCCCACACTGGTCACAGCTGTATGGTCTTTCTCCAGTGTGGACTCTCATATGTGATACTAGGGAGCTGGACTGAGAAAATGTCTTCTCACAGAAGTCACAGATGTACAGTTTGTGTCCAGTGTGGACTCTGGTGTGTCTTTGGAGTTCTGTTGATGAAGAAAAACTCTTCCCACACTGCTCACATTCAAATGGCTTCTCTCCAGTGTGGATTCTCATATGTACACGGAGTGCACCAGACTGTGTAAAGTTCTTCCCACACTGGTCACAGCTGTATGGTCTTTCCCCGGTGTGAACTCTCATATGTGATACTAGGGAGCTTGACCGAGAAAATGTCTTCTCACAAACATTACAGCTGAATGGCTTCTCTCCAGTGTGGATTCTCATATGTAGACTGAGTACATATGATTGTTTAAATTCTTTCCCACACTGGTCACAGCTGTATGGTCTTTCTCCAGTGTGTGTTCTGTAGTGTATTTTGAGTTCTGAAGCTTTTGGCCACTTCTTTCCACACTGGTCACATGTGAAGCCCATTCTGTTGATGGGTGGTTTTGTAGGCCTGTGTAAGAACAAAGAAAAAGAAGTTACATAAATAAAAAATACAATATTATAAATAATTATACTGTGTATACGGTGGATACTGATGTATGTATGTAAGTGTTTAATTTGGCATTCTGTTGAGTGGTGTGTAGAAATATTTTGTTACCAAGAATGTCTAAATTCTAAATCTAGAGTGAGTTTGAAATTGGACTAGAGCTCAGCAAATGTACCCCTAGCCGGACTTTTACTGATAGTCGTACTTACATGTAGTGAAGCAGGAGAGCAGCTTAATGGAAGAAGAGCACCAGTAAGGGAGTTGTGGAAGTCCAGATACAAGAAAAAGTGTCTGAAGGTTCAGTCCCTCAAAAGTTCTGGTCCATTCTTGTCCTTTAAAGCACCTTTTTCTGTGTCCAGTCACAGCCCTTTTTCTGTCTCTGGTCGTTTCTCAGCTGCAGCAGTTTATTAAGTGTCCCTCCACCCCTCCCCTCTTCCTTTTGATTGGTCCACAGCAGCCAATCAGGAACCAGTGGGGGTGGGTGTTTTCTTAAATTAACAAAATGTAAAATTACATTATGCTGTTCCATAAGACAAGTACAAATAATAAAAATAGACCATTATCATGTGTGAATGAGCCTAGTGGATGAGTCCATGAAGGTGTGGGGTGATGGGCTGAGGCAGAGGTGTAAAGAAATATCCAGGTGTCACGGTGAAGACACAAGAAACAGCCTGGTGGAGATTTGACACAGTCTCTCAATTTAACATAGCACCATCACACTGTTACATCTGCAACTCCCGACATTAGTGTCAAACATAACTTCATCTACTCCATGACAACCGATACTGACCTCCAAATAATGCAATGCAAAATGAAGTTCAGGGTCCCTTAATGGCCGAGTTCTTCTTCAGATACATATAACAGACTAAATCAATAATATTAGTATAGTCTTTATAATATGTTTGGGCCGTGTTTTACTGTGTTTTAAAGCTAAGTTACCAATACTACAGTTTTGTAACATTCTGAATCATCCAGCAAATAATTTCCCTTGTGGATCAATAAAGTTTGTCTAAGTCTAAGAGCCAGTGTCATGACTTTCCTCACCTCTAATAAACAACATGTAGTGTTCACCTGTTGATGTGGCTGGTTTTTGCTGTGTGTTTCTCAGCCCTGTGTGCCACCATTGGGACAGTTCATGGTTTGGCTGTCAAATCAAGCCTAGATACAGGGAAGGTGGCTGGTACTGTATTTTTAGACCTGCACATGGCTTTTGACACAGTGAATCACATGGTGTTATTATCCAAGCTGACACAGTATAAACTGTCCATGGATACCCTGAGTTGGATAAGGTCTTACCTAGGTGGGTGCTCTCAGTGTGTCCGTGTAAATGGTGCAGTATCACAACTGGGAGAGTGCAATATGGGAGTGCCTCAAGGCTCTGTCCTGAGGCCACTTCTGTTCAGTCTATATATTAATGATCTCCCATCCGTGTGTGATGATATAGGTGTACAGATATACGCTGATGACACTACAGTGCTGTAAAACACACATCTGTGTGAGTTTTCATGCCACAGCCAAAGTTAATGTACCTTCAGATACACATATTTCACTTAACAAGGCACAAGTTAAGGGTGAACTAACCTTTGCCACTCATCTAAGCCGCTCCAGTTCTGACAAAACTCTAGTTGGGACTAGGTAAAATGTCTCTCTGGAGGAAGGGGTTGTCCACACTGAAACACTAGTTGTTTACAACAAAGAGAATCTGTTATGTGTTATGTCCATTGTTCTGCCCTAAAGTGTGAAATGTCACCTGAGTCCTATTTTGACATAATCCTTCATGGCCTTAATGAGTCCTCTACTGCCTATTAGCATACTCTGATTAGCCCTATTGTTTTCCTTGTTTTGGTTTGGTTTGAGGATAGAGTTGTAAGTGGTTGACAAGTTGTACCTTAGGCTTCTATTTCTGCTCAAAAAACCGGATTCTCTTTCCTGACAAATACAGCCCGAGCCCTCTCTCGCACCAGCTCTACTCTTTTGTCTGGATCTGTACCTCACTGACCTCAGAGGAGAGGTTAGTGGACTTAAGATGGACAACTGACAGGGTGATTTTTCTTTCATCATTTATTTTGACTTAGCAAACATAATGTCAAACAGTACAGAATCAGATTTGTTTGTTTACTATTAGGAAATGTGAAAAACATGTCAGAAATGAAAAACAATAATGAACATAACTAGTGGACTGGCTCTACACTGAGCTCAACTCCCCAGTCTGCAGTATGTGAAGCCTGATCTCCAGCTTTTTCAGGCTAACGTTAGATTCACATCTGTCTCCTTTAGTTTGTTCATGACAGTCCACCTTCAGATGAGCAGATTTTCTGAACTGGCCACACACTCTATTTGTCTTTTCTTAGTGTGAAGTCTCATGTGTTTGTTGCGATCGGATGATGTAGTGAAAGCTTTCTCACATTGTTCACATTTGTACGGCTTCTCTCCAGAGTGGACTCTCATGTGGATTTTAAGGTGATAAGATCGTGTAAAATCCTTCCCACACTGGTCACAGCTGTATGGTCTTTCTCCAGTGTGGACTCTCATATGTGATACTAGGGAGCTGGACTGAGAAAATGTCTTCTCACAGAAGTCACAGATGTACAGTTTGTGTCCAGTGTGGACTCTGGTGTGTCTTTGGAGTTCTGTTGATGAAGAAAAACTCTTCCCACACTGCTCACATTCAAATGGCTTCTCTCCAGTGTGGATTCTCATATGTACACGGAGTGCACCAGACTGTGTAAAGTCCTTCCCACACTGGTCACAGCTGTATGGTCTTTCCCCGGTGTGAACTCTCATATGTGATACTAGGGAGCTTGACCGAGAAAATGTCTTCTCACAAACATTACAGCTGAATGGCTTCTCTCCAGTGTGGATTCTCATATGTAGACTGAGTACATATGATTGTTTAAATTCTTTCCCACACTGGTCACAGCTGTATGGTCTTTCTCCAGTGTGAGTTCTGTAGTGTATTTTGAGTTCTGAAGCTTTTGGCCACTTCTTTCCACACTGGTCACATGTGAAGCCCATTCTGTTGGTGGGTGGTTTTGTAGCCCTGTGTAAGAACAAAGAAAAAGAAGTTACATAAATAAAAAATACAATATTATAAATAATTATACTGTGTATACGGTGGATACTGATGTATGTATGTAAGTGTTTAATTTGGCATTCTGTTGAGTGGTGTGTAGAAATATTTTGTTACCAAGAATGTCTAAATTCTAAATCTAGAGTGAGTTTGAAATTGGACTAGAGCTCAGCAAATGTACCCCTAGCCGGACTTTTACTGATAGTCGTACTTACATGTAGTGAAGCAGGAGAGCAGCTTAATGGAAGAAGAGCACCAGTAAGGGAGTCGTGGAAGTCCAGATACAAGAAAAAGTGTCTGAAGGTTCAGTCCCTCAAAAGTTCTGGTCCATTCTTGTCCTTTAAAGCACCTTTTTCTGTGTCCAGTCACAGCCCTTTTTCTGTCTCTGGTCGTTTCTCAGCTGCAGCAGTTTATTAAGTGTCCCTCCACCCCTCCCCTCTTCCTTTTGATTGGTCCACAGCAGCCAATCAGGAACCAGTGGGGGTGGGTGTTTTCTTAAATTAACAAAATGTAAAATTACATTATGCTGTTCCATAAGACAAGTACAAATAATAAAAAAAGACCATTATCATGTGTGAATGAGCCTAGTGGATGAGTCCATGGAGGTGTGGGGTGATGGGCTGAGGCAGAGGTGTAAAGAAATATCCAGGTGTCACGGTGAAGACACAAGAAACAGCCTGGTGGAGATTTGACACAGTCTCTCAATTTAACATAGCACCATCACACTGTTACATCTGCAACTCCCGACATTAGTGTCAAACATAACTTCATCTACTCCATGACAACCGATACTGACCTCCAAATAATGCAATGCAAAATGAAGTTCAGGGTCCCTTAATGGCCGAGTTCTTCTTCAGATACATATAACAGACTAAATCAATAATATTAGTATAGTCTTTATAATATGTTTGGGCCGTGTTTTACTGTGTTTTAAAGCTAAGTTACCAATACTACAGTTTTGTAACATTCTGTATCATCCAGCAAATAATTTCCCATGTGGATCAATAAAGTTTGTCTAAGTCTAAGAGCCAGTGTCATGACTTTCCTCACCTCTAATAAACAACATGTAGTGTTCACCTGTTGATGTGGCTGGTTTTTGCTGTGTGTTTCTCAGCCCTGTGTGCCACCATTGGGACAGTTCATGGTTTGGCTGTCAAATCAAGCCTAGATACAGGGAAGGTGGCTGGTACTGTATTTTTAGACCTGCACATGGCTTTTGACACAGTGAATCACATGGTGTTATTATCCAAGCTGACACAGTATAAACTGTCCATGGATACCCTGAGTTGGATAAGGTCTTACCTAGGTGGGTGCTCTCAGTGTGTCCGTGTAAATGGTGCAGTATCACAACTGGGAGAGTGCAATATGGGAGTGCCTCAAGGCTCTGTCCTGAGGCCACTTCTGTTCAGTCTATATATTAATGATCTCCCATCCGTGTGTGATGATATAGGTGTACAGATATACGCTGATGACACTACAGTGCTGTAAAACACACATCTGTGTGAGTTTTTATGCCACAGCCAAAGTTAATGTACCTTCAGATACACATATTTCACTTAACAAGGCACAAGTTAAGGGTGAACTAACCTTTGCCACTCATCTAAGCCGCTCCAGTTCTGACACAACTCTAGTTGGGACTAGGTAAAATGTCTCTCTGGAGGAAGGGGTTGTCCACACTGAAACACTAGTTGTTTACAGCAAAGAGAATCTGTTATGTGTTATGTCCATTGTTCTGCCCTAAAGTGTGAAATGTCACCTGAGTCCTATTTTGACATAATCCTTCATGACCTTAATGAGTCCTCTACTGCCTATTAGCATACTCTGATTAGCCCTATTGTTTTCCTTGTTTTGGTTTGGTTTGAGGATAGAGTTGTAAGTGGTTGACAAGTTGTACCTTAGGCTTCTATTTCTGCTCAAAAAAACGGATTCTCTTTCCTGACAAATACAGCCCGAGCCCTCTCTCGCACCAGCTCTACTCTTTTGTCTGGATCTGTACCTCACTGACCTCAGAGGAGAGGTTAGTGGACTTAAGATGGACAACTGACAGGGTGATTTTTCTTTCATCATTTATTTTGACTTAGCAAACATAATGTCAAACAGTACAGAATAAGATTTGTTTGTTTACTATTAGGAAATGTGAAAAACATGTCAGAAATGAAAAACAATAATGAACATAACTAGTGGACTGGCTCTACACTGAGCTCAACTCCCCAGTCTGCAGTCTGTGAAGCCTGATCTCCAGCTTTTTCAGGCTAACGTTAGATTCACATCTGTCTCCTTTAGTTTGTTCATGACAGTGTACCTTCAGATGAGCAGATTTTCTGAACTGGCCACACACTCCATTTGTCTTTTCTTAGTGTGAAGTCTCATGTGTTTGTTGCGATCGGATGATGTAGTGAAAGCTTTCTCACATTGTTCACATTTGTACGGCTTCTCTCCAGAGTGGACTCTCATGTGGATTTTAAGGTGATAAGATCGTGTAAAGTCCTTCCCACACTGGTCACAGCTGTATGGTCTTTCTCCAGTGTGGACTCTCATATGTGATACTAGGGAGCTGGACTGAGAAAATGTCTTCTCACAGAAGTCACAGATGTACAGTTTGTGTCCAGTGTGGACTCTGGTGTGTCTTTGGAGTTCTGTTGATGAAGAAAAACTCTTCCCACACTGCTCACATTCAAATGGCTTCTCTCCAGTGTGGATTCTCATATGTACACGGAGTGCACCAGACTGTGTAAAGTCCTTCCCACACTGGTCACAGCTGTATGGTCTTTCCCCGGTGTGAACTCTCATATGTGATACTAGGGAGCTTGACCGAGAAAATGTCTTCTCACAAACATTACAGCTGAATGGCTTCTCTCCAGTGTGGATTCTCATATGTAGACTGAGTACATATGATTGTTTAAATTCTTTCCCACACTGGTCACAGCTGTATGGTCTTTCTCCAGTGTGAGTTCTGTAGTGTATTTTGAGTTCTGAAGCTTTTGGCCACTTCTTTCCACACTGGTCACATGTGAAGCCCATTCTGTTGGTGGGTGGTTTTGTAGCCCTGTGTAAGAACAAAGAAAAAGAAGTTACATAAATAAAAAATACAATATTATAAATAATTATACTGTGTATACGGTGGATACTGATGTGTGTATGTAAGTATTTAATTTGGCATTCTGTTGAGTGGTGTGTAGAAATATTTTGTTACCAAGAATGTCTAAATTCTAAATCTAGAGTGAGTTTGAAATTGGACTAGAGCTCAGCAAATGTACCCCTAGCCGGACTTTTACTGATAGTCGTACTTACATGTAGTGAAGCAGGAGAGCAGCTTAATGGAAGAAGAGCACCAGTAAGGGAGTCGTGGAAGTCCAGATACAAGAAAAAGTGTCTGAAGGTTCAGTCCCTCAAAAGTTCTGGTCCATTCTTGTCCTTTAAAGCACCTTTTTCTGTGTCCAGTCACAGCCCTTTTTCTGTCTCTGGTCGTTTCTCAGCTGCAGCAGTTTATTAAGTGTCCCTCCACCCCTCCCCTTTCTTTTGATTGGTCCACAGCAGCCAATCAGGAACCAGTGGGGGTGGGCGGCTTTGTAAATTAACAACATGTAAAATGGCATTATGCTGTTCCATAAGACAAGTACAAATAATAAAAAAAGACCATTATCATGTGTAAATGAGTCTAGTGGATGAGTCCATGGAGCTGTGGGGTGATGGGCTGAGGCAGAGGTGTAAAGAAATGTCCAGGTGTCACGGTGAAGACACAAGAAACAGCCTGGTGGAGATTTGACACAGTCTCTCAATTTAACATAGCACCATCACACTGTTACATCTGCAACTCCCGACATTAGTGTCAAACATAACTTCATCTACTCCATTACAACTGATACTGACCTCCAAATAATGCAATGCAAAATGAAGTTCAGGGTCCCTTAATGGCCGAGTTCTTCTTCAGATACATATAACAGACTAAATCAATAATATTAATATAGTCTTTATAATATGTTTGGGCCGTGTTTTACTGTGTTTTAAAGCTAAGTTACCAATACAACAGTTTTGTAACATTCTGTATCATCCAGCAAATAATTTCCCTTGTGGATCAATAAAGTTTGTCTAAGTCTAAGAGCCAGTGTCATGACTTTCCTCACCTCTAATAAACAACATGTAGTGTTCACCTGTTGATGTGGCTGGATTTTGCTGTGTGTTTCTCAGCCCTGTGTGCCACCATCGAGACAGTTCATGGTTTGGCTGTCAAATCAAGCCTAGATACAGGGAAGGTGGCTGGTACTGTATTTTTAGACCTGCACATGGCTTTTGACACAGTGAATCACATGGTGTTATTATCCAAGCTGACACAGTATAAACTGTCCATGGATACCCTGAGTTGGATAAGGTCTTACCTAGGTGGGTGCTCTCAGTGTGTCCGTGTAAATGGTGCAGTATCACAACTGGGAGAGTGCAATATGGGAGTGCCTCAAGGCTCTGTCCTGAGGCCACTTCTGTTCAGTCTATATATTAATGATCTCCCATCCGTGTGTGATGATATAGGTGTACAGATATACGCTGATGACACTACAGTGCTGTAAAACACACATCTGTGTGAGTTTTTATGCCACAGCCAAAGTTAATGTACCTTCAGATACACATATTTCACTTAACAAGGCACAAGTTAAGGGTGAACTAACCTTTGCCACTCATCTAAGCCGCTCCAGTTCTGACACAACTCTAGTTGGGACTAGGTAAAATGTCTCTCTGGAGGAAGGGGTTGTCCACACTGAAACACTAGTTGTTTACAGCAAAGAGAATCTGTTATGTGTTATGTCCATTGTTCTGCCCTAAAGTGTGAAATGTCACCTGAGTCCTATTTTTACATAATCCTTCATGGCCTTAATGAGTCCTCTACTGCCTATTAGCATACTCTGATTAGCCCTATTGTTTTCCTTGTTTTGGTTTGGTTTGAGGATAGAGTTGTAAGTGGTTGACAAGTTGTACCTTAGGCTTCTATTTCTGCTAAAAAAAAACAGATTCTCTTTCCTGACAAATACAGCCCGAGCCCTCTCTCGCACCAGCTCTACTCTTTTGTCTGGATCTGTACCTCACTGACCTCAGAGGAGAGGTTAGTGGACTTAAGATGGACAACTGACAGGGTGATTTTTCTTTCATCATTTATTTTGACTTAGCAAACATAATGTCAAACAGCACAGAATCAGATTTGTTTGTTTGTCAGAAGTGAAAAACAATAATGAACATAACTAGTGGACTGGCTCTACACTGAGCTCAACTCCCCAGTCTGCAGTCTGTGAAGCCTGATCTCCAGCTTTTTCAGGCTAACGTTAGATTCACATCTGTCTCCTTTAGTTTGTTCATGACAGTGCACCTTCAGATGAGCAGATTTTCTGAACTGTCCACACACTCTATTTGTCTTTTCTTAGTGTGAAGTCTCATGTGTTTGTTGCGATCGGATGATGTAGTGAAAGCTTTCTCACTTTGGGTTAAATAAACAGGTGCAGGTATTGTGATCATGTGTGAATCTTGGCTGAATAAATCTCAATTATCCAAACTTAATTTATAAAGTGCCTTTCATACAAACAAAAATAACAAAGTGCTTTACAGTGATTAAAAACAACCACACATTTCCTTCAACCCACCCAACCAGCCCCCACAGCTGCCCGACCCCACACAACCGAGTCAGTCACAGAGTCAGTCACAGAGTGAGTCACACACACGTACACACGTGCACCACCAGAGGAGCCGTCCACCGCCACCAGGACCCGCCACAGGGCCCAGGGGAGGGAAGAGGCCCAAGCACCACCCTCCACCAGGACACAGGGGAGAGAAGAGGCCCAAGAACCATCCCTCCACCAGGACACAGGGGAGAGAAGAGGCCCAAGCACCATCCCTCCACCAGGACACTGGGGAGAGAAGAGGCCCAAGCACCATCCCTCCACCAGGACACAGGGGAGAGAAGAGGCCCAAGCACCATCCCTCCACCAGGACACTGGGGAGAGAAGAGGCCCAAGCACCATCCCTCCACCAAGAGCCCACGGGACAGACCCAGAAGCCGCAGCCGACGATGACGGACCGTCATTATGACGATGACGTAGTCAGAAGGATGTTTTTGATTATTTAATCCCAAAAAAGAAGTTTGAAGAGTGCTATATACAAGACAGTGAAACACAAAAATGTATTTACAACATGTACACAACAGCAGAAATATGCTTCGTAAGAGCTATAGGTTGTTACCTTCCATGTACAACTCCTGGTCCAGACTGACTGAGGGAGGGAGAGTGCCCCCTTTTATCCACCAAGGCTCCTCCCCCAAGCCAATTAACACAAAAATACTGGTTTTCAACACTAAAACCTGAATTAACAGTAATAACAAAAATACAGAAAAATACTCAAATACATTGTGCAACGTGGCCATGTCCATGCGCCTGTAGCAGAACCAGGAAGAATAATATGGCTAATTAAGTGTAATTCAATTCAATTCAATTTATTTTTGTATAGCCCAAAATCACAACAAGAGTTATCTCGGCGGACTTCACAAAATTGTTGATTAATAAAGCAGAAGAAACATTCATAAAACACAAATACAGAATGTTCAACAACAAGCAGGCAAATGGATGATTGTCCCAGCATCTCCTGTCCTTAGACCCTCCTTCTCGGCAAGGAAAAACTCCAAAAAACCCAATGGGAAAACGGAGAAACCTCGAGGAGAACCACAGTGAAGGAGAGATCCATTCCTAAGGACGGACAGGCAGATGAAACTACTAATCTAGCAGGACGAGGACAGTTAATCCAGGATAGGGAAGGAGAGGAGGGGTCTAGGTCCCCGACACTAGGGGGCAGCAGCGGTCCAAACTGGAACAGCAGCATCTGAAACAGTTACACTCCCCAAAAGGGGAGTGGGACAGGGACAACATGTGAATAGCAAAGAACAGACTACGAATGAACTAGTAATTGAATATTCTTAACAGTAGGAGGAGAAAAAGTAGGAGAAACCAGAGGACAGTGCTCAAGTTGCCATACTTTCCCCAGTAATATATCTCCTAGAGCAGCTTAACTAGGCCTATGGGTTTAATTTCTGTTCCTAACTGACCTGACCATAAGCTGATTCAAAGAGGAACGTTTTGAGCCTAATCTTAAATGTAGAGACTGTGTCAGCTTCTTTGACATGAGCAGGGAGCTGATTCCACAACAAGGGTGCTTGGTACCTAAAAGCTCTACCTCCTAAAGTACTTTTAGCGACTCTAGGAACCACCAATAGTGCAGCATTTTGAGAGCGGAGTGAACGGTTAGGATGATAAGGTACAATTTCATCTTTAATGTAGGAAGGGGCCATGTCATTTACAGCTTTATAGGTTAGAAGAAGAATTTTAAATTTTACTCTAAACTCAACCGGAAGCCAATGAAGATTTTTTAATACTGGAGTAATGTGCTCTCGTTTTTTAGTACCTGTTAGTACTCTTGCTGCTGCATTTTGAACCAATTGAAGGCTTTTTATAGAGCTTTTAGGGCAAGCTGCAAGCAGGGAGTTACAGTAGTCTAACCTCGAAGTGACAAAAGCATGGACAAGTTTTTCAGCATCATTTTTTGGCAGTACATTTCTAATTTTGGCTATATTGCGTAAATGAAAATAAGCCGTTTTACAGACATGGCTTATGTGTGCTTTAAATGAGAGCTCTTGATCAAATAGGACTCCAAGGTTTCTTACAGTGGAGCTGGAGGCTACACTGACATTGTCCAATGTGATTATCTGCTCAGTTAGAGAGTCAAACTTTACATCGAGCCCAGCTGCAGGCCGGGACAAAACCACAATAGAGTCTCGTAAGTGTTTAGGGCCTAATAGAATGACTTCAGTTTTTTCAGGGTTAAGAAGTAAATAATTAAAGGTCATCCATGTTTTTATGTCCCTCACACAGTCGCTAAGCCTTTCAATTTGATTAGTCTGATCAGGTTTCATTGATAGGTACAGCTGGGTGTCATCTGCATAACAGTGGAAATCGATACCATGCTTTCGGATGATATTACCTAACGGTAGCATGTAAAGGGTAAACAGAACTAGACCCAGGAAAATATATTTTGCTATTACATCACTATGACGTCAGATGCCAATGTCCTGCGCATGACGACTGAAATAAAAAGTGCGTGAAGCGCTCGGTTTGACAGTGTGGCTCGCGAACGGGAGATGGATACTGGTTTGGAGTTTGTTGGAAAACAGTAGTGATGGGCAGATGAGGCCTCATTGGGTGTATGGCACATTTCCCAAACTGTTGACACTGTGTTGAAACTGTGTTGCTGTATCAATGTCGACATCTGCTGGATTTAAAAAGTCATTGCAGGCAACTTCAATAAAGACTGTGAACAAGCACAAGGTTCATTCAGTCATTTTTATTGAGAAACATCAGCTGCTGCAACATCTTTGGGCCAAGGCGATTGCGCCGTTTTGAAATAATTTCTCCTGCTTTGGAGAACATCCTTTCACAGGGCACTGATGATGACGGCGGACAAAGAAATTGCATTACAAGTCTGTACAAGTGAGGGTAATTTTGTTTTTGTGTGCTCCAGTATTGAAGTGGGTCTTGTGATCTTGGGGTGTTAGCCTCGGAGAGATATCTCTGTACCTCTAGCAGCTGCCACAGGTTGTCGATGATTTTCTAACTGTTAAATTTAAAGAATGCGTTATGCAAATTGTGTGCCTGATTTGGAGCTTTCTGGCACAAGCAATAATATTGCTGTTCATGGATGTCCACATGTCAGCCGTTAAAGTAACTGCAGCAGCACTCTGCAGGTCTTTTTTCACCTTCTCCTTTTTCTCCTCATACCTCTGGCTAATCATGTTCTTGATAGCCTAAAATTAAAAACACAAGTAGAAGAGATTAATGAGTGAAAGCACATAACATGCATATCAGAATCAGAAAAGGTTTTATTGCCATTGTCAGTGAACAAAATTCACCAACTAGGAACTTGCTTCAGTGCAAATGTGCAACATTAAACACTGATGATGATGATGATGATGATGATGATGATAATAAAAGAATAAAATCATAATAAAAAATGAATTTCAACTATGATAAAAAAATATTTAAAGTATTAAATAGAATATAAAGTAAGGGCATGCAAGAAATACTACTTTGTATAACACCAATTCCAATTCATCAGCTCTTTTCACGAACCTTTCTACTTGGCAGAACATATGGGGGCTCAAGGAGCTGGAACAGCTCTCAGAACCCCTCGTCTTCCATGATGCTAAGCGGCTGACAGTCTTTGATGATCATATTCACAATTGCCTCATCCACCACCTGCTTTCTGGAAGCACCAGAGTTGAACACAGGAGTGTTAACCGGTTCTTCCCTCTCGTGCCGGTGTCCTATCGATATGGCCTACCCGTCGATCTGAGCTCCCAAGCGCTACTGCGCATGCGCACGCACCACCCCTAAGTGCTGTTACAGTTTAAATGCCCGTCGATTTCAGCTACCCGAGGCAGAAGTGGAGTTGTTTTCAGCTGTGACAACGTAAGTAAGTAACATTTTAACAGTGTATTGGTTTTATTGTATGTTTTAATCAATTAAGCATGTAAGGAACGATATGTGCATGTTAGATTTGCGGCAGAATACCTACGTCAGATGGTAATAGTTTGGATTTAACAGTTGACTGCATCGTTATCGTTTTCATTACATCGTATTTTGTTATTTTGTTTCCATATGAATGTAGAAAACGTTGTAACTTTGTTTAGAAAGGCGCTGTATAATTAGCCTATATTTAGCCTATGATTAGAATGACTAAATCTAACAATTCCTGTAAGCCAATCTACTAGGTCTACACTTGTATGAATTAAGTTATGGTTCTATAAACGAGTAGGATAGGTTTGGAAGACTAAAGAACTAGGCTACCTTACTGTAAAATGGGCTACCTACATAGTAAAAAAAGTTTTGTTTTGTGTTTTACAGTTTGTTACATTTGTGAACGCAAATATGGAGAGATGCAAGGAGGTTTTTGAGTACCTGACTAGGGGGGGATACCCAGAAGGGTATACCAAGTCTCAGAAGTTATTGTCAGAAGTTTACAGTAAAGGGTAAGTAGGCAAAGGTGTGTTCAAATTTATCCATGTCTCGGAAAATGTTGTTGTTTATCACTTTGTGATTGTTCACTGCAGATGGACAGCTCTTCTACGGAGATACTAGAAGAGTGATCCAAACAAGAGATGAAGCCAGATCACTGTTCATTGAATTCCATTCATCACCAATTGGGGGACATACAGGAGTCATTAAAACGAGAGCAGCAATATGCTCCAGATTTTACTGGGTTGGCATGTCAGTGGATATTGACAGATGGGTATGTGTTGGATGTGACTTATTTCTGTATTATGTTATGGACTCATTTTAGATTAGGACATTATTCATTTATCATGACAATTTTCTTAAAGGTCTCGGAGTGTGACAGATGCCAGAGAACTGGAAGATCTTTGGCTGTTGCACAGCCATTGCAAAGCATAAAGGTAAATGTATAGAGTGCTATTGTAGTATAAGCAAAAAAAATGTTGAGATTCCCTTGTTTACAAGATGCATTAATCATTCTTTGCATTGGTGAATAAAAGTAAGCATCTTCACTAAACTCCATTCACATATAATGTTTAATGACATTTGTCCTCGTGTAAATGTACTAGGATTATAATGCAGTCAGGCCTGGCAACCTTTCGGTCTTTGACAACTTTTTTTTATTACTTGTGATGGCCATCACACCACAGCCACTCTCAAGTAATAGCTGTAAGAGATGCTGTGATGGAAGGAGACTGCATTTGAAGATTAAAAATCAAGGTATTATCCCAAGACCCAGTTTTGACTTTCCCTAGTTAATAACAGAAGGTACTGTTCCAGACGTATATTTGAGAGAGTGTATTCACACCCCTTTGTCTCCAGGCCAGGGCCAGAGGCACCTCTTCTCTATTTACATATCTGTAGGGCAGCCTAGTAGATTATCACGTCTGGTTACCTGTGAAGCTGCACTTAATTCACAATGGTTCCTGACCACTGGTTTGCCTTTGTAGGTGTCTTCTGTCTGGGAGTTGGTTGGGACAGACCTGACGGGACCACTCCCAAAAACTCAGGATGGCTTTCAATACATCCTCACAGCCACTGACTATTTTTCAAAATGGGTTGAGGCCTTTCCTTTAAGGACCAAAACAGCATTCGAAGTAGCACAGCACATCTGTTCCATTGTTTATAGGCATGGCTGCCCCAAAAGGATTTTATCAGATCAGGGAAGAGAATTTGTGAATGAGGTATGTGAATAATGAAATGACTTTGAAAATGGAATTCAGGATTGTTCTTCTTAATATTTTTTAATCTGTTTCATCATGTCACAGTGATGTTTCAGCTCAACAACAACCTCTGTGCCCTCATGGGTATTGAAAGGAGTGTCACAGCTGCATACCATCCACAAACAAATGGACTGGATGAGAAAACCAATGACAACATAAAATGGCAAGTTGTTTATTTCCATCCCTGTACCTACATGTGTACTTCTCTATACTCCACACACACACACACACACACACACACACCTACACACACACACACACACGCACGCACGCACGCACGCACGCACGCACGCACACACACACACACACACACACACACACACACACACACCACATATTGCTTTGTAAGCACTCCCTTCTGTTTAACACACACAACCGTGTGTCCACAATTCATTCAACCCTTATGCACTCAAGCTATCCTGCAGACTACTAGACTTAAGTTAATGTTTTTAAATTTATGTTTTATATTTATATTTGTACTTCTTAGGGCTCTTACAAAATTGGTGAATGACGAGCAGAACAACTGGGATGCGTTTTTGGATGCAGCATTATTTGCACTGCGATCAAAGGTCCACACCACTACAAAACACTCCCCTTTTTTGTTGATGTATGGGAGGGAGGGAGTTTGCAGAAGAGATTCTGAAAAACGGCGACATCACGTCGATCAAGACACACCCTGAAGAGGTCTTGAAGGCTCGATTGGAGGTCGCATGTGCCCTCCTAGAGGCATCACAGTTGGGATAAATTTCCCTCCTTGGATGGAGTGTATATATTTTTGTAAATAAATATTTGTTACAATGTTTCTTCTGTTGTCCCTTTTCCTGTCCTCATCCATCATGAATAAGAGACAAGCCCATTGTTATAAACTGAATTGCATGAAATTGTCCCATCTTCAGTGTCCCCTGTATCACAAAGGTGAGGTATACTACTTTTAGTGGATGCATTATTTGGGTGAAGATATATGTCTGTCAAGATTTGTTACCTCTACACATATTCATATAAATGAGTGAACAGTGATGATTCTACAGTGGGAGCATTATTTGTTGTCCTCATATTCTGTATACACCCCGTGTCCTCCCGGTCAAAATGACCCGTCTTCACCAAATCCCCAATATAAGCAGTTTAATTGAATTTTAAACACCAAATTTTATTTTGCTTGAAGAAACATTCACCACAAAATGTGTGAATACTTGAGTTTTCCTGTTTCACCTGCATTTCTATAGCTTTAGAAACAAAAGAAATGTGCAAAAAGGAATTTTGAATGCATTTTTATTCATCCCAATGAGTCAGATTCTTCTGTTGTTTTGTTTTTTTTTGCCAGTGAACAATGTAAGAAAATATACAATCCAAAAAAACAATATAACTCATTCAACTAATTAGCACATGTAGGGCAGTATGCAAATGCACAGCTCTTGCAGATATATTTCTTACACCTACAGCACACAGTATGTGTTTTACAGTCCTTCTTTGGCAGGCAGAACTGACATCTCTTCCTCTTACTTGCCCCAGCTGGGGCAGCGGCTGTGGCAGCTGGATCCTCAGGTTGATCAGGAGTTCCTACACTCTGTATAGCTTTGACAACTGCTGCAGAGGCTTCTGTGCGGGGGACATACTTCCTTCTTTCAATGAGTGGAGTTACAAGTGCCTTTCCTAGTTGCTCCAGGAACACCCTCCTCTTGTTCTGCTTACGAGGCATCCAGGTTGGGTTGATCTCTCTCCAAATCACAAAGGCATTGCAGGAGGAAACATCAATGATGTTGTGGAAGATGACCAGGGGCCAGTGGGCAGTCATCCTTCTGCAGCTGTATGTTCCAATCACCTTATCTAGGTTGTCCACACCTCCTTTGTTACAGTTGTAGTCTAGGATGATGGATGGCTTCCTGTCCTCACGATCGCTAATGCCAGCGTCTGTGTGCAGTGTGCTCAGAAGTACTACATTCTTATTTTTCTTTGGGATGTAGGAAACTAGGGTGGTGGTGGGCGTGAAGGCAAACTTTGATGAGAAGACCTCTCTCTCCTTTGTTGCAAGCAGTGCAGGTGGGAGCTCAGGCTTGTTCTTTTGAACTGTGCCAACCATGGTGATCTTCCTCTTCAGGAACTGCTGTCCGAGTTCATAAGAGGTGAAGAAATTGTCAGCTTCAGCGTTTTCTTCTTCTTCTGAAGATGATTCATCATGCTCTGGGTTGTATTCCTCCCCATCTTCTTCTTCTGATACATCCTCCACTTCCTCCTCTGAATCAGAGTTGTCTTGCTGGACATCTGGAAAAATCAGCTCTAGAGCCTTTAGGACGTTATAACGCGCACTCATGGCTTCAGCACAGAGAGAATTTGGGGTAATGTCATCTGCAGCACCTTTATAACTTCTGGAAATCCACAGGCACTGTCCACGAGAAGGCCACCTGTCTTGTCTTGTTTACGTCTGCTACTGATCATGATCATGTGAGAGGACACTGGTGCGTTTGGCTGCCGCTTCTCCATCCAATCAATCAAATACAAAACTAAATCTTCATTTTCTTACGGTCTACGCGGTTTTTCTGCTGCATTCCTGCCTGCCATCTGACTGTACCTCATCTGTGGATTTCATGTGTGGTCTCCTACCGTGGCGCTGACTTTTGCGGCTTCCATCAAGCTAGCTCCCAGGGGTGCCGACACGGCCTGACTCGGCAGAGATCACCCACTCAGCCTGGTTCTCGCTGTCCCGCATTCCGGAGCAGTCTGCCAGCGATGTTGCCGTTTTTCGTGGCTTTTCCGCTGATGCTGACCTCACTGTCACACCACGCTACCATCCACCACCCGTCCATGGCTCTTCGGTACTCGTCCTCTCAGCTCCTCAGTCTCTACCACCGTGCACCTCCCTCCCTGGACATTTCCACAACAATAAAGCAGCTCTGCCTTCTCCATCGTCGCCCCTACATCCACCGTGGCTCCCACCGAAAATTCACCTTCCATTTCACCGCTGACAACAATATTCTTTCACTCTGGTCTGATCGCAGCTCGCGCCATCCTGGATACCGGCACAACGTCATCCTAACACGTCATCTGCGCACAGGTCACGTGACCCAGTACAACCTCCTTCCAGTCCCGACTTCCTCCGCTAGAATTTCACAACAAAAGCATCTCAAAACAGCCCTTCTCAATACCCGGTAAATTAATAACAAAAGTCTGCTTCTGCATGAATTTATAATGGACAATGAACTGGACTTACTCTGTCTTACTGAAACCTGGCACAAACCACAGGATTACACCGCACTAAACCAGATCTCACCACCTGGATACCTCTACTTTGACAACCCCCGCCCAAACCGTCGAGGAGGAGGCCTCGCAGTCATCTACCACAACAAACTGAACCTCCGCCCCATCTCTGTTGCCCCTACTACTTCATTTGAACACCTGGTTTTCAGACTTTCTGGTTCACAGTCACTGCATGTCGCCATGATCTACCACCCTCCCAAAACCTGTCCATCATTCCTCTCAGACTTTACTGACTTTTACACACAGCTCTCTTCCATCTCCCCATCCATTCTCATCCTTGGTGATTTTAATATCCACATCGACTGCCCTCATTTAAAATTTACAGCAGATTTCTTGGACATTTTAAACTGCCTCAATCTCACCCAACATGTCAGCTCGCCCACACACACCCATGGTCACATTTTTGACCTTATCTGTTCCTCAGCCTCAGTCCCAGTCCTTAACCTAACACTAACTGACCCCTCCATTTCTGACCACCTGGCTGTTACCATTGACATACCCATTCCCACCCCAACTCCAAAACAAACTCGTTCAATAACCTTCCGCATCCTTAAATCACTATGCCCTATCTCTCTTGCCTCCTCTATATCATCCTCTCTATCCACCTCCTCCCTCCCCACTAACCCAACCACTTCAGAACTTGTTGACTGCTACAACCAATCTCTCTCCTCCTGCCTTGATCTACTTGCTCCCCAAAAAACAAAAACAGTCTCCTTCACCACATCTGCCCCTTGGTACACCCCTGAACTCCACCTTCTGAAAAAGAAACGCAGACAACTCGAACGACTCCATCGCAAAACCGGTCTCACTGTCCATGCTGAAGCCTACAAAGCCTCCACCTCCACCTATAACATAGCTCTCAAAACCACCCGATCAAACTATTATTCCCACATCATCCATTCCAACTCTTCTAACCCCCGCACCCTGTTTTCCACATTTGTCCAGCTCACCAAACCCATGGACAATATTAGCTCCTCATTCACCACAGAGAGATGCAATAACTACTTATCATTTTTCCATTCCAAAATCCAAACCATTCACTCCACACTCAACAACTCTCGCTCCACTCATCCCCTTCCAGAATCTAGCCTGTACCCAACCACAAACCACAGGCTGTCTTCCTTTTCCCCCTTATCCTTTTCAGACACTACCAAACTCCTCTCTACCATGAAACTCACAACCTGCCATCTCGACCCTCTCCCGTCTCCTCTCCTGAAAGCCTGCATCCCCACTCTCACCCCACTCATAAGCAATATCATAAATACCTCCCTGAGCTCTGGCACTGTTCCTCCTGCACTCAAATTAGCCACAATTACACCCCTTCTGAAAAAACCCAGCCTGGACCCCGACAACTTGGACAACTTCAGAACCATCTCCAATCTTCCTCTCCTCTCCAAAATATTAGAACGTGCCATCACCACCCAAATCCAACAATACCTCCTCAACTTCCAGCTTTTCGAAACATTTCAATCTGGTTTCCGCCCCCATCACAGTATTGAAACGGCCCTCCTCAAAGTCACCAACGACCTCCTCCTCGCAGCAGACTCTGGTTCCCTCTCCATTCTCCTCCTCCTCGACCTCAGTGCAGCATTCGACACCATCGACCACACCATCCTCCTTCACCGTCTAAAGTGCATTGGCATCTCCGACACTGCACTCTCCTGGTTCTCCTCTTACCTCTCTGACCGTCACCACTACATCTCCATAAATAACTCAAATTCTCACTCCTCCCCTGTCACCACTGGTATTCCCCAAGGTTCGGTGCTTGGCCCCCTCCTTTTCATCATCTACATGCTTCCCCTCAGCCACATCATTCGTCACCATGGACTCCATTTCCACTGCTATGCTGATGACACCCAGATTTACATTTCCACCAAATCCATCACCCCAGTCATTCTCTCCACCATTACAAACTGCCTGTCTGAAATTAAAACTTAGATGGACCACAACTTCCTCAAACTCAACAGCAATAAAACAGAATTGTTTATCATTGGACCCAAAGCTCTCCTCCCCTCTGCTCAGAACATCTCCCTCTTCATCGATGGCCACACTGTTACCCCCTCTCCCTCTGTACGCAACATTGGTATCATGGACCCTACCCTCTCATTCAGAGGCCACATCAGCCACATCACCAAAACATCTTTTTTCCATCTCCGCAACATCGCCCGTCTCCGCCCCTCCCTCTCTCAGTCCACCACAGAAATCCTTATTCACGCCTTTATCTCCTCCAGACTCAACTATTGCAATAGCCTTCTGTACGGTCTACCCTCCACCCACCTCCAAAAACTGCAATACATCCAGAACTCCACCGCCCGCCTCCTCACCCACACCCGCTCTAGAGACCACATCACTCCAGTCCTCAAGCAACTCCATTGGCTCCCCGTACAATACCGCATTCAATATAAGGTCCTCCTCATCACCTACAAGTCGCTCCATAACCTGGCCCCTCCCTATCTCGCTGATCTCCTCTGTTTTCACTGTCCCACTCGCCGCCTTAGATCAGCCGACACCAACTTCCTCACACCCCTCATCAGGACAAAGCACCGGACTTTGAGGGACCGAGCCTTCGCTGCTGCCGCCCCCGCGCTCTGGAACACTCTCCCAAAATTCATCAGGAACTCGGACTCTCTGCAGCACTTCAAATCACAACTAAAAACCCACCTGTTCAAGCTGGCATTTCCCCCATAATTCCCCCCCCCTTTTTTTACAATGCTACTTTCTACTCTGTTTGTTAAGCGTCTTTGAGTGTCCAAAAAAGCGCTATACAAGTTTAGTGTTTAATATATTTATTGAATTTTAATTTTCACAATACAAAAGTACAAAAGTACAAAATCAGATGCATAACAAAAGACAAAAACAAAAACTCCCCCCTCCCTTCCAAACACTCACACACAAACTAAACACCCTGCCTGCGGTCAATCACACCTGTTACCATGACTAATGGTAGAGAAGAAAAAAAAAGAAAAACACATAAAAGAAAAACCCAGCAGCCAGCCAGAATATACCAAATTAAGTCACTCTTGCACCTTGGTAGTAGATTGGTCAAAAAAGTGTAAAAAAGGCCTCCAAACCAGATAGAATTCCTTTTCTGAACCTCTCATCACATATCGAATTTTCTCCAATTTAAGATGGAACATTACATCTTTAATCCAGTGTGAAACCGTGGGCGGGGCAGTATCTTTCCATTTCAACAAAATCAACCGCCGTGCCAGTAAAGTAGAGAACGTAATGAGTTTATGGCCTCCAGCAGGCAATACCAAACCCTCCGCATTCACCCCAAAAAGAAACAACACTGGGTTCAGTGGCACCCTGACCCCGAGCACAGAGGTCAGCGCCTCACCAACATCACCCCAGAACGTCTTGATTTTGGGACAGAGCCAAGACATATGAATTAAAGTGGCCTCTGCCAAGTTGCATCTATCACAGGTTGGGTCAATATTAGGATATATTTTTGCTAATTTTGATTTATGAAGATGAACCCTATGAGCCACTTTACATTGAATGAGACAGTGTTTTGCGCACATTGAAGAAGTATGAATTTTCTTCAAAACATCGTCCCAGTCTGAGTCACTAATATTATCCTGAAAATCCTTTTCCCAGGCCTTCTTTATGGCAGACATAGAGAATTCGAATGTAAGATTAGTCCAATAATTGTGGAAATTGTTTTCTTTTTGGTGGGATTTAAGGTTATAATCTCATCTATCACATTATTGTGAGGTTTATTAGGGAACCCTGGAATGGAGGTCGAGACAAAATGGCGCACCTGTAAATATCTAAAAAAATGAGAAGATGGTAGGTTATATTTATTGGATAGCTGTTGAAAAGAGGCAAATTTGTTTTCAATAAATAAGTCCCCAACAGATTTCAATCCTTGTTGCTTCCACTTACTATATGTAGAATCCTGCATTGATGGTGGGAAAAAAGTGTTTGAAGCCTTTGGGACAAACAAGCTCATCCTTAACAGACCTAAATGCTTCCTAAATTGTTTACAAATTTTAACAGAGTTGTGTACAACAGGGTTACTGAATGCTAGACTTTTGGGTAGCGGGATAGATGCCCCAACTACAGCTGTTAAAGACATAAAGTCGAAGGAGAGCTTCTCCATCTCCACCCATGCAGGTCCTATGTTCTCTGAGTAATGCATCCAAAAGGACATACAGGCCAGATTTGCAGCCCAATAATAATACCGAAAATTGGGAAGTGCAAGACCGCCATCTTGTTTTTGCTTTTGTAAATGCTCTCTACACGTAAACGTGGCTTTTTGCCGTTCCGGATAAAAGACGAGATTATGGAGTCAAGCTTTTTGAAATAAGTATTAGCAATGAACACAGGAAGGCATTGAAATAAATATAAATATCTTGGTAGTATAGACATTTTGACTACATTCACTCTTCCAATTATTGAAAGGAAGAGAGGTGACCACTTGGATAATTGTTGTTGTACTTCCAATTGCAATTTGACAAAGTTCAAAGTTCTCTTTAAAGAGCTCACAGAATTCCCTCGTCACAGTAATACCAAGATAGACAAAATTATGTTTAGCTATCTTGAAATGGTACATTAATTTTGGACAGAACTGAATCTGACACATTAAGCGGCAGCAACTCACTCTTATGTAAGTTCAGTTTATAACCTGATATTTCGCCAAATTTACTCAAAAGATCCAAAATAAAAGGGATAGTTGTCTCGGCCCTGGACACGAACAGCAGGAGATCATCAGCATAAAGGGCTAGTTTATGCTCGGTACCCCACCTTGAAATACCGTGGATAGAATGATTATTTCTTATAGCTATAGCTAATGGTTCAATAGCTAACACGAAGAGAAGAGGACTAAGGGGACAGCCCTGACGGGTGCCATGATGTAATCTGAACGGTTTTGAATAGATGTTATTTGTGAGAACCATAGCCGAGGGACCGGAGTACAAAAGTCTCACCCAAGATATAAAGGGATCGCCAAAGCCAAATCTGCGCAAAGTTTCAATAAGGTACCCCCATTCCACTCTATCAAATGCCTTCTCTGCATCCATGGAGAGAAGACATTCGGACTCAGTTACAGTGGGAGCATATAATATATTCAGTAAATGCCGAATACTAAAAAAAGAATATCAACCTTTAACAAAACCAGTCTGATTGTTGGATATAATGTTAGGCAGAATTCGTTCTAGACGACAGGCAAGGATTTTAGCTAAGATTTTATAATCACAATTTAAAAGTGAGACCGGTCTATAAGATCCGCATTCTGTGGGGTTTTTATCTTTTTTTGGGAGCAATGTAATACAAGCCTGATTTAAACTATCGGGAAGATTACCTCTGTTAAAGGAATGCGTATATACTTTGGCTAAAACAGGGACTAATTGGTCGAAAAATGCTGCATAAAATTCAATTGGCAAACCATCTGGACCCGGTGACTTACGAGACTGCAAAGACTTAATGGATGTCAAGATCTCCTGCTGCTCTATTGGTGCATCCAAGACCGAAACCTCATCGGCAGTTAGGGTAGGTATGAGCAGGTCTCTAAAAAAATCAGAGTTAGAAATGTCCGTATTATTAGAACTGTACAAATTGTAGTAATAGTCACGAAAAGCATTGTTTATCTCCTGCTGGTCAGTTACAATCTTACCGTTCTGTGCTGTGATGCCGTTAATGATCTGTTTAGCTCTTGTACCCTTCAATTGTCTTGCCAACACCTCACCTGCTTTATCTCCATGTTCATATATATTACTTCTACTTTTTAACAATAAATATTCTATAGAATGTGAGGTAAGCATATCATACTCTGCCCCAAGTTTTAAACGCTCTTTGTACAAATCCTGGGAAGGATTTTGAGAGTTTTGATAATCTAAATTGGCTATTTGTCTTTCTAACTTTTAACTTCTAACTCTTTGTTTAGCTAACGAGTCCTGTTTCTTTTTGGCCATATAGGAAATCACCTGACCTCTAAGATAAGCCTTAAGCGCTTCCCAAACAGAAGCGATGGAGACCTCTGATGTTTCATTGATTTCTAAATATAGGGATATTTGCTCTGAAATAAATTTAGTAAAATTTTCATCACTTAGCAACAGAGAGTTAAATCTCCAATGCCTCCTAGGTAAAAAAACGTCTGGTATGTTTAATTTCAGCAGAAGTGGCGCATGATCAGATATCACAATAGACTGATAATCACAAGATTGAATATTTGCGGTCAATTTATTGTCTGTAAAAAAATAGTCAATTCTGCTATAAGACTTATGAGCACCTGAAAAAAAAGAGTATTGTTTGTCCTGAGGGTGCAGGAAGCGCCAAATATCTGAAATGCCATAGGTAGAAAGAAAAGACTGTACATAGGAAGCAGATTTAGATACTATATGTCCAGGTCTCACTGAAGATCTATCCATTCCAGGGTCCAAACATAGATTGAAGTCCCCTCCCATAATAAGCAGATGAGAGTTTAAACAAGGCATTCTGGAAAAAACATGTGAGAAAAATTGAGGGTCGTCAATGTTTGGGGCATATATATTAGCTAAAATAACATTCAGATTATACAGTAGACCAGTAACGATGACATATCTCCCATTGGGATCAGCTAAACTTGAAGAGGGAGTGAAGGAAACATTTTTGTGTATCAGTATTGCAACTCCTCTTGCCTTACCCTGGAAAGTTGAATGAAAAAGTTGTCCCACCCACCCGGATTTCAAACGATTGTTATCCGAAGTTTTAAGATGTGTTTCTTGGATAAATGCTATTCTCGCACCCATGTTTTTAAGATGTGTGAGAGCTTTTTTCCTTTTAACAGGGTGGTTCAGGCCTTTAACGTTCCAAGTAATAATATCAAGAGACCAAGTAATTAAAAATCAAAAGTGTATTCACAGGCACACAAAAAAAAAAAGGCATTCTGGCATAACTATCTGAAATCAAATATGTATACAAAAAAGACCGCAGGCGCAACCCCTCCCCATAACCATACTGAACCCCCCAAGTGACACCAGCTGCTGGAACAAGCAGCAAACCTACCCTACCTAACTGCAGAACTTCCATAAGCTAATCCTACCTAACTCCACACCCTCCTAAATAAAAAATAAATAAATAAAATATGAAATAAAACCCACCAAGTAATAAATAATTAAACCCGTCGTGTACATAAAGTGCTTATAAAATAGCAGCAATAACACCCTATTGCAAAACTTAGTTTAGTATAGAGCGCAGTATCCAGCTATAAAATAAAGTAAAGCCTTCATATTAATATAGTTCCATACTTCACCCAATACAAAACAGTCCGTTCAGTCTTGCTTAAAGTCCTTCACAAACTTGTCAGCCTCGGAAGCAGAGCCGAACATGACGCGAGTGCCATCAGGTTTGGTAATGCGGAGCCGCACCGGGAACAGCAGCGAGGGTCTCAGTCCCATCTTGTATAAGTCCGCCATCACCGACCTATACTCCTTCCTTTGGTTAACCACTTCGGGGCTGTAATCCTCGTAGATCCGGAAAGGCTTGTCCAAATATTTCAGTTCACCCCTCTTCCTGCTCTCCCGAATTAAAAGATCTTTATTTTGATAGCCTCTCCCCGGGGCCAGGTTCGGGAACTAAACTACGGTGCGCGGTCCAGCTCCGGTGGAGAGGGGAAGGTGTCCTGCCCAAAAACATCTTGTAACAGTTGTGCAAAAAATTTAGACGGCTGAGGACCTTCTATCCCCTCTGGTAGACCCACAAGTCGCACATTAGACCGCCGACATCTCCCCTCCACGTCTGCTATCTTAGCCTTCAGCTTATCATTACTAGCCTGTAGCATCGCACAGTTCTTCTCGACTTTATCAAGACGCTGATAAAGTGCTTCAGCGTTGTCCTCCAGTGATGTCAAACGCTCATTGTGACTTTCAGATTCCTTCTGTAGTCCATCCAGTTTCCCGTTCACTTCATCAAAAAAAGTTACCTTCAGTTCCGCTACAAGAACCACTCTATGCTCCGCTAACAGGGCCGTGATGTCTGCCCTGCTAATAGCAGCAGGTGCTGTATGCTCAGATTCAGTCGTTTTTTCAGTCGGTTTACTGGATTTGGGTGGCATGGCTGCTCAAGGTGGTGTTAAACACTCTTTCAAGTACTCCGAAGCCGTTTCACATTAAGAAAAAAAACAGTTTGGTGGGTTTTGCGAGTATATTTGGTGGAGGGCAGAAAAACGCGTGTCTACTCCATGCTCGCCAAACCGGAAGCCCCCAAGTTTGATGTATTATTATTATTATTATTATTATTATTATTATTATTGATCTGAGACAGAACTAAAACATTCTCACATTCTGTGATGTGTAAATAATTCTGTGACCGTGATTTTAATTGAATTTCACTGACCTTTGTATCTTTTTTTGTACAGCATGCATGATAATGTGAATAAAGGCAACAATTCACTTTTTCTAAAGTTTTGGTCAATCTAGGAAAAGTCATAAAATTTCAAGTTCAAAAATTATCGTTAAGGTGATTTTTTGGGGGTTTTTAACACAGTGGCGGGTCATTTTGACCCGAGGACAACAGGAGGGTTAAGTGGGCTGTCAGAATGTGCTACCTTTAGTGGGAGCCTTATTTGAGAAAAGATACACGCCTGTCGAAATAAGCTACCTTTACCTATATTCATATAAATGAGTGAACAGTGGTGATTCTACAGTGGGAGCACTATTTGATGGGTCAAGTGGGCTGTCAGAATGTGCTATCTCTGAGTTACCTTCAGTCGGAGCCTTATTTGATAGCGTAATACGACTGTCGAAATGAACTGCGTACGCATATATAAATGAGTTGAAATTTTACATAACTAAGGTATAAAGTATGATTACCGTATGCAAACAGCATACAACTCTCTAATCCAAAAATCTCTAATCCAAAGACATATCTTGTAAAACTGCGGAGGTTAGCTTTGAATCTATACAACTGTAAACGAAAAATGTAAGGTAGCTTATTTCGACGGGCTAGCGTAAATCGATAGACGCCACCGTCGATTTAGACTACTGGTAGCTCATTTCGACAAAGCAGCTCATTTCGACAGTACACCGGCCGTCACGTCCACGTCGAACACCAGTACCCCCGCAGCATTCGTCGGAGAAACAAAACCACTCAGGTGAGTTTGTTGGCCGTTAGTGTAGCATGAATTACTTAAAGAGAGTACCTGAGAGCTATCGGTGATGCTCCCGCTGTGCGTAGAGGTGGTGTGGCATCGATCTTGTTCTTGATTGTTGAAAGGACCAGGGCACTGGTGGATGTGTCCAGACAGCAAAAGGAATATGGAAATCAGAAACGCGTGGTTTTGTTGTGACTTAGGTTTGGTCTTCCGTTTTGTTGTCCGGTTAGAAAGATGCAGATGGATGAGGGTGGTAGCCACAACGCATCTTCCCAATCAGAAATGTTTATTGGCTTGATTTCACAGCAAAATGGTCACAGTTGGTATCTTTGTATTTGCGTTCCAGTTGTAGTCACTCAGAATTTGACCGGTGTCAGTATAGCTGAAGGTGCTTGTGATCAGCCCATAGACAAAGAGAGCTGCAGCTATACCTGTCACACCCAATGCCGCCATTTTGATGGTGGAACAGGAGCTCTGTAACCGATATGAGCGAAGAAAAGTGTCATTACAAATAAACCAAACAGACTGATGATAAACTACATCCATCACGGCACAGAACACAGTGTTGATAATGGTGTGTTCATGGTGTGTAGAGACAAGCTGCAATCAAGTGTGTCCATCGTTTTTAATGTTAAGTGTTTTTCTTTTTTTTTCTTCTTTTTTCTTACAGCCCTAGTGCCAATCCTTCTTTATGCCTTTTATTTTGTTCTGTCTTTATCAGAATAGATCATACAAAATGTCTTATTAAATATCTTTTGAAATATCCTGAACATAAAAATACAAAAGTTCAAATCTTTACGTTTAACCTGCGTCATCAGTAAAGCGTGACGTTCAGCAAAAGATAATCTGTTATGGGCGATGTCCATTGTTCTCGCACCACCTCTACTCTTTTGTCTGGATCTGTACCTCACTGACCTCAAAGGAGAGGTTAGTGGACTTAAGATGGACAACTGACAGGGTGATTTTTTTTTTCATCATTTATTTTGACTTAGCAAACATAATGTCAAACAGTACAGAATCAGATTTGTTTGTTTACTATTAGGAAATGTGAAAAACATGTCAGAAATGAAAAACAATAATGAACATAACTAGTGGACTGGCTCTACACTGAGCTCAACTCCCCAGTCTGCAGTCTGTGAAGCCTGATCTCCAGCTTTTTCAGGCTAACGTTAGATTCACATCTGTCTCCTTTAGTTTGTTCATGACAGTGCACCTTCAGATGAGCAGATTTTCTGAACTGGCCACACACTCTATTTGTCTTTTCTTAGTGTGAAGTCTCATGTGTATGTTGCGATTGGATGATGTAGTGAAAGCTTTCTCACATTGGTCACATTTGTATGGCTTCTCTCCAGAGTGGATTCTCATATGGATTTTAAGGTTATGAGAATGTATAAAGTCCTTCCCACACTGGTCACAGCTGTATGGTCTTTGTCCAGTGTGGACTCTCATATGTGATACTAGGGAGCTGGACTGAGAAAATGTCTTCTCACAGAAGTCACAGATGTACAGTTTGTGTCCAGTGTGGACTCTGGTGTGTCTTTGGAGTTCTGTTGATGAAGAAAAACTCTTCCCACACTGCTCACATTCAAATGGCTTCTCTCCAGTGTGGATTCTCATATGTACACGGAGTGCACCAGACTGTGTAAAGTTCTTCCCACACTGGTCACAGCTGTATGGTCTTTCCCCGGTGTGAACTCTCATATGTGATACTAGGGAGCTTGACCGAGAAAATGTCTTCTCACAAACATTACAGCTGAATGGCTTCTCTCCAGTGTGGATTCTCATATGTAGACTGAGTACATATGATTGTTTAAATTCTTTCCCACACTGGTCACAGCTGTATGGTCTTTCTCCAGTGTGTGTTCTGTAGTGTATTTTGAGTTCTGAAGCTTTTGGCCACTTCTTTCCACACTGGTCACATGTGAAGCCCATTCTGTTGGTGGGTGGTTTTGTAGCCCTGTGTAAGAACAAAGAAAAAGAAGTTACATAAATAAAAAATACAATATTATAAATAATTATACTGTGTATACAGTGGATACTGATGTATGTATGTAAGTGTTTAATTTGGCATTCTGTTGAGTGGTGTGTAGAAATATTTTGTTACCAAGACTGTCTAAATTCTAAATCTAGAGTGATTTTGAAATTGGACTAGAGCCCAGCAAATGTACCCCTAGCTGGACTTTTACTGAGAGTTGTACTTACAAGTAGTGAAGCAGGAGAGCAGCTTAATGGAAGAAGAGCACCAGCAAGGGAGTCGTGGAAGTCCAGATACAAGAAAAAGTGTCTGAAGGTTCTGTCCTTGAAAAGTTCTAGTTCATTTCTGTCCTAAAAAGCAGCTTCTTCTGTGTCCAGTCACAGCCCTTTTTCTGTCTCTGGTCGTTTCTCAGCTGCAGTAGTTTATAAAGTGTTCCTCCACCCCTCCCCTTTCTTTTGATTGGCCCACAGCAGCCAATCAGGAGTCAGTGGGGGTGGGCGGCTTTGTAAATTAACAACATGTAAAATGGCATTATGCTGTTCCATAAGACAAGTACAAATAATAAAAAAAGACCATTATCATGTGTAAATGAGTCTAGTGGATGAGTCCATGGAGCTGTGGGGTGATGGGCTGAGGCAGAGGTGTGAAGACACAAGAAACAGCCTGGTGGAGATTTGACACAGTCTCTCAATTTAACATAGCACCATCACACTGTTACATCTGCAACTCCCGACATTAGTGTCAAACATAACTTCATCTACTCCATTACAACCGATACTGACCTCCAAATAATGCAATGCAAAATGAAGTTCAGGGTCCCTTAATGGCCGAGTTCTTCTTCAGATACATATAACAGACTAAATCAATAATATTAGTATAGTCTTTATAATATGTTTGGGCCGTGTTTTACTGTGTTTTAAAGCTAAGTTACCAATACAACAGTTTTGTAACATTCTGTATCATCCAGCAAATAATTTCCCTTGTGGATCAATAAAGTTTGTCTAAGTCTAAGAGCCAGTGTCATGACTTTCCTCACCTCTAATAAACAACATGTAGTGTTCACCTGTTGATGTGGCTGGTTTTTGCTGTGTGTTTCTCAGCCCTGTGTGCCACCATCGAGACAGTTCATGGTTTGGCTGTCAAATCAAGCCTAGATACAGGGAAGGTGGCTGGTTCTGTATTTTTAGACCTGCACATGGCTTTTGACACAGTGAATCACATGGTGTTATTATCCAAGCTGACACAGTATAAACTGTCCATGGATACCCTGAGTTGGATAAGGTCTTACCTAGGTGGGTGCTCTCAGTGTGTCCGTGTAAATGGTGCAGTATCACAACTGGGAGAGTGCAATATGGGAGTGCCTCAAGGCTCTGTCCTGAGGCCACTTCTGTTCAGTCTATATATTAATGATCTCCCATCTGTGTGTGATGATATAGGTGTACAGATATACGCTGATGACACTACAGTGCTGTAAAACACACATCTGTGTGAGTTTTCATGCCACAGCCAAAGTTAATGTACCTTCAGATACACATATTTCACTTAACAAGGCACAAGTTAAGGGTGAACTAACCTTTGCCACTCATCTAAGCCGCTCCAGTTCTGACACAACTCTAGTTGGGACTAGGTAAAATGTCTCTCTGGAGGAAGGGGTTGTCCACACTGAAACACTAGTTGTTTACAGCAAAGAGAATCTGTTATGTGTTATGTCCATTGTTCTGCCCTAAAGTGTGAAATGTCACCTGAGTCCTATTTTTACATAATCCTTCATGACCTTAATGAGTCCTCTACTGCCTATTAGCATACTCTGATTAGCCCTACTGTTTTCCTTGTTTTGGTTTGGTTTGAGGATAGAGTTGTAAGTGGTTGACAAGTTGTACCTTAGGCTTCTATTTCTGCTCAAAAAAACGGATTCTCTTTCCTGACAAATACAGCCCGAGCCCTCTCTCGCACCAGCTCTACTCTTTTGTCTGGATCTGTACCTCACTGACCTCACTGACCTCAGAGGAGAGGTTAGTGGACTTAAGATGGACAACTGACAGGGTGATTTTTCTTTCATCATTTATTTTGACTTAGCAAACATAATGTCAAACAATACAGAATCAGATTTGTTTGTTTACTATTAGGAAATGTGAAAAACATGTCAGAAATGAAAAACAATAATGAACATAACTAGTGGACTGGCTCTACACTGAGCTCAACTCCCCAGTCTGCAGTCTGTGAAGCCTGATCTCCAGCTTTTTCAGGCTAACGTTAGATTCACATCTGTCTCCTTTAGTTTGTTCATGACAGTGCACCTTCAGATGAGCAGATTTTCTGAACTGGCCACACACTCTATTTGTCTTTTCTTAGTGTGAAGTCTCATGTGTTTGTTGCGATCGGATGATGTAGTGAAAGCTTTCTCACATTGTTCACATTTGTACGGCTTCTCTCCAGAGTGGACTCTCATGTGGATTTTAAGGTGATAAGATCGTGCAAAGTCCTTCCCACACTGGTCACAGCTGTTTGGTCTTTCTCCAGTGTGGACTCTCATATGTGATACTAGGGAGCTGGACTGAGAAAATGTCTTCTCACAGAAGTCACAGATGTACAGTTTGTGTCCAGTGTGGACTCTGGTGTGTCTTTGGAGTTCTGTTGATGAAGAAAAACTCTTCCCACACTGCTCACATTCAAATGGCTTCTCTCCAGTGTGGATTCTCATATGTACACGGAGTGCACCAGACTGTGTAAAGTCCTTCCCACACTGGTCACAGCTGTATGGTCTTTCCCCGGTGTGAACTCTCATATGTGATACTAGGGAGCTTGACCGAGAAAATGTCTTCTCACAAACATTACAGCTGAATGGCTTCTCTCCAGTGTGGATTCTCATATGTAGACTGAGTACATATGATTGTTTAAATTCTTTCCCACACTGGTCACAGCTGTATGGTCTTTCTCCAGTGTGAGTTCTGTAGTGTATTTTGAGTTCTGAAGCTTTTGGCCACTTCTTTCCACACTGGTGAAGCCCATTCTGTTGGTGGGTGGTTTTGTAGCCCTGTGTAAGAACAAAGAAAAAGAAGTTACATAAATAAAAAATACAATATTATAAATAATTATACTGTGTATACAGTGGATACTGATGTATGTATGTAAGTGTTTAATTTGGCATTCTGTTGAGCGGTGTGTAGAAATATTTTGTTACCAAGACTGTCTAAATTCTAAATCTAGAGTGATTTTGAAATTGGACGAGAGCTCAGCAAATGTACCCCTAGCCGGACTTTTACTGATAGTCGTACTTACATGTAGTGAAGCAGGAGAGCAGCTTAATGGAAGAAGAGCACCAGCAAGGGAGTCGTGGAAGTCCAGATACAAGAAAAAGTGTCTGAAGTGAAAGCATGCATTTTGTTCCTAGGCAAGGTTAACCTTCACCTGTTCTCACATACGCTAATTTTACCAGTTGTGGAAACACTTGGTTGCAATCAATACTTCTCAAATTCAGACCTTGTCAACTGTCTGGTATTTTTGGCTCACAAGGAAGTCCAACAACACTCCATATATGTAACACACTCTGGTTGTGTATTTTTCTTCAGCATATATAAAGACCGAACTGTGACCTCTTAGAGGCTTGCTTTCTATCCTCGCATGTCTTCTGTATATCTTCTGCTTGTAACTCCCTTAAATCTGGCCAGATAATGAACTTCTTTTACGACTCTACCTGGTCTATTGTCTCTTACTTTTTCCAACCTTGACTTCAATTGGCGTTGTCGGCAGGATTCAGCCCTTAATACAGGTAAGCAACTTTTTTTGCTTCCTTATGCTGAATCGGACCCGGAGTGGTTGGAAATTGTTTAATGAGACATTATAATTGGTTTTGTATCTGAACATTTTCTCTGAAGTCTGATTACCATTTCTAAACTATTTCAGCGAATACCAGAACATACTTATATATATATATAGCAAACAGGTGAAATCCACGTTGAATGATTTCGTGGTAGGATAATTAACCAAGGATTCGCTGCGAAGTTTGATTTCGTAGTATAGGAATGCCAAGGGGAATTATGCTGGTTTTCCGGTAATTGACTGAGTTCTTACCGATGTCAGGGCTAATAGAGGGCTCTACATGATTATATAGATAATACAATACGACTGAGTTTTCGTATTTAAAGGTTATGAGTGGCATGGACCAGAAGTTCCATGTTTGAGTTAAATGGCGTGGGCCAGAAGTTCCATGTTTAATTGAGAATAGTGAGAATAATGGCATAGACCAGAAGTTCTATGTTTGAGATACATGTTGACCAGAAGTTCCATGTTTAAGATGAGCGGCATGTAGACTGAGTTCCATGCTTGAGAATAGTGCGCACTAGAATATTTATTTATTACTATAAGCAAACAAGGGTTTTGCTCTAATATTATTTTATATCTCCTGTCCACAATCACTAGTAGTTTGATTTTCTCTTTCTCTCTCTCACTCTCTCACTCTCTCCTCATGCCCCCCTCCCCTCCCTTGTCCCACACACTCTACAGTCAATAAATGACCTTTTCCCTCTCGCACCCCTGTCCTCTCCTCTTTCAGTGCCCCTCCTCTGGACTTTGCTGTCTCCTGTCTCTATCTATTTTCTTCCTAACAGTTTATGTTCAAAGGGTTGCTCTTAACAGTTTAATTGTAATATTTTCACCTGTGATACCACAGGGTTTAGCTTCAAACTGTAGTTTGATTGACGGTGTTTGCTGACTCTTTTGGAAATGGGTTGTTATTCTTCAAGAGGATATGTCCCAGAACGTTCAATAAATTTGAATAAATATTGAAATCTATATAAATATAAACAATCCACTCTAATGTACAAGTCAAACAAATTTTGTTAATACAAAGGAATTGTAAAATTAATGTGAATTGAGTTAACGGCAACTTTACAGAACAACATATTTGACCATACATTTTTGGTGGCACTTTGGTAAAGACCAGGTAGACCGAGTAAAAAAAGGGTAATCGTTGTCTTGCATGATTGATTTGTATATACCGTCGTTATGGGGGGACTATTCAGTGTTCCAGTCAACAGTTATGAAATTAAAGTCAAAAATGAAGATGACCTACCAAAACGTGAAAGAAAGGAGTTTAAAGCCTTGTTGAAAACTAATCCGCAGTTGAAGTTAGTCCCTGATAAACCTGCTAATCGTCTCACACCGCGAGAATGGATGACTCACAAATTAGGCATATATTATGCTGAACCGTTTATTTCTGAATTGGCGATATGGTCCGACAATGCTTTCCCAAGAGAAGGTAGTTTTACAAAGGATAAACTGAGTTTGGCCCGTGCTTACATTATTGATAAGACTAAAGTGGCAAATCCTATTTGGCAATCGAGTAATTATATGAGAGAAGTTTTATCAGCTTGGGAAAGAATGGCGGCACAATATCCTGGCAATTCTGGTTATAGTAGAAGACCTAAATATGGACTTCCATTCTGGCCAACCCTATTAATGTCACAGCACATTGAAAACAAACCAGTTTCTTTTACAGACAAAAATGAATTCTACCCATCATTAGCAGTTGATGCGTCCGTCGTACACGCATACACAGACGGTGATGACGCGGATGAAGATGATGACATTGATTTGTGTATTGCGGGATTCACTGTTAATGCTAAACGTAAGAAAGATTTTAAGACACTTCCAATCCAATCGACCATAATATTTCCTGAATATGATACTGCGGATAAGGATGAAACAGACTGGCAGAAAAAATGCATCAGGTCATGGTTTGAAAACGGTCAGCGTGCGTTGGAAGGAATAGCACGGCGTAAAGGGGATAATGAAAGAATTAAAAGAGATCAATTGACCTATGTACGTGAGTTGCTTAGAGCTGAATTTAAACGCATTTTCAGATTGATAAAACACAAACAAAATCCGGCGATTGAGTTGGCTCCAATTTGTTCATACATAGTGAAGTGTTGGGGATCTTGTATGAATCTTTATCAAACTAAAACGGGGAAAAAGATAGATGTTGAAAAACCTATCGACAAAACAGTAAAAGAAAAGATTATGAACATGATACCGGAAGAGAACGTTCAAAACCTTCGGGATTTATTAATTGAATATGGTAAGGAATCACAAACAAAAAAAGATGCTCCATCAGTACAACTTAATGCTCCATTGCTTACTTTTGATGACAAGGTCATGGACAAACCCTTATCTCTTGCAGAAATTTCTAAAATAACACGCGATGCTCCTTCGCCTTTGGTAAAACCAACTGCCTTTATGAATTGGTATGAAACTCTGATAATGCATGGTTCGCTATCAGGAAAGGATGTACGCTATATATTGACAACGGTAATGCTGCACATAAAGATGCAATCTTTAATTGATGAATGTGACACCCTTAGTGAGGACAATGACGGCCCTATTGATCATGAAACAATACCTGAAAAGAAGTTTCCATGGTTGAGTAAAAAACACAAAGAAGAACATATCACTGAGTTTAAAGAATTTCTGAAAAAGAATGCTACACAGGATAGGGATATTTCTCAAATACTCAATTGTAAACGAAAACATACTGAATCAATGTCTACTTTTGCGCAAAGGTTTCAAAAAGCATGGAAAGAGGATGCGAAATTAGAAATAAAAGACAGCGAAGATCCGTTATTTGTGTCAATGTTTTTGAATGCTTTGGACTCACAATCAGCATATACTGTAAAAGTGTCATGTCCAGAAGTCTTCACGCTCGCTCCTAATGATCTGTTAAAAAAGATTAGAGAGTTGGAATCTGTTGGTCTGTTTAACAAACCAAAGTTAATGGCGGCTGCATTACCTGTTAGCTCACCCCAGTCTCCAGTAAATACAAGAGAGTTTCACACAATAGTAAAACAGCAGCCTATAAGGGGTACAGGACCTGATGAAATGCCTTACAATATTCCGTATAGACAAAAACGAGGAAGACCAAATAACAGAGGTCAAATGCCAAACTATGATGATGTTTGCTATCGCTGTGGTAAGTATGGACATTGGGTTCGAAACTGCAGGAATGTACCACCAGGTAACGTATACAGAAATACTTTTCAGCAAAAACAAACTCCACATGCATCGTTTCTAGTAAGAAATGATAGATTTAATCAGGGAGATGTAAGAAAGGACATACAAGTTTCAGAAAAAGGAGCATCCAATCCTATTTGGCAACAATAGGGGTACCGACAGGAGGACGCTGACAGTAAAAATAATTGCGTGTTAACAGCACCACAATTTCAACTTACAAATAGCCCATCTGATCTACCAAGTTTTAATATTACAGTTGATGGTAAACAAATTCCTTTTTTGGTTGATACAGGAGCTACAATGTCATGTATTAATCAAACCGATTTTCTCAAGCATGCAACAAAAGAAACTGTCTTATCTGTCGGTATAGCGGGCGTCTAACAAAACCACTAAAAGTTGATATAAATCAACAACAAATGAATCATCCATTTTTGTTAAGTAACACAGTCCCGCTTTCACTATTAGGAAGAGATCTATTATATAAATTGAATGCCACCATATCGTGTTCACCTAATGGAATGTTACTAAAAATTCCAGAGCAGACAGTTCGGCAATTCTTTGAAGATACACTCACAGGCGACCATAACTTCCAGACACATGTCAAAGTCTCTAGTGTTAATGTTATGGTGACCTTTGAGGATATCAAGAAATTGGCTAAATGTAGTGCTGCAGCTGCAGTATCACTTCTTGCACTTAGACCAATTAATAAGCCTTTCTGTTTGCATTCCGAAACAGCTAATGGTACATGCTTGAATATACAATGCTTTTTTCTATGCCCAGCAGGGTTTATTCTGTTAGACAAAATTGATGAAGTACATTGCAACACCTTCATTTTTGCAGTAAAAGATGATTTGTCTGACATCTCTTTCATTACAGATTCTCTCAAGAGATTACTAGAAATCTTACCTGATGAAAAGGAGGAGAACAAAACTTATGTCGTCTGGTCTTATGCTAAGGTACCTGAACATTTCTTCATCAAATGCAAAAACATAACTTCTGTACCAGTCACAACAGACATTTCTTTTGATCAAATTGAAATATGCCTTATTTCAATTTTATCTAAAGTACCTAGACACTTGTGGGCTTTACATGCCAATCATGTGGGTCTTCTCCGGGTTCCACCATACCATGCCAAAATCGACTACAGCAAATTTCCAGTACATGTTAAACAATATCCTTTATCCCAAGAAAAGGAAAAGGGTATTAAACCAGTCATTGAGAGCTTACTGGAACAAGGTGTTGTTATAAAGAGTTTCTTGTAACAGCCCTATCAATCCAATTGTGAAGCCAGAAACAAACAGGTGGAGATTTACACAAGACTTGAGAAAGGTTAATGAAATTGTTTTTCCTATGGCTCCAACGGTTCCTGATGTTAATGCTATACTGACAACACTACCACCACATTCTAAATTTTACACAGTAATTGATTTGTCATCTGCCTATTTCTCCATTCCCATAGATGAAGAGACGCAAGAGTTATTTGGTTTTCAATTTCTAAATGAGAGTTATTGTTTGACCAGATTATCTCAAGGTTTTGTAGATTCAGCTGCATATTTCTGTAGCATTGTGAAATGGCACTTGTCGCATCTCACTCTCCCCGGGTCTTCTGTGCTAGTACAGTATTTTGATGACCTGCTCATTGCTTCACCAACAGAAAATGACTGTCTCAGAGACTCTATTGCGCTTTTGATACATCTGGCAGATGGAGGACACAAGGTTTCACTTGCCAAAATGCAATTTTGTCAAGAAGCTGTCAACTACCTGGGCTATGTCTTGAAAGACGGATGTCGTTTTTTGTCTATGGACAGAGTAAAAACGATCATGGACTTAAAAAGGCCTAGAACTAAAACTGAAATATTGTCTTTTTTGGGATTAATCAATTATTCCCGTTCTTGGCTTCCTAATGTTGCCTTATATGACTCTGTTTTGCGTAAGGCTACGTTGAAAGATAAAGCTGATACTGTGTTTTGGACTGATGAAATGAAACATGCTTTCCGACACATCAAATACCAGCGCTGGGATGTCCCGATTTTGAATTAACGTTTCATCTCTTCGTGAGCAACGACGAAATCGGAGCCTACGCTGTGTTAGCACAGCCTCATGGGGAAGGAATGCGACCAGTTGCATACTATTCCAAAACCTTACCTCTCATTGTCCAGGGAATGGTTCCTTGTCTTAGAGCAGTAGCTGCTGCAGCAATGATGGTTGAAAAATGTCAAACCATCGTTCTAGGTTATCCGTTAGTGTTGCACACCACACACATGATTTCAATCATCTTAAACAATACAACCAATCAACACATGACCAGTCAAAGAAGGAGTAATTATGAACATATCCTGACAGGTACTGAAAATCTCAAAATTTCCACTGTGTCACATACCAATCCAGCTTTACATTTACAATTCTTATTGTATGGCACTGGGTATGAACCGGAGGATGAATCACATGACTGTTTGAAACTTATTTCAGAATCCACAAGTATCAGAATGGATTTACAACAAACTCCATTAGCTCAAAATGATTTGATACTTTTCTGTGATGGATCAGCTATGAGACCAGATGATAAAACTGTGTTAGCTGGATATGCAATTGTAAATGATCAACAGACCTGCCTGGAAGCATATTGCTTACCAGTTAAGTCTGCTCAAGCTGCTGAATTAATAGCATTAACACGAGCATGTACCATAGCAAACAACAAACGGGTAACTATTTACACTGATTCTAAATATGCATTTTCCGTAGCACATGATTTTGGGAAAATTTGGGAAAACAGGGGTTTCTTGACAGCCGCAGGGAAAGAGATAAAAAATGCTCAACTTGTTAAAGATCTTTTATCTGCTATGATGCTTCCAACAGAAATTGCTATCGTCAAATGTTCGGGACATGGTAAAAAAGATAATCCTGTGACTATTCACAATAATTTCGCAGACAGTTGTGCTAAACAAGCAGCTCAAAGTGACTCTTTTCCTCCCTGGCTACAAAAAACTTGTCCTCAGATTATTGCTTCTGACTCAGATTCACTCTCTCCCCCTTTCTCTATTGCAGATTTGCTTGCAATCCAAAAAAAAGCTTCAGAGACTGAAAGAAAACTTTGGATAAAAAAGGGATGTTTTAAAGACACCGATGGGTTATGGAAAAACACCAATTCCAAAGTCGCACTTCCTAAAATGGCTTTCCATCCATTGATAGCCTATGTACATGGAATTACACATGCAAATTACCAAGCGATCACATCATATATCAACAAATTCTTTTTCACTACAGGATTAGAAAAGCATGTGAGGCGTTATATTCAACAATGTATGGTATGTGCGCGTTGTAACCCCGCAGTCAATCCACCAAGACATGAACATCTCCCTATGCCAGAGGGCCCTTTTCAACAACTACAAATCGATTTTACGCATATGCCTAGGTGTAGAGGCTTTTCCTACTTATTAGTCATAGTAGACCGTTTCTCTAGATGGCCTGAGGCATTTCCTACCAGAAAAGAAAACGCACAAACGGTAGTAAAGTGTTTGATGGAACATATCATACCTCGTTTTGGTATACCTATGTCGATTGACTCCGATAATGGCACTCCTTTCACTTCACGAGTAACTAAATTATTGGCAACTGCACTTGGCATCAAATGGCAATTTCATGTGCCATGGCATCCACCTTCGAGTGGAATGGTGGAAAGATTAAATCGGACAATAAAAAATAAGATTTTGAAAATTCACATGTCTCGGCAAATGACTTGGCTAAACGCATTACCTCTGACACTATTGTCCATCAGAGCAATGCTTTGTAAAAACACTGGATTGTCTCCGCATGAAATTCTAATGGGTCGTCCCTTTCCTTTGGCAGCAAAACAACCTGACGCGGCAGCAGATCTCACAAATCTACAGGAACTGCAACAACAATATGTACACAATTTATTCACTTTTATTGCTCAGTATCTCCAGCAGGTATCTGATGCTAGTCCTGTCCTGTCTGACAAACCTACGCATCCCTTTCAACCGGGAGATGTGGTACTGATCCGAAGTCTGAAGCCGACTGCATCTGAGCCACGATACGGAGAACCGGTCGAAGTGCTGTTGGTTACGAGAACTGCAGTAAAAGTCAAAGGAACTCCAGCATGGATCCACGCCAGCCGAGTCAAGGCAGCTCCGAAAGCAACAATACCCGACTTACCATCTTAGAGTATCCAATGCACACTCTACATTTTTCTTTTAAATATGCTCTAGGCATACTAATCATTTTAATTGGAATTGTAAGTCTTCTCAGCTACAATGTTGATTCTTATTACTCGCATGGGAAACATCTATATAAAAGACTGATTAGACCACAAGAAGACTTAGATTATAACAACCCTATATCTAGCACTGACAAATATAATCGGGTAACTTTGGAAGAATTGACTGAACAAATGACTGCAAGATTTTTTCTTTTGTTTCAGACACTCGCAACCACACAAACCCACTCTCAATCTACTGGTCGGATGAAGAGAGAACTGTCTCATATTCCGGTGAACCATCTTGATTTTCAATGCTTGTATTACCCCCTTCTGGTAAATGCTACTCAACCTTTTTACATACACAATGTCAATTTCACGAAAATTCAAAAGAATCATGTCGTTGTAAAGGCTCAATACCAATCTACTGTAGATGAAATAATAATCTCAATGGCAACTATCCTTACAAACATACAAGAGATAGCAACAGTTGATCATTGCAACAACTTATGGAAAATGCTTCCAACTAGGTTGTACGCACAAGTAGATGTAGACAGCTATGGAAATTTCCAACCTAAAATCATACAAGCCAGAGAAGCTCTCCCTCCAGTATTATGTATTAGGTCTATCCCTTGGACTAAAGTGCGATTTTAATTAGGAACTACATCGTCTTGTTTGTCCGCTCCTTCAACTGACTTTATAAGTAATGGTCTAACATTTCTTGCTATAGAAAATCTTGTATGGAATTGTGCTTCTTTTGTATACAGTTTCTTACCGGTGGGATGGCAAGGAACGTGTGCTCCCTATTGGGTAGCAAAGCCTGACATTCAATCGGATGGTCTTTTAAGTGACACAGTACCACCGACAGATATTACTTGGCCCTCACATAATATAGATATGAGTAATGCTGAATTTGTTGATGAAAAAGAAGAAACTGTGTATAGAAGTGAGTTAGATCTAGAACAAAGCAGTAACCATCCTTTTTATTCTAATTTATGGTATAGAAACATACAGTCCCTGACAAAAGTCTTGTCGCTTATCCATTTTGTAGAAACAAAAGCTTATAACCTGACTTTAAATCAATCGATTGGTTTTAGAAATGTCTCATATGAAAGCTAAAACCCTCCCAAATTATGCTCAATATACTAAAATAAATTTGCTTCACTGAAGAAAGATTGATCATTTAATGAACACAGAAAGGTCAGATTTTGGCAAGACAAAAGTCTTGTCGCCTTGTCATATGATGCACCCAATCCTAGATTACAGCCTCACCTGTGATCAGTTACTGATCAATCAATTAGTGGGTGTGTATAAAAAGAACCCCAGCACACCAGACCTTCACATCAACTGCAACTTGACCTCTGACAACATGCCTAAGATCCACCCTGAGACCAAAGCGTTAATTATCAAGAGGCTGAAGACCAGATCCACTGCTGAGGTGGCTGACACCTTCAATGTGTCTCAGCGTCAAGTACAAAGAATAAGAAAAAGATCTGAAAAGACTGGAGATGTTTTTGACAAGCCCAGGTCCGGCAGACCCCGCAAGACAACTGCTCGGTAGGACCGTTTGTTGATTCGAAAATCCAAGGCCAGCCCATTTTCCACTGCAGCAGAGCTCCACCAGGCCTGGTCACCTCAAGTCCCTGTGTCAACCAGAACAGTGTAGAATTCTGTCTCGAAATGGCCTCCATGGTCGAATCAGTGCACAGAAAGCAGCACTAAACAAAAGGCAATTAAAAAACCGTGTGGCATTTGCCAAGGCCCACAGCCTGCTAAAAGGATGGACACTGGAAAAGTGGCAGAAGGTGGATTTCTCAGATGAATCCTCGGTTGAATTACATCACAGCCGCCGCAAATATTGCAGGAGACCTACTGGAGCCCGCATGGATCCAAGATTCACCCAGAAAACAGTTAAGTTTGGTGGTGGAAAAATCATGGTCTGGGGTTACATCCAGTATGGGGGTGTGCGAGACATTTGCAGGGTGGAAGGCAATATCAATAGCCTAAAATATCAAGAAGTATTAGCTACCTCTTACATTCCCAACCATAAAAGGGGTCAAATTTTGCAGCAGGATGGTGCTCCATCGCATACTTCTTTCTCTACATCAAAGTTCCTCAAGGCGAAGAAGATCAAGGTGCTCCAGGACTGGCCAGCCCAGTCACCAGACATGAACATCATTGAGCATGTCTGGGGTAGAATGAAAGAGGAAGCATGGAAGGCAAAACCAAAGAATCTTGATGAACTCTGGGAGGCATGTAAGACTGCTTTCTTTGCTATTCCTGATGACTTCATCAACAAATTGTATGAATCATTGTCGAACCGCATGGATGCAGTCCTTCAAGCTCATGGAAGTCATACAAGATATTAAATATGGATCTCACAGCACCACTACTTAATTCACTGATGTTATGCAACATATTTTTGTATTTGAAGTAAATTATTTGTTCAATTTTCTGTAGGCGACAAGACTTTTGTCTTGCCAAAATCTGACCTTTCTGTGTTCATTAAATGATCAATCTTTCTTCAGTGAAGCAAATTTATTTTAGTATATTGAGCATAATTTGGGAGGGTTTTAGCTTTCATATGAGACATTTCTAAAACTAATCGATTAATTTAAAGTCAGGTTATAAGCTTTTGTTTCTACAAAATGGATAAGCGACAAGACTTTTGTCAGGGACTGTAGAGTCTAAGGTTAGGAAAATTACTCAATCTTCATGTTATGCTTGTTCTTTATTACCACAATCTACTGAAATTACCTTTCCTTATGTAGCACTTCCTTTTACCGGTGGACCAATAGGAACCTATGGTGTGCCAACAACTTGTATTCTAGTTTTCCAGTATGTGATACAAACACATCCTTTATTGCAAAACCCCAATGTTGTTCTAGTGAGACCTAATGATTTATTTATCTCCATTGGTGTTGTGGAAAAAATATTTGGTTGACCCTTCCACCTGATTGGACAGGACTTTGTGGTGTCTGTATAATGAATGACCTCACATACATTGTACAGTCTACTAATTATGTAACTAATACTAATTCACATGTTCATAAAAGAAGCTTATTGGGATCCTATGCACATCTATTAGTTTCAAATCCTAAATCTTTAGCTTCTAAGTTTCATGCGTTACCAGATGAATTCAAACCTTTCACTAGCACTCAAATGTTTTTTAAATCTTGGTTTGCTAGCACTAGTCTACAATATGATAATCATTATCTCATAGCTCTTACAAGACATGATTTAGTGAAACTTTCTAATGAAACTATTCGGGGTTTTCAAGCAGTGAACTCAGAACTGGCAACTATACGAGAATTTGTTAATAATAATCAATTAGCTCTTGATTACCTTACAGCTGAAATTGGAGGAGTCTGTTCAATTGTACAAAAAGATAGTTGCTGTACATATCTACCATCGATTGATGAGGGTAACAGTAATTTATCGTTGGCTATAAAGAACTTACAGGCTCTCAATCAAGAAATGATTCAAACCCATTTAGATGCAAGGGAATCTAGTGGACATTTTTCCCTCCCTTGGTTGGATGGTATAGCTGATTTCTTTACAAACAATTCGATTTTTGGATGGTTCATTGGAATCTTAACACCTCTCTTTGTAATACTTCTGGTAGCGAGTCTATTGATCTGCTGTTGTCTACCGATTATTAGAAAATTCATCATAAAATCCATTTCTTCCTCATTTGCACAAGTACAGACTCAGACTATGACTGTTTATGACCCTCCTGCTACTCCTGATGCTCTCTCTACTTGTAGTTCATCTACAGATTCAAGTATCTACCCTCCGTGTGCTGAAAAATGTCACTTCAACACTTGAGTGAATACCTTGGACCAGTTTGAAACCAAGGACAATGTGTGCTGAACCCACGGAGATATCAAATGGACCTTACAAAGATTGGAGGAGGATACTAAAGAATCGAACCAGCGACTAAAGGATGACATCCTGAAAATATCAAATAGGAGCAGCAGCGATAAGCCACGATATAAGGGAATATCTTTCCTTTATGTTAAAATTACTATAACATATTCACAATATTGCTCATGTGAATAGTGGAGACCTTAATTTTGCTGTGTTTTTGTTTATATTTCAGATAGTCTTTCGCAACTCTCATCCCACTGGATGATGGAAGAAGAACAACAACTAGACCAAGAATTCAGATGGACTGAAAATCATCTAAGTTTTCGGACGATCTTAGAGCCAAAGTAACATCAACATCTGAAGTTCATACTACACATTAAGTGTTGTTTCCTTTAAAAGTTGTCATATCTTCCATTTTCCAGTAGCGGTAACTCAATCAAGTTGTAGTTGCTAAAGACTAAACTGAACTGTTATATTATAGTATTTTATGTTTATTTACTCTTGCTTTTACTAAGGTATACCTATGTTATCCTAGGCCTATGTTCAATTTATATTTATGTTTGTATAAGATATATTCAATTAAGGGCGTCTGGCCACTACAGCGGGCACCTGTGGTGATAGGATGAATTTTTCCCATTCGAATGATGAAGGAACATTGAATCATAAAGGACGGAATACAGAGTGAAAGATGAATGAATATGAATGATGGGTGTGCTCAATGGGTTTTTTGTCATCCTATTCTTAATTGGGTATATCAATGTTGCGATTTGTATAAAAGACATAAAAAAATAAGAAAAAGACAAAATTAAAATAAAAAAGGAAGGATTGAAAGCATGCATTTTGTTCCTAGGCAAGGTTAACCTTCACCTGTTCTCACATACGCTAATTTTACCAGTTGTGGAAACACTTGGTTGCAACCAATACTTCTCAAATTCAGACCTTGTCAACTGTCTGGTATTTTTGGCTCACAAGGAAGTCCAACAACACTCCATATATGTAACACACTCTGGTTGTGTATTTTTCTTCAGCATATATAAAGACCGAACTGTGACCTCTTAGAGGCTTGCTTTCTATCCTCGCATGTCTTCTGTATATCTCCTGCTTGTAACTCCCTTAAATCTGGCCAGATAAAGAACTTCTTTTACGACTCTACCTGGTCTATTGTCTCTTACTTTTTCCAACCTTGACTTCATGAAGGTTCTGTTCTTGAAAAGTTCTAGTTCATTCCTGTCCTAAAAAGCAGCTTCTTCTGTGTCCAGTCACAGCCCTTTTTCTGTCTCTGGTTGTTTCTCAGCTGCAGCAGTTTATAAAGTGTTCCTCCACCCCTCCCCTTTCTTTTGATTGGCCCACAGCAGCCAATCAAGAGCCAGTGGGGGTGGGCGGCTTTGTAAATTAACAACATGTAAAATGGCATTATGCTGTTCCATAAGACAAGTACAAATAAAAAAAAAAAGACCATTATCATGTGTAAATGAGTCTAGTGGATGAGTCCATGGAGCTGTGGGGTGATGGGCTGAGGCAGAGGTGTGAAGACATTGTCCAGGTGTCACGGTGAAGACACAAGAAACAGCCTGGTGGAGATTTGACACAGTCTCTCAATTTAACATAGCACCATCACACTGTTACATCTGCAACTCCCAACATTAGTGTCAAACATAACTTCATCTACTCCATGACGACTGATACTGACCTCCAAATAATGCAATGCAAAATGAAGTTCAGGGTCCCTTAATGGCCGAGTTCTTCTTCAGATACATATAACAGACTAAATCAATAATATTAGTATAGTCTTTATAATATGTTTGGGCCGTGTTTTACTGTGTTTTAAAGCTAAGTTACCAATACAACAGTTTTGTAACATTCTGTATCATCCAGCAAATAATTTCCCTTGTGGATCAATAAAGTTTGTCTAAGTCTAAGAGCCAGTGTCATGACTTTCCTCACCTCTAATAAACAACATGTAGTGTTCACCGGTTGATGTGGCTGGTTTTTGCTGTGTTTTTCTCAGCCCTGTGTGCCACCATCAGGACAGTTCATGGTTTGGCTGTCAAATCAAGCCTAGATACAGGGAAGGTGGCTGGTCCTGTATTTGTAGACCTGCACATGGCTTTTGACACAGTGAATCACATGGTGTTATTATCCAAGCTGACACAGTATAAACTGTCCATGGATACCCTGAGTTGGATAAGGTCTTACCTAGGTGGGTGCTCTCAGTGTGTCCGTGTAAATGGTGCAGTATCACAACTGGGAGAGTGCAATATGGGAGTGCCTCAAGGCTCTGTCCTGAGGCCACTTCTGTTCAGTCTCTATATTAATGATCTCCCATCCGTGTGTGATGATATAGGTGTACAGATATACGCTGATGACACTACAGTGCTGTAAAACACACATCTGTGTGAGTTTTCATGCCACAACCAAAGTTAATGTACCTTCAGATACACATATTTCCCTTAACAAGGCACAAGTTAAGGGTGAACTAACCTTTGCCACTCATCTAAGCCGCTCCAGTTCTGACACAACTCTAGTTGGGACTAGGTAAAATGTCTCTCTGGAGGAAGGGGTTGTCCACACTGAAACACTAGTTGTTTACAGCAAAGAGAATCTGTTATGTGTTATGTCCATTGTTCTGCCCTAAAGTGTGAAATGTCCTATTTTTACATAATCCTTCATGACCTTAATGAGTCCTCTACTGCCTATTAGCATACTCTGATTAGCCCTATTGTTTTCCTTGTTTTGGTTTGGTCTGAGGATAGAGTTGTAAGTGGTTGACAAGTTGTACCTTAGGCTTCTATTTCTGCTCAAAAAAACGGATTCTCTTTCCTGACAAATACAGCCCGAGCCCTCTCTCGCACCAGCTCTACTCTTTTGTCTGGATCTGTACCTCACTGACCTCAGAGGAGAGGTTAGTGGACTTAAGATGGACAACTGACAGGGTGATTTTTCTTTCATCATTTATTTTGACTTAGCAAACATAATGTCAAACAGTACAGAATCAGATTTGTTTGTTTACTATTAGGAAATGTGAAAAACATGTCAGAAATGAAAAACAATAATGAACATAACTAGTGGACTGGCTCTACACTGAGCTCAACTCCCCAGTCTGCAGTCTGTGAAGCCTGATCTCCAGCTTTTTCAGGCTAACGTTAGATTCACATCTGTCTCCTTTAGTTTGTTCATGACAGTGCACCTTCAGATGAGCAGATTTTCTGAACTGGCCACACACTCTATTTGTCTTTTCTTAGTGTGAAGTCTCATGTGTTTGTTGCGATCGGATGATGTAGTGAAAGCTTTCTCACATTGTTCACATTTGTACGGCTTCTCTCCAGAGTGGACTCTCATGTGGATTTTAAGGTGATAAGATCGTGTAAAGTCCTTCCCACACTGGTCACAGCTGTATGGTCTTTGTCCAGTGTGGACTCTCATATGTGATACTAGGGAGCTGGACTGAGAAAATGTCTTCTCACAGAAGTCACAGATGTACAGTTTGTGTCCAGTGTGGACTCTGGTGTGTCTTTGGAGTTCTGTTGATGAAGAAAAACTCTTCCCACACTGCTCACATTCAAATGGCTTCTCTCCAGTGTGGATTCTCATATGTACACGGAGTGCACCAGACTGTGTAAAGTTCTTCCCACACTGGTCACAGCTGTATGGTCTTTCCCCGGTGTGAACTCTCATATGTGATACTAGGGAGCTTGACCGAGAAAATGTCTTCTCACAAACATTACAGCTGAATGGCTTCTCTCCAGTGTGGATTCTCATATGTAGACTGAGTACATATGATTGTTTAAATTCTTTCCCACACTGGTCACAGCTGTATGGTCTTTCTCCAGTGTGAGTTCTGTAGTGTATTTTGAGTTCTGAAGCTTTTGGCCACTTCTTTCCACACTGGTCACATGTGAAGCCCATTCTGTTGGTGGGTGGTTTTGTAGCCCTGTGTAAGAACAAAGAAAAAGAAGTTACATAAATAAAAAATACAATATTATAAATAATTATACTGTGTATACAGTGGATACTGATGTATGTATGTAAGTGTTTAATTTGGCATTCTGTTGAGTGGTGTGTAGGAATATTTTGTTACCAAGACTGTCTAAATTCTAAATCTAGAGTGATTTTGAAATTGGACTAGAGCCCAGCAAATGTACCCCTAGCCGGACTTTTACTGATAGTCGTACTTACATGTAGTGAAGCAGGAAAGCAGCTTAACGGAAGAAGAGTACCAGCAAGGGAGTCGTGGAAGTCCAGATACAAGAAAAAGTGTCTGAAGGTTCTGTCCTTGAAAAGTTCTAGTTCATTCCTGTCGTAAAAAGCAGCTTCTTCTGTGTCCAGTCACAGCCCTTTTTCTGTCTCTGGTCGTTTCTCAGCTGCAGCAGTTTATAAAGTGTTCCTCCACCCCTCCCCTTTCTTTTGATTGGCCCACAGCAGCCAATCAGGAGCCAGTGGGGGTGGGCGGCTTTGTAAATTAACAACATGTAAAATGGCATTATGCTGTTCCATAAGACAAGTACAAATAATAAAAAAAGACCATTATCATGTGTAAATGAGTCTAGTGGATGAGTCCATGGAGCTGTGGGGTGATGGGCTGAGGCAGAGGTGTAAAGAAATGTCCAGGTGTCACGGTGAAGACACAAGAAACAGCCTGGTGGAGATTTGACACAGTCTCTCAATTGAACATAGCGCCATCACACTGTTACATCTGCAACTCCCAACATTAGTGTCAAACATAACTTCATCTACTCCATGACGACTGATACTGACCTCCAACTAATGCAATGCAAAATGAAGTTCAGGGTCCCTTAATGGCCGAGTTCTTCTTCAGATACATATAACAGACTAAATCAATAATATTAGTTTAGTCTTTATAATATGTTTGGGCCGTGTTTTACTGTGTTTTAAAGCTAAGTTACCAATACAACAGTTTTGTAACATTCTGTATCATCCAGCAAATAATTTCCCTTGTGGATCAATAAAGTTTGTCTAAGTCTAAGAGCCAGTGTCATGACTTTCCTCACCTCTAATAAACAACATGTAGTGTTCACCTGTTGATGTGGCTGGTTTTTGCTGTGTTTTTCTCAGCCCTGTGTGCCACCATCGAGACAGTTCATGGTTTGGCTGTCAAATCAAGCCTAGATACAGGGAAGGTGGCTGGTACTGTATTTTTAGACCTGCACATGGCTTTTGACACAGTGAATCACATGGTGTTATTATCCAAGCTGACACAGTATAAACTGTCCATGGATACCCTGAGTTGGATAAGGTCTTACCTAGGTGGGTGCTCTCAGTGTGTCCGTGTAAATGGTGCAGTATCACAACTGGGAGAGTGCAATATGGGAGTGCCTCAAGGCTCTGTCCTGAGGCCACTTCTGTTCAGTCTCTATATTAATGATCTCCCATCCGTGTGTGATGATATAGGTGTACAGATATACGCTGATGACACTACAGTGCTGTAAAACACACATCTGTGTGAGTTTTCATGCCACAACCAAAGTTAATGTACCTTCAGATACACATATTTCCCTTAACAAGGCACAAGTTAAGGGTGAATTAACCTTTGCCACTCATCTAAGCCGCTCCAGTTCTGACACAACTCTAGTTGGGACTAGGTAAAATGTCTCTCTGGAGGAAGGGGTTGTCCACACTGAAACACTAGTTGTTTACAGCAAAGAGAATCTGTTATGTGTTATGTCCATTGTTCTGCCCTAAAGTGTGAAATGTCACCTGAGTCCTATTTTGACATAATCCTTCATGGCCTTAATGAGTCCTCTACTGCCTATTAGCATACTCTGATTAGCCCTATTGTTTTCCTTGTTTTGGTTTGGTTTGAGGATAGAGTTGTAAGTGGTTGACAAGTTGTACCTTAGGCTTCTATTTCTGCTCAAAAAAACGGATTCTCTTTCCTGACAAATACAGCCCGAGCCCTCTCTCGCACCAGCTCTACTCTTTTGTCTGGATCTGTACCTCACTATCCTCAGAGGAGAGGTTAGTGGACTTAAGATGGACAACTGACAGGGTGATTTTTCTTTCATCATTTATTTTGACTTAGCAAACATAATGTCAAACAGTACAGAATCAGATTTGATTGTTTACTATTAGGAAATGTGAAAAACATGTCAGAAATGAAAAACAATAATGAACATAACTAGTGGACTGGCTCTACACTGAGCTCAACTCCCCAGTCTGCAGTCTGTGAAGCCTGATCTCCAGCTTTTTCAGGCTAACGTTAGATTCACATCTGTCTCCTTTAGTTTGTTCATGACAGTGCACCTTCAGATGAGCAGATTTTCTGAACTGGCCACACACTCTATTTGTCTTTTCTTAGTGTGAAGTCTCATGTGTTTGTTGCGATCGGATGATGTAGTGAAAGCTTTCTCACATTGTTCACATTTGTACGGCTTCTCTCCAGAGTGGACTCTCATGTGGATTTTAAGGTGATAAGATCGTGCAAAGTCCTTCCCACACTGGTCACAGCTGTATGGTCTTTCTCCAGTGTGGACTCTCATATGTGATACTAGGGAGCTGGACTGAGAAAATGTCTTCTCACAGAAGTCACAGATGTACAGTTTGTGTCCAGTGTGGACTCTGGTGTGTCTTTGGAGTTCTGTTGATGAAGAAAAACTCTTCCCACACTGCTCACATTCAAATGGCTTCTCTCCAGTGTGGATTCTCATATGTACACGGAGTGCACCAGACTGTGTAAAGTTCTTCCCACACTGGTCACAGCTGTATGGTCTTTCCCCGGTGTGAACTCTCATATGTGATACTAGGGAGCTTGACCGAGAAAATGTCTTCTCACAAACATTACAGCTGAATGGCTTCTCTCCAGTGTGGATTCTCATATGTAGACTGAGTACATATGATTGTTTAAATTCTTTCCCACACTGGTCACAGCTGTATGGTCTTTCTCCAGTGTGAGTTCTGTAGTGTATTTTGAGTTCTGAAGCTTTTGGCCACTTCTTTCCACACTGGTCACATGTGAAGCCCATTCTGTTGGTGGGTGGTTTTGTAGCCCTGTGTAAGAACAAAGAAAAAGAAGTTACATAAATAAAAAATACAATATTATAAATAATTATACTGTGTATACAGTGGATACTGATGTATGTATGTAAGTGTTTAATTTGGCATTCTGTTGAGTGGTGTGTAGAAATATTTTGTTACCAAGAATGTCTAAATTCTAAATCTAGAGTGATTTTGAAATTGGACGAGATCTCAGCAAATGTACCCCTAGCCGGACTTTTACTGATAGTCGTACTTACATGTAGTGAAGCAGGAGAGCAGCTTAATGGAAGAAGAGCACCAGCAAGGGAGTCGTGGAAGTCCAGATACAAGAAAAAGTGTCTGAAGGTTCTGTCCTTGAAAAGTTCTAGTTCATTCCTGTCCTAAAAAGCAGCTTCTTCTGTGTCCAGTCACAGCCCTTTTTCTGTCTCTGGTCGTTTCTCAGCTGCAGCAGTTTATTAAGTGTTCCTCCACCCCTCCCCTTTCTTTTGATTGGCCCACAGCAGCCAATCAGGAGCCAGTGGGGGTGGGCGGCTTTGTAAATTAACAACATGTAAAATGGCATTATGCTGTTCCATAAGACAAGTACAAATAATAAAAAAAGACCATTATCATGTGTAAATGAGTCTAGTGGATGAGTCCATGGAGCTGTGGGGTGATGGGCTGAGGCAGAGGTGTGAAGACACAAGAAACAGCCTGGTGGAGATTTGACACAGTCTCTCAATTTAACATAGCACCATCACACTGTTACATCTGCAACTCCCGACATTAGTGTCAAACATAACTTCATCTACTCCATGACGACTGATACTGACCTCCAACTAATGCAATGCAAAATGAAGTTCAGGGTCCCTTAATGGCTGAGTTCTTCTTCAGATACATATAACAGACTAAATCAATAATATTAGTATAGTCTTTATAATATGTTTGTGCCGTGTTTTACTGTGTTTTAAAGCTAAGTTACCAATACAACAGTTTTGTAACATTCTGTATCATCCAGCAAATAATTTCCCTTGTGGATCAATAAAGTTTGTCTAAGTCTAAGAGCCAGTGTCATGACTTTCCTCACCTCTAATAAACAACATGTAGTGTTCACCTGTTGATGTGGCTGGATTTTGCTGTGTGTTTCTCAGCCCTGTGTGCCACCATCGAGACAGTTCATGGTTTGGCTGTCAAATCAAGCCTAGATACAGGGAAGGTGGCTGGTACTGTATTTTTAGACCTGCACATGGCTTTTGACACAGTGAATCACATGGTGTTATTATCCAAGCTGACACAGTATAAACTGTCCATGGATACCCTGAGTTGGATAAGGTCTTACCTAGGTGGGTGCTCTCAGTGTGTCCGTGTAAATGGTGCAGTATCACAACTGGGAGAGTGCAATATGGGAGTGCCTCAAGGCTCTGTCCTGAGGCCACTTCTGTTCAGTCTATATATTAATGATCTCCCATCCGTGTGTGATGATATAGGTGTACAGATATACGCTGATGACACTACAGTGCTGTAAAACACACATCTGTGTGAGTTTTCATGTCACAACCAAAGTTAATGTACCTTCAGATACACATATTTCCCTTAACAAGGCACAAGTTAAGGGTGAACTAACCTTTGCCACTCATCTAAGCCGCTCCAGTTATGACACAACTCTAGTTGGCACTAGGTAAAATGTCTCTCTGGAGGAAGGGGTTGTCCACACTGAAACACTAGTTGTTTACAGCAAAGAGAATCTGTTATGTGTTATGTCCATTGTTCTGCCCTAAAGTGTGAAATGTCACTTGAGTCCTATATTTACATAATCCTTCATGACCTTAATGAGTCCTCTACTGCCTATTAGCATACTCTGATTAGCCCTATTGTTTTCCTTGTTTTGGTTTGGTTTGAGGATAGAGTTGTAAGTGGTTGACAAGTTGTACCTTAGGCTTCTATTTCTGCTCAAAAAAACGGATTCTCTTTCGTGACAAATACAGCCCGAGCCCTCTCTCGCACCAGCTCTACTCTTTTGTCTGGATCTGTACCTCACTGACCTCAGAGGAGAGGTTAGTGGACTTAAGATGGACAACTGACAGGGTGATTTTTCTTTCATCATTTATTTTGACTTAGCAAACATAATGTCAAACAGTACAGAATCAGATTTGTTTGTTTACTATTAGGAAATGTGAAAAACATGTCAGAAATGAAAAACAATAATGAACATAACTAGTGGACTGGCTCTACACTGAGCTCAACTCCCCAGTCTGCAGTCTGTGAAGCCTGATCTCCAGCTTTTTCAGGCTAACGTTAGATTCACATCTGTCTCCTTTAGTTTGTTCATGACAGTGCACCTTCAGATGAGCAGATTTTCTGAACTGGCCACACACTCTATTTGTCTTTTCTTAGTGTGAAGTCTCATGTGTTTGTTGCGATCGGATGATGTAGTGAAAGCTTTCTCACATTGTTCACATTTGTACGGCTTCTCTCCAGAGTGGACTCTCATGTGGATTTTAAGGTGATAAGATCGTGCAAAGTCCTTCCCACACTGGTCACAGCTGTATGGTCTTTCTCCAGTGTGGACTCTCATATGTGATACTAGGGAGCTGGACTGAGAAAATGTCTTCTCACAGAAGTCACAGATGTACAGTTTGTGTCCAGTGTGGACTCTGGTGTGTCTTTGGAGTTCTGTTGATGAAGAAAAACTCTTCCCACACTGCTCACATTCAAATGGCTTCTCTCCAGTGTGGATTCTCATATGTACACGGAGTGCACCAGACTGTGTAAAGTTCTTCCCACACTGGTCACAGCTGTATGGTCTTTCCCCGGTGTGAACTCTCATATGTGATACTAGGGAGCTTGACCGAGAAAATGTCTTCTCACAAACATTACAGCTGAATGGCTTCTCTCCAGTGTGGATTCTCATATGTAGACTGAGTACATATGATTGTTTAAATTCTTTCCCACACTGGTCACAGCTGTATGGTCTTTCTCCAGTGTGAGTTCTGTAGTGTATTTTGAGTTCTGAAGCTTTTGGCCACTTCTTTCCACACTGGTCACATGTGAAGCCCATTCTGTTGGTGGGTGGTTTTGTAGCCCTGTGTAAGAACAAAGAAAAAGAAGTTACATAAATAAAAAATACAATATTATAAATAATTATACTGTGTATACAGTGGATACTGATGTATGTATGTAAGTGTTTAATTTGGCATTCTGTTGAGTGGTGTGTAGGAATATTTTGTTACCAAAACTGTCTAAATTCTAAATCTAGAGTGATTTTGAAATTGGACTAGAGCCCAGCAAATGTACCCCTAGCCGGACTTTTACTGATAGTCGTACTTACATGTAGTGAAGCAGGAAAGCAGCTTAACGGAAGAAGAGCACCAGCAAGGGAGTCGTGGAAGTCCAGATACAAGAAAAAGTGTCTGAAGGTTCTGTCCTTGAAAAGTTCTAGTTCATTCCTGTCGTAAAAAGCAGCTTCTTCTGTGTCCAGTCACAGCCCTTTTTCTGTCTCTGGTCGTTTCTCAGCTGCAGCAGTTTATAAAGTGTTCCTCCACCCCTCCCCTTTCTTTTGATTGGCCCACAGCAGCCAATCAGGAGCCAGTGGGGGTGGGCGGCTTTGTAAATTAACAACATGTAAAATGGCATTATGCTGTTCCATAAGACAAGTACAAATAATAAAAAAAGACCATTATCATGTGTAAATGAGTCTAGTGGATGAGTCCATGGAGCTGTGGGGTGATGGGCTGAGGCAGAGGTGTAAAGAAATGTCCAGGTGTCACGGTGAAGACACAAGAAACAGCCTGGTGGAGATTTGACACAGTCTCTCAATTGAACATAGCGCCATCACACTGTTACATCTGCAACTCCCGACATTAGTGTCAAACATAACTTCATCTACTCCATGACGACTGATACTGACCTCCAACTAATGCAATGCAAAATGAAGTTCAGGGTCCCTTAATGGCCGAGTTCTTCTTCAGATACATATAACAGACTAAATCAATAATATTAGTTTAGTCTTTATAATATGTTTGGGCCGTGTTTTACTGTGTTTTAAAGCTAAGTTACCAATACAACAGTTTTGTAACATTCTGTATCATCTAGCAAATAATTTCCCTTGTGGATCAATAAAGTTTGTCTAAGTCTAAGAGCCAGTGTCATGACTTTCCTCACCTCTAATAAACAACATGTAGTGTTCACCTGTTGATGTGGCTGGTTTTTGCTGTGTTTTTCTCAGCCCTGTGTGCCACCATCGAGACAGTTCATGGTTTGGCTGTCAAATCAAGCCTAGATACAGGGAAGGTGGCTGGTACTGTATTTTTAGACCTGCACATGGCTTTTGACACAGTGAATCACATGGTGTTATTATCCAAGCTGACACAGTATAAACTGTCCATGGATACCCTGAGTTGGATAAGGTCTTACCTAGGTGGGTGCTCTCAGTGTGTCCGTGTAAATGGTGCAGTATCACAACTGGGAGAGTGCAATATGGGAGTGCCTCAAGGCTCTGTCCTGAGGCCACTTCTGTTCAGTCTCTATATTAATGATCTCCCATCCGTGTGTGATGATATAGGTGTACAGATATACGCTGATGACACTACAGTGCTGTAAAACACACATCTGTGTGAGTTTTCATGCCACAACCAAAGTTAATGTACCTTCAGATACACATATTTCCCTTAACAAGGCACAAGTTAAGGGTGAACTAACCTTTGCCACTCATCTAAGCCGCTCCAGTTCTGACACAACTCTAGTTGGGACTAGGTAAAATGTCTCTCTGGAGGAAGGGGTTGTCCACACTGAAACACTAGTTGTTTACAGCAAAGAGAATCTGTTATGTGTTATGTCCATTGTTCTGCCCTAAAGTGTGAAATGTCACCTGAGTCCTATTTTGACATAATCCTTCATGGCCTTAATGAGTCCTCTACTGCCTATTAGCATACTCTGATTAGCCCTATTGTTTTCCTTGTTTTGGTTTGGTTTGAGGATAGAGTTGTAAGTGGTTGACAAGTTGTACCTTAGGCTTCTATTTCTGCTCAAAAAAACGGATTCTCTTTCCTGACAAATACAGCCCGAGCCCTCTCTCGCACCAGCTCTACTCTTTTGTCTGGATCTGTACCTCACTGACCTCAGAGGAGAGGTTAGTGGACTTAAGATGGACAACTGACAGGGTGATTTTTCTTTCATCATTTATTTTGACTTAGCAAACATAATGTCAAACAGTACAGAATCAGATTTGTTTGTTTACTATTAGGAAATGTGAAAAACATGTCAGAAATGAAAAACAATAATGAACATAACTAGTGGACTGGCTCTACACTGAGCTCAACTCCCCAGTCTGCAGTCTGTGAAGCCTGATCTCCAGCTTTTTCAGGCTAACGTTAGATTCACATCTGTCTCCTTTAGTTTGTTCATGACAGTGCACCTTCAGATGAGCAGATTTTCTGAACTGGCCACACACTCTATTTGTCTTTTCTTAGTGTGAAGTCTCATGTGTTTGTTGCGATCGGATGATGTAGTGAAAGCTTTCTCACATTGTTCACATTTGTACGGCTTCTCTCCAGAGTGGACTCTCATGTGGATTTTAAGGTGATAAGATCGTGCAAAGTCCTTCCCACACTGGTCACAGCTGTATGGTCTTTCTCCAGTGTGGACTCTCATATGTGATACTAGGGAGCTGGACTGAGAAAATGTCTTCTCACAGAAGTCACAGATGTACAGTTTGTGTCCAGTGTGGACTCTGGTGTGTCTTTGGAGTTCTGTTGATGAAGAAAAACTCTTCCCACACTGCTCACATTCAAATGGCTTCTCTCCAGTGTGGATTCTCATATGTACACGGAGTGCACCAGACTCTGTAAAGTCCTTCCCACACTGGTCACAGCTGTATGGTCTTTCCCCGGTGTGAACTCTCATATGTGATACTAGGGAGCTTGACCGAGAAAATGTCTTCTCACAAACATTACAGCTGAATGGCTTCTCTCCAGTGTGGATTCTCATATGTAGACTGAGTACATATGATTGTTTAAATTCTTTCCCACACTGGTCACAGCTGTATGGTCTTTCTCCAGTGTGAGTTCTGTAGTGTATTTTGAGTTCTGAAGCTTTTGGCCACTTCTTTCCACACTGGTCACATGTGAAGCCCATTCTGTTGGTGGGTGGTTTTGTAGCCCTGTGTAAGAACAAAGAAAAAGAAGTTACATAAATAAAAAATACAATATTATAAATAATTATACTGTGTATACAGTGGATACTGATGTATGTATGTAAGTGTTTAATTTGGCATTCTGTTGAGTGGTGTGTAGAAATATTTTGTTACCAAGAATGTCTAAATTCTAAATCTAGAGTGATTTTGAAATTGGACGAGATCTCAGCAAATGTACCCCTAGCCGGACTTTTACTGATAGTCGTACTTACATGTAGTGAAGCAGGAGAGCAGCTTAATGGAAGAAGAGCACCAGCAAGGGAGTCGTGGAAGTCCAGATACAAGAAAAAGTGTCTGAAGGTTCTGTCCTTGAAAAGTTCTAGTTCATTCCTGTCGTAAAAAGCAGCTTCTTCTGTGTCCAGTCACAGCCCTTTTTCTGTCTCTGGTCGTTTCTCAGCTGCAGCAGTTTATAAAGTGTTCCTCCACCCCTCCCCTTTTTTTGATTGGCCCACAGCAGCCAATCAGGAGCCAGTGGGGGTGGGCGGCTTTGTAAATTAACAACATGTAAAATGGCATTATGCTGTTCCATGAGACAATTACAAATAATAAAAAAAAGACCATTATCATGTGTAAATGAGTCTAGTGGATGAGTCCATGGAGCTGTGGGGTGATGGGCTGAGGCAGAGGTGTGAAGACACAAGAAACAGCCTGGTGGAGATTTGACACAGTCTCTCAATTTAACATAGCACCATCACACTGTTACATCTGCAACTCCCGACATTAGTGTCAAACATAACTTCATCTACTCCATTACAACTGATACTGACCTCCAAATAATGCAATGCAAAATGAAGTTCAGGGTCCCTTAATGGCCGAGTTCTTCTTCAGATACATATAACAGACTAAATCAATAATATTAGTATAGTCTTTATGATATGTTTGGGCCGTGTTTTACTGTGTTTTAAAGCTAAGTTACCAATACAACAGTTTTGTAACATTCTGTATCATCCAGCAAATAATTTCCCTTGTGGATCAATAAAGTTTGTCTAAGTCTAAGAGCCAGTGTCATGACTTTCCTCACCTCTAATAAACAACATGTAGTGTTCACCTGTTGATGTGGCTGGTTTTTGCTGTGTGTTTCTCAGCCCTGTGTGCCACCATCGAGACAGTTCATGGTTTGGCTGTCAAATCAAGCCTAGATACAGGGAAGGTGGCTGGTACTGTATTTTTAGACCTGCACATGGCTTTTGACACAGTGAATCACATGGTGTTATTATCCAAGCTGACACAGTATAAACTGTCCATGGATACCCTGAGTTGGATAAGGTCTTACCTAGGTGGGTGCTCTCAGTGTGTCCGTGTAAATGGTGCAGTATCACAACTGGGAGAGTGCAATATGGGAGTGCCTCAAGGCTCTGTCCTGGGGCCACTGCTGTTCAGTCTATATATTAATGATCTCCCATCTGTGTGTGATGATATAGGTGTACAGATATACGCTGATGACACTACAGTGCTGTAAAACACACATCTATGTGAGTTTTCATGCCACAACCAAAGTTAATGTACCTTCAGATACACATATTTCCCTTAACAAGGCACAAGTTAAGGGTGAACTAACCTTTGCCACTCATCTAAGCCGCTCCAGTTCTGACACAACTCTAGTTGGGACTAGGTAAAATGTCTCTCTGGAGGAAGGGGTTGTCCACACTGAAACACTAGTTGTTTACAGCAAAGAGAATCTGTTATGTGTTGTTCTGCCCTAAAGTGTGAAATGTCACCTGAGTCCTATTTTTACATAATCCTTCATTACCTTAATGAGTCCTCTACTGCCTATTAGCATACTCTGATTAGCCCTATTGTTTTCCTTGTTTTGGTTTGGTTTGAGGATAGAGTTGTAAGTGGTTGACAAGTTGTACCTTAGGCTTCTATTTCTGCTCAAAAAAAACGGATTCTCTTTCCTGACAAATACAGCCCGAGCCCTCTCTCGCACCAGCTCTACTCTTTTGTCTGGATCTGTACCTCACTGACCTCACTGACCTCAGAGGAGAGGTTAGTGGACTTAAGATGGACAACTGACAGGGTGATTTTTCTTTCATCATTTATTTTGACTTAGCAAACATAATGTCAAACAGTACAGAATCAGATTTGTTTGTTTACTATTAGGAAATGTGAAAAACATGTCAGAAATGAAAAACAATAATGAACATAACTAGTGGACTGGCTCTACACTGAGCTCAACTCCCCAGTCTGCAGTCTGTGAAGCCTGATCTCCAGCTTTTTCAGGCTAACGTTAGATTCACATCTGTCTCCTTTAGTTTGTTCATGACAGTGCACCTTCAGATGAGCAGATTTTCTGAACTGGCCACACACTCTATTTGTCTTTTCTTAGTGTGAAGTCTCATGTGTTTGTTGCGATCGGATGATGTAGTGAAAGCTTTCTCACATTGTTCACATTTGTACGGCTTCTCTCCAGAGTGGACTCTCATGTGGATTTTAAGGTGATAAGATCGTGCAAAGTCCTTCCCACACTGGTCACAGCTGTATGGTCTTTCTCCAGTGTGGACTCTCATATGTGATACTAGGGAGCTGGACTGAGAAAATGTCTTCTCACAGAAGTCACAGATGTACAGTTTGTGTCCAGTGTGGACTCTGGTGTGTCTTTGGAGTTCTGTTGATGAAGAAAAACTCTTCCCACACTGCTCACATTCAAATGGCTTCTCTCCAGTGTGGATTCTCATATGTACACGGAGTGCACCAGACTGTGTAAAGTTCTTCCCACACTGGTCACAGCTGTATGGTCTTTCCCCGGTGTGAATTCTCATTTGTGATACTAGGGAGCTTGACCGAGAAAATGTCTTCTCACAAACATTACAGCTGAATGGCTTCTCTCCAGTGTGGATTCTCATATGTAGACTGAGTACATATGATTGTTTAAATTCTTTCCCACACTGGTCACAGCTGTATGGTCTTTCTCCAGTGTGAGTTCTGTAGTGTATTTTGAGTTCTGAAGCTTTTGGCCACTTCTTTCCACACTGGTCACATGTGAAGCCCATTCTGTTGGTGGGTGGTTTTGTAGCCCTGTGTAAGAACAAAGAAAAAGAAGTTACATAAATAAAAAATACAATATTATAAATAATTATACTGTGTATACGGTGGATACTGATGTATGTATGTAAGTGTTTAATTTGGCATTCTGTTGAGTGGTGTGTAGAAATATTTTGTTACCAAGAATGTCTAAATTCTAAATCTAGAGTGAGTTTGAAATTGGACTAGAGCTCAGCAAATGTACCCCTAGCCGGACTTTTACTGATAGTCGTACTTACATGTAGTGAAGCAGGAGAGCAGCTTAATGGAAGAAGAGCACCAGTAAGGGAGTCGTGGAAGTCCAGATACAAGAAAAAGTGTCTGAAGGTTCAGTCCCTCAAAAGTTCTGGTCCATTCTTGTCCTTTAAAGCACCTTTTTCTGTGTCCAGTCACAGCCCTTTTTCTGTCTCTGGTCGTTTCTCAGCTGCAGCAGTTTATTAAGTGTCCCTCCACCCCTCCCCTTTCTTTTGATTGGCCCACAGCAGCCAATCAGGAACCAGTGGGGGTGGGTGTTTTCTTAAATTAACAAAATGTAAAATTACATTATGCTGTTCCATAAGACAAGTACAAATAATAAAAAAGACCATTATCATGTGTGAATGAGCCTAGTGGATGAGTCCATGGAGGTGTGGGGTGATGGGCTGAGGCAGAGGTGTAAAGAAATGTCCAGGTGTCACGGTGAAGACACAAGAAACAGCCTGGTGGAGATTTGACACAGTCTCTCAATTTAACATAGCACCATCACACTGTTACATCTGCAACTCCCGACATTAGTGTCAAACATAACTTCATCTACTCCATTACAACTGATACTGACCTCCAAATAATGCAATGCAAAATGAAGTTCAGGGTCCCTTAATGGCCGAGTTCTTCTTCAGATACATATAACAGACTAAATCAATAATATTAGTAAAGTCTTTATAATATGTTTTGGCCGTGTTTTACTGTGTTTTAAAGCTAAGTTACCAATACAACAGTTTTGTAACATTCTGTATCATCCAGCAAATAATTTCCCTTGTGGATCAATAAAGTTTGTCTAAGTCTAAGAGCCAGTGTCATGACTTTCCTCACCTCTAATAAACAACATGTAGTGTTCACCTGTTGATGTGGCTGGTTTTTGCTGTGTGTTTCTCAGCCCTGTGTGCCACCATCGAGACAGTTCATGGTTTGGCTGTCAAATCAAGCCTAGATACAGGGAAGGTGGCTGGTACTGTATTTGTAGACCTGCACATGGCTTTTGACACAGTGAATCACATGGTGTTATTATCCAAGCTGACACAGTATAAACTGTCCATGGATACCCTGAGTTGGATAAGGTCTTACCTAGGTGGGTGCTCTCAGTGTGTCCGTGTAAATGGTGCAGTATCACAACTGGGAGAGTGCAATATGGGAGTGCCTCAAGGCTCTGTCCTGAGGCCACTTCTGTTCAGTCTATATATTAATGATCTCCCATCTGTGTGTGATGATATAGGTGTACAGATATACGCTGATGACACTACAGTGCTGTAAAACACACATCTGTGTGAGTTTTCATGCCACAACCAAAGTTAATGTACCTTCAGATACACATATTTCCCTTAACAAGGCACAAGTTAAGGGTGAACTAATCTTTGCCACTCATCTAAGCCGCTCCAGTTATGACACAACTCTAGTTGGGACTAGGTAAAATGTCTCTCTGGAGGAAGGGGTTGTCCACACTGAAACACTAGTTGTTTACAGCAAAGAGAATCTGTTATGTGTTATGTCCATTGTTCTGCCCTAAAGTGTGAAATGTCACCTGAGTCCTATTTTGACATAATCCTTCATGACCTTAATGAGTCCTCTACTGCCTATTAGCATACTCTGATTAGCCCTATTGTTTTCCTTGTTTTGGTTTGAGGATAGAGTTGTAAGTGGTTGACAAGTTGTACCTTAGGCTTCTATTTCTGCTCAAAAAAACGGATTCTCTTTCCTGACAAATACAGCCCGAGCCCTCTCTCGCACCAGCTCTACTCTTTTGTCTGGATCTGTACCTCACTGACCTCACTGACCTCAGAGGAGAGGTTAGTGGACTTAAGATGGACAACTGACAGGGTGATTTTTCTTTCATCATTTATTTTGACTTAGCAAACATAATGTCAAACAGTACAGAATCAGATTTGTTTGTTTACTATTAGGAAATGTGAAAAACATGTCAGAAATGAAAAACAATAATGAACATAACTAGTGGACTGGCTCTACACTGAGCTCAACTCCCCAGTCTGCAGTCTGTGAAGCCTGATCTCCAGCTTTTTCAGGCTAACGTTAGATTCACATCTGTCTCCTTTAGTTTGTTCATGACAGTGCACCTTCAGATGAGCAGATTTTCTGAACTGGCCACACACTCTATTTGTCTTTTCTTAGTGTGAAGTCTCATGTGTTTGTTGCGATCGGATGATGTAGTGAAAGCTTTCTCACATTGTTCACATTTGTACGGCTTCTCTCCAGAGTGGACTCTCATGTGGATTTTAAGGTGATAAGATCGTGTAAAGTCCTTCCCACACTGGTCACAGCTGTATGGTCTTTCTCCAGTGTGGACTCTCATATGTGATACTAGGGAGCTGGACTGAGAAAATGTCTTCTCACAGAAGTCACAGATGTACAGTTTGTGTCCAGTGTGGACTCTGGTGTGTCTTTGGAGTTCTGTTGATGAAGAAAAACTCTTCCCACACTGCTCACATTCAAATGGCTTCTCTCCAGTGTGGATTCTCATATGTACACGGAGTGCACCAGACTGTGTAAAGTTCTTCCCACACTGGTCACAGCTGTATGGTCTTTCCCCGGTGTGAACTCTCATATGTGATACTAGGGAGCTTGACCGAGAAAATGTCTTCTCACAAACATTACAGCTGAATGGCTTCTCTCCAGTGTGGATTCTCATATGTAGACTGAGTACATATGATTGTTTAAATTCTTTCCCACACTGGTCACAGCTGTATGGTCTTTCTCCAGTGTGAGTTCTGTAGTGTATTTTGAGTTCTGAAGCTTTTGGCCACTTCTTTCCACACTGGTCACATGTGAAGCCCATTCTGTTGGTGGGTGGTTTTGTAGCCCTGTGTAAGAACAAAGAAAAAGAAGTTACATAAATAAAAAATACAATATTATAAATAATTATACTGTGTATACAGTGGATACTGATGTATGTATGTAAGTGTTTAATTTGGCATTCTGTTGAGTGGTGTGTAGAAATATTTTGTTACCAAGAATGTCTAAATTCTAAATCTAGAGTGATTTTGAAATTGGACGAGATCTCAGCAAATGTACCCCTAGCCGGACTTTTACTGATAGTCGTACTTACATGTAGTGAAGCAGGAGAGCAGCTTAATGGAAGAAGAGCACCAGCAAGGGAGTCGTGGAAGTCCAGATACAAGAAAAAGTGTCTGAAGGTTCTGTCCTTGAAAAGTTCTAGTTCATTCCTGTCGTAAAAAGCAGCTTCTTCTGTGTCCAGTCACAGCCCTTTTTCTGTCTCTGGTCGTTTCTCAGCTGCAGCAGTTTATAAAGTGTTCCTCCACCCCTCCCCTTTCTTTTGATTGGCCCACAGCAGCCAATCAGGAGCCAGTGGGGGTGGGCGGCTTTGTAAATTAACAACATGTAAAATGGCATTATGCTGTTCCATGAGACAATTACAAATAATAAAAAAAAGACCATTATCATGTGTAAATGAGTCTAGTGGATGAGTCCATGGAGCTGTGGGGTGATGGGCTGAGGCAGAGGTGTGAAGACACAAGAAACAGCCTGGTGGAGATTTGACACAGTCTCTCAATTTAACATAGCACCATCACACTGTTACATCTGCAACTCCCGACATTAGTGTCAAACATAACTTCATCTACTCCATTACAACTGATACTGACCTCCAAATAATGCAATGCAAAATGAAGTTCAGGGTCCCTTAATGGCCGAGTTCTTCTTCAGATACATATAACAGACTAAATCAATAATATTAGTATAGTCTTTATGATATGTTTGGGCCGTGTTTTACTGTGTTTTAAAGCTAAGTTACCAATACAACAGTTTTGTAACATTCTGTATCATCCAGCAAATAATTTCCCTTGTGGATCAATAAAGTTTGTCTAAGTCTAAGAGCCAGTGTCATGACTTTCCTCACCCCTAATAAACAACATGTGGTGTTCACCTGTTGATGTGGCTGGTTTTTGCTGTGTGTTTCTCAGCCCTGTGTGCCACCATCGAGACAGTTCATGGTTTGGCTGTCAAATCAAGCCTAGATACAGGGAAGGTGGCTGGTACTGTATTTTTAGACCTGCACATGGCTTTTGACACAGTGAATCACATGGTGTTATTATCCAAGCTGACACAGTATAAACTGTCCATGGATACCCTGAGTTGGATAAGGTCTTACCTAGGTGGGTGCTCTCAGTGTGTCCGTGTAAATGGTGCAGTATCACAACTGGGAGAGTGCAATATGGGAGTGCCTCAAGGCTCTGTCCTGGGGCCACTGCTGTTCAGTCTATATATTAATGATCTCCCATCTGTGTGTGATGATATAGGTGTACAGATATACGCTGATGACACTACAGTGCTGTAAAACACACATCTATGTGAGTTTTCATGCCACAACCAAAGTTAATGTACCTTCAGATACACATATTTCCCTTAACAAGGCACAAGTTAAGGGTGAACTAACCTTTGCCACTCATCTAAGCCGCTCCAGTTCTGACACAACTCTAGTTGGGACTAGGTAAAATGTCTCTCTGGAGGAAGGGGTTGTCCACACTGAAACACTAGTTGTTTACAGCAAAGAGAATCTGTTATGTGTTGTTCTGCCCTAAAGTGTGAAATGTCACCTGAGTCCTATTTTTACATAATCCTTCATTACCTTAATGAGTCCTCTACTGCCTATTAGCATACTCTGATTAGCCCTATTGTTTTCCTTGTTTTGGTTTGGTTTGAGGATAGAGTTGTAAGTGGTTGACAAGTTGTACCTTAGGCTTCTATTTCTGCTCAAAAAAAACGGATTCTCTTTCCTGACAAATACAGCCCGAGCCCTCTCTCGCACCAGCTCTACTCTTTTGTCTGGATCTGTACCTCACTGACCTCACTGACCTCAGAGGAGAGGTTAGTGGACTTAAGATGGACAACTGACAGGGTGATTTTTCTTTCATCATTTATTTTGACTTAGCAAACATAATGTCAAACAGTACAGAATCAGATTTGTTTGTTTACTATTAGGAAATGTGAAAAACATGTCAGAAATGAAAAACAATAATGAACATAACTAGTGGACTGGCTCTACACTGAGCTCAACTCCCCAGTCTGCAGTCTGTGAAGCCTGATCTCCAGCTTTTTCAGGCTAACGTTAGATTCACATCTGTCTCCTTTAGTTTGTTCATGACAGTGCACCTTCAGATGAGCAGATTTTCTGAACTGGCCACACACTCTATTTGTCTTTTCTTAGTGTGAAGTCTCATGTGTTTGTTGCGATCGGATGATGTAGTGAAAGCTTTCTCACATTGTTCACATTTGTACGGCTTCTCTCCAGAGTGGACTCTCATGTGGATTTTAAGGTGATAAGATCGTGCAAAGTCCTTCCCACACTGGTCACAGCTGTATGGTCTTTCTCCAGTGTGGACTCTCATATGTGATACTAGGGAGCTGGACTGAGAAAATGTCTTCTCACAGAAGTCACAGATGTACAGTTTGTGTCCAGTGTGGACTCTGGTGTGTCTTTGGAGTTCTGTTGATGAAGAAAAACTCTTCCCACACTGCTCACATTCAAATGGCTTCTCTCCAGTGTGGATTCTCATATGTACACGGAGTGCACCAGACTGTGTAAAGTTCTTCCCACACTGGTCACAGCTGTATGGTCTTTCCCCGGTGTGAACTCTCATATGTGATACTAGGGAGCTTGACCGAGAAAATGTCTTCTCACAAACATTACAGCTGAATGGCTTCTCTCCAGTGTGGATTCTCATATGTAGACTGAGTACATATGATTGTTTAAATTCTTTCCCACACTGGTCACAGCTGTATGGTCTTTCTCCAGTGTGAGTTCTGTAGTGTATTTTGAGTTCTGAAGCTTTTGGCCACTTCTTTCCACACTGGTCACATGTGAAGCCCATTCTGTTGGTGGGTGGTTTTGTAGCCCTGTGTAAGAACAAAGAAAAAGAAGTTACATAAATAAAAAATACAATATTATAAATAATTATACTGTGTATACAGTGGATACTGATGTATGTATGTAAGTGTTTAATTTGGCATTCTGTTGAGTGGTGTGTAGAAATATTTTGTTACCAAGAATGTCTAAATTCTAAATCTAGAGTGATTTTGAAATTGGACGAGATCTCAGCAAATGTACCCCTAGCCGGACTTTTACTGATAGTCGTACTTACATGTAGTGAAGCAGGAGAGCAGCTTAATGGAAGAAGAGCACCAGCAAGGGAGTCGTGGAAGTCCAGATACAAGAAAAAGTGTCTGAAGGTTCTGTCCTTGAAAAGTTCTAGTTCATTCCTGTCGTAAAAAGCAGCTTCTTCTGTGTCCAGTCACAGCCCTTTTTCTGTCTCTGGTCGTTTCTCAGCTGCAGCAGTTTATAAAGTGTTCCTCCACCCCTCCCCTTTCTTTTGATTGGCCCACAGCAGCCAATCAGGAGCCAGTGGGGGTGGGCGGCTTTGTAAATTAACAACATGTAAAATGGCATTATGCTGTTCCATAAGACAAGTACAAATAATAAAAAAAGACCATTATCATGTGTAAATGAGTCTAGTGGATGAGTCCATGGAGCTGTGGGGTGATGGGCTGAGGCAGAGGTGTGAAGACACAAGAAACAGCCTGGTGGAGATTTGACACAGTCTCTCAATTTAACATAGCACCATCACACTGTTACATCTGCAACTCCCGACATTAGTGTCAAACATAACTTCATCTACTCCATTACAACTGATACTGACCTCCAACTAATGCAATGCAAAATGAAGTTCAGGGTCCCTTAATGGCCGAGTTCTTCTTCAGATACATATAACAGACTAAATCAATAATATTAGTATAGTCTTTATGATATGTTTGGGCCGTGTTTTACTGTGTTTTAAAGCTAAGTTACCAATACAACAGTTTTGTAACATTCTGTATCATCCAGCAAATAATTTCCCTTGTGGATCAATAAAGTTTGTCTAAGTCTAAGAGCCAGTGTCATGACTTTCCTCACCTCTAATAAACAACATGTAGTGTTCACCTGTTGATGTGGCTGGTTTTTGCTGTGTGTTTCTCAGCCCTGTGTGCCACCATCGAGACAGTTCATGGTTTGGCTGTCAAATCAAGCCTAGATACAGGGAAGGTGGCTGGTACTGTATTTTTAGACCTGCACATGGCTTTTGACACAGTGAATCACATGGTGTTATTATCCAAGCTGACACAGTATAAACTGTCCATGGATACCCTGAGTTGGATAAGGTCTTACCTAGGTGGGTGCTCTCAGTGTGTCCGTGTAAATGGTGCAGTATCACAACTGGGAGAGTGCAATATGGGAGTGCCTCAAGGCTCTGTCCTGGGGCCACTGCTGTTCAGTCTATATATTAATGATCTCCCATCTGTGTGTGATGATATAGGTGTACAGATATACGCTGATGACACTACAGTGCTGTAAAACACACATCTATGTGAGTTTTCATGCCACAACCAAAGTTAATGTACCTTCAGATACACATATTTCCCTTAACAAGGCACAAGTTAAGGGTGAACTAACCTTTGCCACTCATCTAAGCCGCTCCAGTTCTGACACAACTCTAGTTGGGACTAGGTAAAATGTCTCTCTGGAGGAAGGGGTTGTCCACACTGAAACACTAGTTGTTTACAGCAAAGAGAATCTGTTATGTGTTGTTCTGCCCTAAAGTGTGAAATGTCACCTGAGTCCTATTTTTACATAATCCTTCATTACCTTAATGAGTCCTCTACTGCCTATTAGCATACTCTGATTAGCCCTATTGTTTTCCTTGTTTTGGTTTGGTTTGAGGATAGAGTTGTAAGTGGTTGACAAGTTGTACCTTAGGCTTCTATTTCTGCTCAAAAAAAACGGATTCTCTTTCCTGACAAATACAGCCCGAGCCCTCTCTCGCACCAGCTCTACTCTTTTGTCTGGATCTGTACCTCACTGACCTCACTGACCTCAGAGGAGAGGTTAGTGGACTTAAGATGGACAACTGACAGGGTGATTTTTCTTTCATCATTTATTTTGACTTAGCAAACATAATGTCAAACAGTACAGAATCAGATTTGTTTGTTTACTATTAGGAAATGTGAAAAACATGTCAGAAATGAAAAACAATAATGAACATAACTAGTGGACTGGCTCTACACTGAGCTCAACTCCCCAGTCTGCAGTCTGTGAAGCCTGATCTCCAGCTTTTTCAGGCTAACGTTAGATTCACATCTGTCTCCTTTAGTTTGTTCATGACAGTGCACCTTCAGATGAGCAGATTTTCTGAACTGGCCACACACTCTATTTGTCTTTTCTTAGTGTGAAGTCTCATGTGTTTGTTGCGATCGGATGATGTAGTGAAAGCTTTCTCACATTGTTCACATTTGTACGGCTTCTCTCCAGAGTGGACTCTCATGTGGATTTTAAGGTGATAAGATCGTGTAAAGTCCTTCCCACACTGGTCACAGCTGTATGGTCTTTCTCCAGTGTGGACTCTCATATGTGATACTAGGGAGCTGGACTGAGAAAATGTCTTCTCACAGAAGTCACAGATGTACAGTTTGTGTCCAGTGTGGACTCTGGTGTGTCTTTGGAGTTCTGTTGATGAAGAAAAACTCTTCCCACACTGCTCACATTCAAATGGCTTCTCTCCAGTGTGGATTCTCATATGTACACGGAGTGCACCAGACTGTGTAAAGTTCTTCCCACACTGGTCACAGCTGTATGGTCTTTCCCCGGTGTGAACTCTCATATGTGATACTAGGGAGCTTGACCGAGAAAATGTCTTCTCACAAACATTACAGCTGAATGGCTTCTCTCCAGTGTGGATTCTCATATGTAGACTGAGTACATATGATTGTTTAAATTCTTTCCCACACTGGTCACAGCTGTATGGTCTTTCTCCAGTGTGAGTTCTGTAGTGTATTTTGAGTTCTGAAGCTTTTGGCCACTTCTTTCCACACTGGTCACATGTGAAGCCCATTCTGTTGGTGGGTGGTTTTGTAGCCCTGTGTAAGAACAAAGAAAAAGAAGTTACATAAATAAAAAATACAATATTATAAATAATTATACTGTGTATACAGTGGATACTGATGTATGTATGTAAGTGTTTAATTTGGCATTCTGTTGAGTGGTGTGTAGAAATATTTTGTTACCAAGAATGTCTAAATTCTAAATCTAGAGTGATTTTGAAATTGGACGAGATCTCAGCAAATGTACCCCTAGCCGGACTTTTACTGATAGTCGTACTTACATGTAGTGAAGCAGGAGAGCAGCTTAATGGAAGAAGAGCACCAGCAAGGGAGTCGTGGAAGTCCAGATACAAGAAAAAGTGTCTGAAGGTTCTGTCCTTGAAAAGTTCTAGTTCATTCCTGTCGTAAAAAGCAGCTTCTTCTGTGTCCAGTCACAGCCCTTTTTCTGTCTCTGGTCGTTTCTCAGCTGCAGCAGTTTATAAAGTGTTCCTCCACCCCTCCCCTTTCTTTTGATTGGCCCACAGCAGCCAATCAGGAGCCAGTGGGGGTGGGCGGCTTTGTAAATTAACAACATGTAAAATGGCATTATGCTGTTCCATGAGACAATTACAAATAATAAAAAAAAGACCATTATCATGTGTAAATGAGTCTAGTGGATGAGTCCATGGAGCTGTGGGGTGATGGGCTGAGGCAGAGGTGTGAAGACACAAGAAACAGCCTGGTGGAGATTTGACACAGTCTCTCAATTTAACATAGCACCATCACACTGTTACATCTGCAACTCCCGACATTAGTGTCAAACATAACTTCATCTACTCCATTACAACTGATACTGACCTCCAAATAATGCAATGCAAAATGAAGTTCAGGGTCCCTTAATGGCCGAGTTCTTCTTCAGATACATATAACAGACTAAATCAATAATATTAGTATAGTCTTTATGATATGTTTGGGCCGTGTTTTACTGTGTTTTAAAGCTAAGTTACCAATACAACAGTTTTGTAACATTCTGTATCATCCAGCAAATAATTTCCCTTGTGGATCAATAAAGTTTGTCTAAGTCTAAGAGCCAGTGTCATGACTTTCCTCACCTCTAATAAACAACATGTAGTGTTCACCTGTTGATGTGGCTGGTTTTTGCTGTGTGTTTCTCAGCCCTGTGTGCCACCATCGAGACAGTTCATGGTTTGGCTGTCAAATCAAGCCTAGATACAGGGAAGGTGGCTGGTACTGTATTTTTAGACCTGCACATGGCTTTTGACACAGTGAATCACATGGTGTTATTATCCAAGCTGACACAGTATAAACTGTCCATGGATACCCTGAGTTGGATAAGGTCTTACCTAGGTGGGTGCTCTCAGTGTGTCCGTGTAAATGGTGCAGTATCACAACTGGGAGAGTGCAATATGGGAGTGCCTCAAGGCTCTGTCCTGGGGCCACTGCTGTTCAGTCTATATATTAATGATCTCCCATCTGTGTGTGATGATATAGGTGTACAGATATACGCTGATGACACTACAGTGCTGTAAAACACACATCTATGTGAGTTTTCATGCCACAACCAAAGTTAATGTACCTTCAGATACACATATTTCCCTTAACAAGGCACAAGTTAAGGGTGAACTGACCTTTGCCACTCATCTAAGCCGCTCCAGTTCTGACACAACTCTAGTTGGGACTAGGTAAAATGTCTCTCTGGAGGAAGGGGTTGTCCACACTGAAACACTAGTTGTTTACAGCAAAGAGAATCTGTTATGTGTTGTTCTGCCCTAAAGTGTGAAATGTCACCTGAGTCCTATTTTTACATAATCCTTCATTACCTTAATGAGTCCTCTACTGCCTATTAGCATACTCTGATTAGCCCTATTGTTTTCCTTGTTTTGGTTTGGTTTGAGGATAGAGTTGTAAGTGGTTGACAAGTTGTACCTTAGGCTTCTATTTCTGCTCAAAAAAAACGGATTCTCTTTCCTGACAAATACAGCCCGAGCCCTCTCTCGCACCAGCTCTACTCTTTTGTCTGGATCTGTACCTCACTGACCTCACTGACCTCAGAGGAGAGGTTAGTGGACTTAAGATGGACAACTGACAGGGTGATTTTTCTTTCATCATTTATTTTGACTTAGCAAACATAATGTCAAACAGTACAGAATCAGATTTGTTTGTTTACTATTAGGAAATGTGAAAAACATGTCAGAAATGAAAAACAATAATGAACATAACTAGTGGACTGGCTCTACACTGAGCTCAACTCCCCAGTCTGCAGTCTGTGAAGCCTGATCTCCAGCTTTTTCAGGCTAACGTTAGATTCACATCTGTCTCCTTTAGTTTGTTCATGACAGTGCACCTTCAGATGAGCAGATTTTCTGAACTGGCCACACACTCTATTTGTCTTTTCTTAGTGTGAAGTCTCATGTGTTTGTTGCGATCGGATGATGTAGTGAAAGCTTTCTCACATTGTTCACATTTGTACGGCTTCTCTCCAGAGTGGACTCTCATGTGGATTTTAAGGTGATAAGATCGTGTAAAGTCCTTCCCACACTGGTCACAGCTGTATGGTCTTTCTCCAGTGTGGACTCTCATATGTGATACTAGGGAGCTGGACTGAGAAAATGTCTTCTCACAGAAGTCACAGATGTACAGTTTGTGTCCAGTGTGGACTCTGGTGTGTCTTTGGAGTTCTGTTGATGAAGAAAAACTCTTCCCACACTGCTCACATTCAAATGGCTTCTCTCCAGTGTGGATTCTCATATGTACACGGAGTGCACCAGACTGTGTAAAGTTCTTCCCACACTGGTCACAGCTGTATGGTCTTTCCCCGGTGTGAACTCTCATATGTGATACTAGGGAGCTTGACCGAGAAAATGTCTTCTCACAAACATTACAGCTGAATGGCTTCTCTCCAGTGTGGATTCTCATATGTAGACTGAGTACATATGATTGTTTAAATTCTTTCCCACACTGGTCACAGCTGTATGGTCTTTCTCCAGTGTGAGTTCTGTAGTGTATTTTGAGTTCTGAAGCTTTTGGCCACTTCTTTCCACACTGGTCACATGTGAAGCCCATTCTGTTGGTGGGTGGTTTTGTAGCCCTGTGTAAGAACAAAGAAAAAGAAGTTACATAAATAAAAAATACAATATTATAAATAATTATACTGTGTATACGGTGGATACTGATGTATGTATGTAAGTGTTTAATTTGGCATTCTGTTGAGTGGTGTGTAGAAATATTTTGTTACCAAGAATGTCTAAATTCTAAATCTAGAGTGAGTTTGAAATTGGACTAGAGCTCAGCAAATGTACCCCTAGCCGGACTTTTACTGATAGTCGTACTTACATGTAGTGAAGCAGGAGAGCAGCTTAATGGAAGAAGAGCACCAGTAAGGGAGTCGTGGAAGTCCAGATACAAGAAAAAGTGTCTGAAGGTTCAGTCCCTCAAAAGTTCTGGTCCATTCTTGTCCTTTAAAGCACCTTTTTCTGTGTCCAGTCACAGCCCTTTTTCTGTCTCTGGTCGTTTCTCAGCTGCAGCAGTTTATTAAGTGTCCCTCCACCCCTCCCCTTTCTTTTGATTGGTCCACAGCAGCCAATCAGGAACCAGTGGGGGTGGGTGTTTTCTTAAATTAACAAAATGTAAAATTACATTATGCTGTTCCATAAGACAAGTACAAATAATAAAAAAGACCATTATCATGTGTGAATGAGCCTAGTGGATGAGTCCATGGAGGTGTGGGGTGATGGGCTGAGGCAGAGGTGTAAAGAAATGTCCAGGTGTCACGGTGAAGACACAAGAAACAGCCTGGTGGAGATTTGACACAGTCTCTCAATTTAACATAGCACCATCACACTGTTACATCTGCAACTCCCGACATTAGTGTCAAACATAACTTCATCTACTCCATTACAACTGATACTGACCTCCAAATAATGCAATGCAAAATGAAGTTCAGGGTCCCTTAATGGCCGAGTTCTTCTTCAGATACATATAACAGACTAAATCAATAATATTAGTAAAGTCTTTATAATATGTTTGGGCCGTGTTTTACTGTGTTTTAAAGCTAAGTTACCAATACAACAGTTTTGTAACATTCTGTATCATCCAGCAAATAATTTCCCTTGTGGATCAATAAAGTTTGTCTAAGTCTAAGAGCCAGTGTCATGACTTTCCTCACCTCTAATAAACAACATGTAGTGTTCACCTGTTGATGTGGCTGGTTTTTGCTGTGTGTTTCTCAGCCCTGTGTGCCACCATCGAGACAGTTCATGGTTTGGCTGTCAAATCAAGCCTAGATACAGGGAAGGTGGCTGGTACTGTATTTGTAGACCTGCACATGGCTTTTGACACAGTGAATCACATGGTGTTATTATCCAAGCTGACACAGTATAAACTGTCCATGGATACCCTGAGTTGGATAAGGTCTTACCTAGGTGGGTGCTCTCAGTGTGTCCGTGTAAATGGTGCAGTATCACAACTGGGAGAGTGCAATATGGGAGTGCCTCAAGGCTCTGTCCTGAGGCCACTTCTGTTCAGTCTCTATATTAATGATCTCCCATCTGTGTGTGATGATATAGGTGTACAGATATACGCTGATGACACTACAGTGCTGTAAAACACACATCTGTGTGAGTTTTCATGCCACAACCAAAGTTAATGTACCTTCAGATACACATATTTCCCTTAACAAGGCACAAGTTAAGGGTGAACTAATCTTTGCCACTCATCTAAGCCGCTCCAGTTATGACACAACTCTAGTTGGGACTAGGTAAAATGTCTCTCTGGAGGAAGGGGTTGTCCACACTGAAACACTAGTTGTTTACAGCAAAGAGAATCTGTTATGTGTTATGTCCATTGTTCTGCCCTAAAGTGTGAAATGTCACCTGAGTCCTATTTTGACATAATCCTTCATGACCTTAATGAGTCTTCTACTGCCTATTAGCATACTCTGATTAGCCCTATTGTTTTCCTTGTTTTGGTTTGGTTTGAGGATAGAGTTGTAAGTGGTTGACAAGTTGTACCTTAGGCTTCTATTTCTGCTCAAAAAAACGGATTCTCTTTCCTGACAAATACAGCCCGAGCCCTCTCTCGCACCAGCTCTACTCTTTTGTCTGGATCTGTACCTCACTGACCTCACTGACCTCAGAGGAGAGGTTAGTGGACTTAAGATGGACAACTGACAGGGTGATTTTTCTTTCATCATTTATTTTGACTTAGCAAACATAATGTCAAACAGTACAGAATCAGCTTTGTTTGTTTACTATTAGGAAATGTGAAAAACATGTCAGAAATGAAAAACAATAATGAACATAACTAGTGGACTGGCTCTACACTGAGCTCAACTCCCCAGTCTGCAGTCTGTGAAGCCTGATCTCCAGCTTTTTCAGGCTAACGTTAGATTCACATCTGTCTCCTTTAGTTTGTTCATGACAGTGCACCTTCAGATGAGCAGATTTTCTGAACTGACCACACACTCTATTTGTCTTTTCTTAGTGTGAAGTCTCATGTGTTTGTTGCGATCGGATGATGTAGTGAAAGCTTTCTCACTTTGGGTTAAATAAACAGGTGCAGGTGTTGTGATCATTTGTGAATCTTGGCTGAATAAATCTCAATCATCCAAACTTAATTTATAAAGTGCCTTTCATACAAACAAAAATAACAAAGTGCTTTACAGTGATTAAAAACAACCTCACATTTCCTTCAACCCACCCAACCAGCCCCCACAGCTGCCCGACCCCACACAACCGAGTCAGTCACAGAGTCAGTCACAGAGTGAGTCACACACACATACACACGTGCACCACCAGAGGAGCCGTCCACCGCCACCAGGACCCGCCACAGGGCCCAGGGGAGGGAAGAGGCCCAAGAACCATCCCTCCACCAGGACACGGGGGAGAGAAGAGGCCCAAGCACCATCCCTCCACCAGGACACAGGGGAGAGAAGAGGCCCAAGCACCATCCCTCCACCAGGACACTGGGGAGAGAAGAGGCCCAAGCACCATCCCTCCACCAAGAGCCCACGGGACAGACCCAGAAGCCGCAGCCGACGATGACGGACCGTCATTATGACGATGACGTAGTCAGAAGGATGTTTTTGATTATTTAATCCCAAAAAAGAAGTTTGAAGAGTGCTATATACAAGACAGTGAAACACAAAAATGTATTTACAACATGTACACAACAGCAGAAATATGCTTCGTAAGAGCTATAGGTTGTTACCTTCCATGTACAACTCCTGGTCCAGACTGACTGAGGGAGGGAGAGTGGCCCCTTTTATCCACCAAGGCTCCTCCCCCAAGCCAATTAACACAAAAATACTGGTTTTCAACACTAAAACCTGAATTAACAGTAATAACAAAAATACAGAAAAATACTCAAATACATTGTGCAACGTGGCCATGTCCATGCGCCTGTAGCAGAACCAGGAAGAATAATATGGCTAATTTAGTGTAGGAAAATATATTTTGCTATTACATCACTATGACGTCAGATGCCAATGTCCTGCGCATGACGACTGAAATAAAAAGTGCGTGAAGCGCTCGGTTTGACAGTGTGGCTCGCGAACGGGAGATGGATACTGGTTTGGAGTTTGTTGGAAAACAGTAGTGATGGGCAGTTGAGGCCTCATTGGGTGTATGGCACATTTCCCAAACTGTTGACACTGTGTTGAAACTGTGTTGCTGTATCAATGTCGACATCTGCTGGATTTAAAAAGTCATTGCAGGCAACTTCAATAAAGACTGTGAACAAGCACAAGGTTCATTCAGTCATTTTTATTGAGAAACATCAGCTGCTGCAACATCTTTGGGCCAAGGCGATTGTGCCGTTTTGAAATAATTTCTCCTGCTTTGGAGAACATCCTTTCACAGGGCACTGATGATGACGGCGGACAAAGAAATTGCATTACAAGTCTGTACAAGTGAGGGTAATTTTGTTTTTGTGTGCTCCAGTATTGAAGTGGGTCTTGTGATCTTGGGGTGTTAGCCTCGGAGAGATATCTCTGTACCTCTATAATGGAATCTGTGGTGACATTTGAGTTAGGTCTACTCTCCCTGACTTCCATGTCTAGCAGCTGCCACAGGTTGTCGATGATTTTCTAACTGTTAAATTTAAAGAATGCGTTATGCAAATTGTGTGCCTGATTTGGAGCTTTCTGGCACAAGCAATAATATTGCTGTTCATGGATGTCCACATGTCAGCCGTTAAAGTAACTGCAGTAGCACTCTGCAGTTCTTTTTTCACCTTCTCCTTTTTCTCCTCATACCTCTGGCTAATCATGTTCTTGATAGCCTAAAATTAAAAACACAAGTAGAAGAGATTAATGAGTGAAAGCACATAACATGCATATCAGAATCAGAAAAGGTTTTATTGCCATTGTCAGTGAACAAAATTCACCAACTAGGAACTTGCTTCAGTGCAAATGTGCAACATTAAACACTGATGATGATGATGATGATGATAATAAAAGAATAAAATCATAATAAAAAATGAATTTCAACTATGATAAAAAAATATTTAAAGTATTAAATAGAATATAAAGTAAGGGCATGCAAGAAATACTACTTTGTATAACACCAATTCCAATTCATCAGCTCTTTTCACGAACCTTTCTACTTGGCAGAACATATGAGGGCTCAAGGAGCTGGAGCAGCTCTCAGAACCCCTCGTCTTCCATGATGCTAAGCGGCTGACAGTCTTTGATGATCATATTCACAATTGCCTCATCCACCACCTGCTTTCTGGAAGCACCAGAGTTGAACACAGGAGTGTTAACCGGTTCTTCCCTCTCGTGCCGGTGTCCTATCGATATGGCCTACCCGTCGATCTGAGCTCCCAAGCGCTACTGCGCATGCGCACGCACCACCCCTAAGTGCTGTTACAGTTTAAATGCCCGTCGATTTCAGCTACCCGAGGCAGAAGTGGAGTTGTTTTCAGCTGTGACAACGTAAGTAAGTAACATTTTAACAGTGTATTGGTTTTATTGTATGTTTTAATCAATTAAGCATGTAAGGAACGATATGTGCATGTTAGATTTGCGGCAGAATACCTACGTCAGATGGTAATAGTTTGGATTTAACAGTTGACTGCATCGTTATCGTTTTCATTACATCGTATTTTGTTATTTTGTTTCCATATGAATGTAGAAAACGTTGTAACTTTGTTTAGAAAGGCGCTGTATAATTAGCCTATATTTAGCCTATGATTAGAATGACTAAATCTAACAATTCCTGTAAGCCAATCTACTAGGTCTACACTTGTATGAATTAAGTTATGGTTCTATAAACGAGTAGGATAGGTTTGGAAGACTAAAGAACTAGGCTACCTTACTGTAAAATGGGCTACCTACATAGTAAAAAAAGTTTTGTTTTGTGTTTTACAGTTTGTTACATTTGTGAACGCAAATATGGAGAGATGCAAGGAGGTTTTTGAGTACCTGACTAGGGGGGGATACCCAGAAGGGTATACCAAGTCTCAGAAGTTATTGTCAGAAGTTTACAGTAAAGGGTAAGTAGGCAAAGGTGTGTTCAAATTTATCCATGTCTCGGAAAATGTTGTTGTTTATCACTTTGTGATTGTTCACTGCAGATGGACAGCTCTTCTACGGAGATACTAGAAGAGTGATCCAAACAAGAGATGAAGCCAGATCACTGTTCATTGAATTCCATTCATCACCAATTGGGGGACATACAGGAGTCATTAAAACGAGAGCAGCAATATGCTCCAGGTTTTACTGGGTTGGCATGTCAGTGGATATTGACAGATGGGTATGTGTTGGATGTGACTTATTTCTGTATTATGTTATGGACTCATTTTGTTCAGCCAATTAGATTAGGACATTATTCATTTATCATGACAATTTTCTTAAAGGTCTCGGAGTGTGACAGATGCCAGAGAACTGGAAGATCTTTGGCTGTTGCACAGCCATTGCAAAGCATAAAGGTAAATGTATAGAGTGCTATTGTAGTATAAGCAAAAAAAATGTTGAGATTCCCTTGTTTACAAGATGCATTAATCATTCTTTGCATTGGTGAATAAAAGTAAGCATCTTCACTAAACTCCATTCACATATAATGTTTAATGACATTTGTCCTCGTGTAAATGTACTAGGATTATAATGCAGTCAGGCCTGGCAACCTTTCGGTCTTTGACAACTTTTTTTTATTACTTGTGATGGCCATCACACCACAGCCACTCTCAAGTAATAGCTGTAAGAGATGCTGTGATGGAAGGAGACTGCATTTGAAGATTAAAAATCAAGGTATTATCCCAAGACCCAGTTTTGACTTTCCCTAGTTAATAACAGAAGGTACTGTTCCAGACGTATATTTGAGAGAGTGTATTCACACCCCTTTGTCTCCAGGCCAGGGCCAGAGGCACCTCTTCTCTATTTACATATCTGTAGGGCAGCCTAGTAGATTATCACGTCTGGTTACCTGTGAAGCTGCACTTAATTCACAATGGTTCCTGACCACTGGTTTGCCTTTGTAGGTGTCTTCTGTCTGGGAGTTGGTTGGGACAGACCTGACGGGACCACTCCCAAAAACTCAGGATGGCTTTCAATACATCCTCACAGCCACTGACTATTTTTCAAAATGGGTTGAGGCCTTTCCTTTAAGGACCAAAACAGCATTCGAAGTAGCACAGCACATCTGTTCCATTGTTTATAGGCATGGCTGCCCCAAAAGGATTTTATCAGATCAGGGAAGAGAATTTGTGAATGAGGTATGTGAATAATGAAATGACTTTGAAAATGGAATTCAGGATTGTTCTTCTTAATATTTTTTAATCTGTTTCATCATGTCACAGTGATGTTTCAGCTCAACAACAACCTCTGTGCCCTCATGGGTATTGAAAGGAGTGTCACAGCTGCATACCATCCACAAACAAATGGACTGGATGAGAAAACCAATGACAACATAAAATGGCAAGTTGTTTATTTCCATCCCTGTACCTACATGTGTACTTCTCTATACTCCACACACACACACACACACACACACACCTACACACACACACACACACACACACACACACACCTACACACACACACACACACACACACACACCTATACCCGTTTCTCGGATTAGAGGGACAATTTTTGAAATTTTTGGCAAATCAGACTGGACATAGGGCTATGGGGACACCGGGTTCCAGTGGTGCTAGAGCTACAAAATACATATCAAAAATCATGAAAAAAATCAGCGAACCTATACACAACTTAAAATTTAAACATTTTCTTTGCCCGACTGAGATATAAAAAAGGCTATTTTTTCAGACTTTCAGGTGGTTTGTAGAGACTTTTCTGTAGCTCGGTCTATAAGGACAGTCTGGTGTACAAGGTCAGTGATGTCATCATACATATACACAAAGTATGTCCTGATTTGAAAGGACACATGGTGTGTAAAGCCAGTCCACTGTACACACACACATTAAATAAATCTGGTTTGAAAGGACACATGGGGTGTAAAGCCAGTCCACTGTACACACACACACATTAAATAAATCTGGTTTGAAAGGACACATGGTGTGTAAAGCCAGTCCACACATACGCTGAGTATAACCTGCTTTGAAAGGACACGTGTATTATAAGACTGTGACTGATACATCATTTTAATAAAATTAAATAAAATTGAATAAATTAACACTATATATTAGTTTTCTCTGTTGAGCATTACAATTTGACATACAAGTTTAAAAAGTTTACAGAAAACACCACGGCTCTTATCTGTTGTGATCTACTAACAGGTGGGCAAAGTGTCATTAAAACAACTAGAAGCATAACACAACAGTGCTTGCATCCACTAGAACAAACTATGTATTATAGACTTTTTCATTGTCCTGGAGCAACTGCCATTGAGTGGCTGACCAATAAAACAGCACCTTTGCGCTCCAGGGGCGAGTCGGGTTGACACCATGACTTATACATGAGACTTATATCAACACACAACACATTTGTTGAATGTGTTGTGTATTTAATTTAGCCAACTCAAGAATAAATTCCTTAAAAGGACAGCATTGTAAAAATTATTGAAGGAAAATAAAAGTGAATCCTGGCATTAAAAGGCCCAGGCTAACAACATATCAAAACAAAACGCTGCCTGTGAGCACAATGTAGTCACCTACATAATTTTTGAACGGAGGATACTAACCTTGAAAACATGCCTAGAGAGGTAAAGGCTCAGACTGTCCAAAAGTGCATTTAGTGTTTAGCATTTTTTTTTTTTTTTAAAGGCCAATCCTCTGTTGCGCACAAAATCTCGAATGTTTTGAATAGATCTCCTCTCCAAGATAGGTTGTTCCTTTTCTTTGCACTTCAGACACTGCTCGTTGGTGACAGTGATACCGTTTTCAATAAAAGGCTTAAAATGTTTCATCACCGCTCGTATCTCCTCCCCAGACCATGGTCTCTTCACACACCGCCTTGATGAAACACATAAACCTGATCAATAAAACAAAAAAATGTCAAAGTTCAAGTTTCAAAAAGATCCTGTGAGATGCACTTGTAGGTAGAGATGGTGCTGTTCAAAATTGCCAAACAAGCTGGTACTTGTGTAAACAAATTGTGTGTCATAATAAATCGACTTTAGATCTGATAAAATTCAAGTTTGATCGTTTTCATTAAAATTATAGTTCATTATACTGCTTGATAAACACAAAATACATTCAGCTTCTTTATATGTTATATAATGTCTAACCACATGATGTTGGTGTTGACTGCACATTAGCAAGTGCGCCTAGTGATGGACATGGCATCTCATTTAAATCATACCTTGAGTAACCGAGTCAGGGACAGGAGGTGAACCAGAAGTCACACAGGCATCATTCCCCTGGTCATCTACAAGATATAGCATGGTATAAATGTATGGGCTTAAAGAGGCTTTCTGTCTACCAATCAAACATCATGGGCACGAAGGGGATACTAACAGCCAATTCTATTATAGTAACTATACTCATGGCAATGCTGTTGAACTGGATGAAGTCAACAATACCTTGAGTAATAAGTTCACTGGGAAATGATGTAGATTTTGCACAGGCCAAATCTTGCCTGTTTTAAACTGATGAAACATCAAAATACTAGTCATAAAGCATTAGTGTCACAATTAGGAATGGAACAACTACCGGTTTCACAATAAACCATGTTAAAATGTACTGATGGTTAGTAATATTGTTCTATACACAATAATCACAAGTTATAGTAATATAGTGTAGTGTTAATAGTAAAGTCTGATTTCATTTTTAATGCAATGAAAAACAGAGATGCAAGTGGCATTAATGAAACAAGAAAGCATCATTATCATACGTGGATGTGTGCTGTTAAAATACGTTATTGCACATTTCACTGGATGTTCAACGTTTATCTGACACCATTGTCTGTAAACAGGACTGTGCTGGACAATGAAATCACCATTTCTATTTTCAAAGGATATTTAAACTGTAGATACATTTAATAATTATTACTTTTTTACAACCAAACAAATCAATACATAATTTAATCAATAAAAACAATCAATTAACTTGCTTAGAAATTGCATAGATCTGCTTAATTTATGATTTGTTGACTTTGAAATATAAAACGTGTTAAAAAGTTTGGAGTGTGTGCATCTGTTTTTCAACTCATTTTAACAAAATAAATTATTGATAATGTGGATGACTATAATTGAAATTTGTATACTGTTACATCCCAAGTCAAAATCAGCTGACATAAGGTTAATCATCCATATAAACTATCACTGGAAAATTCCTGACTGACATTTCTAATAGTGATGCATGATAATGCATTTTTCAGCCGATACGATAACCGATAATTTTCTCCACGTCGCATCTCCTCCGCGCTCACTCAGACGGAGGAAGAATAGATTCTGAGAAGGGAGAGGTGCTGGCCTGGGCTGAAGCAGGCTGTATAGCGCGCGTCATTAAATTGGAAGGAAAGCTGTTCATGTTATTATCGGAAAACATTATCGGTATTATCGGCATGACGTCATAATTTGCTATTATGGGCCGATAATTATTGGCCACCAATATTATCGTGCATCCCTAATTTCTAACATACTCTAACTCACAGATCCCAGCTCATTACATAAGATATGTTGGGCAAACTTTGAGTACATCATTGAAAATATACCTTGAGCTGCAGTCTCGGAGAAGTGAGGCAAACCAGAAGTCACAGAAGTTAATATTTCTTCACTGTCACTGATAGATTTTTCTGGCAAAAAAGAAAAAAAAATGGTATCAACTACACAGCAAAGTACATACAGGTTTGCAATAACAGTATCTAAATATATAAAAAAGTCCATTTTAAATATTTCATTAATACAACTGCAAATTCTATAACACAGAATACAACAATTTCAGTTGCCTTGGGAGCCAATTTTAACAGTACCTTGCAATGTAGAAGCATCAGGGAGTTGCTGTGATCCAGTAGCCGTCTCATCTATGTCATGTATAAAATTGAAAAAATGTTCTTAGACCAACCATATTCACAAACACCAAGCAGATTTAACAACATGTAAACCATGCATACCACCAATTTCATCCAGAGATTTCCCTTGAATATCCTTCACACTTCCCTTCTCCATAGCCATGAGCAACTTGGAGATCTTAGCCAGCTGAATTGTTGATTGGGGCAGTCGATAGTACTCTCTATGTACCCTGATGTCATGGCCGAGAAAATCGGCCAGCTGGTCCAGTTCATTATCTTTCAAGTTCATGACTTGGCTTATCGTGGCAATCTGTTTGCGAAGGTTAGTTGATCTGAGGTTCTGAGGATGTTCAGCTCCACAAGCATCTGCAAACTGACTAAACTGCCCTCTGTAGTGACCATCACTACAAGGAATAGCGAAAAGGTAGTTATTGTTTTCGGTTACTCCGCACTCTTTCCTCTTACTAATGAGGAGTGACAGGTTAACGGTCATATCAGAGGTCAGGATCACAGCCACCTTTCGTCCTTTTTTCCCCTTCAGTTCCACTCTGGTGAACTGTTGGCAAAGCCTTTTCTCAACGTCTGTAAGCCCAGAGCTTATGTCATCGTTAAGTTTGGACATGTCACGATCTTCAAAATTTTTGACAGTCATACGTGCCACTTCACCTTCCCTCCTCCTATTGAACAAAATCACTTGACAAAGGATCACCTTTGCTAGTGCTGCATAAGTGCCTGCTGTTGGGTCATCACCTAGTTTCTCCCTAGCCAATTCCACTTGCTGACCAAGATATAACTGCAGCTTCTGAACATCTCTGGCCAAAGGAAGCCTGTCGACCTTGTTGTATTTTTCCTCACTCAGGTTTGATAAGGCTGAATGGGAAACTAATTCAGACCACTTTGTTTCATGAAGTGTGTGAAACCTCCTGATTGAATCGATCACCTCTTGATCCTCTTCCATGAGAGCACGACACATAATAAGATCACTTATTTTTCTGAGAGAATGTCCAATCTTCAGGGCCAAACTTGGGGCTTTGAATTTGCTGGTTTCATGATCAAAACCTGAAACTCTCTTGACAGCACTAGTAAGAATAAAGAAGTTGGCTGGTTTTATTGCCTCTTCCATGTTATGGATTCTTGTTGTGTGGCGCAAAGTCACAAGTAATCTCCCAAGTTCCCTTACTTTCTGTCTCACATACTCATGCTTTGATCTGTCACTTCCATGCTTATTAAAAAGAGACTGGGCAAACTGCATAATATAATGATCATTCCTTATTGCACTAGACACATCATCCTTGTGCATCTTGCCCAGTACTAACCAGAGTTCATTTGAAATTGGCTGGGACATTGTGGATTGAGCAGATGCTATACCAAAGACGCGGTCTTTCAACTTGAGCTCCTCTTCAGCATTATTCTCTGGTCTTAAAGCACATCTTTTCATATGTCGAGAAACTTCTTTTCTGGATATCATACCCTTACAGTATAAGCAGTACTCATATGTCTCAGCGCTGCTGCTCTGTTTTGAGATCCTTTTCACTTTAAGACAGCCTGATCCCGTGGTTTTAACAACTGAGTTGTGCTTGAAGTTACCAAGGTTTCGTAACTTCTCAAGAAGAACTTTTCTGTCCTTTGATGATTTGGGGAACTGAAGCGCCTGGGCGATTTCAGCATTTTCATTTACATGCCTCTCGAGATGACGTGCCAATTTTGTTTGAGGTTTTCCACACACATAACAAAAATTGACTGTGCTTTTGAGGAATTTTGTTGACTTGATTGGGGATTTATTTTGGCCAAGAATATCCACAGTACCCTTTTTGCTACTTGCATCTTTTGTTTCCTGCTGGCATGACTCTGAGCTGTCTGGTTCTGGGTCGAGTTGGAGATCATCAGTAGTTTCTACATCATTCAAGATGTGCTCAAAGGTGTTCTGTATATCCATGGTCTGTTCTTTTTCAGCAAAATTAACACATAAATCAGGCATACTAGTGGTATGGGTGTTTTTGGATGGTCCAGTCAACTCAATAGACAACTCTGTCCCTGAGCTTTCTGAATCTGATGCAGAATCTGGGATGTATTCTTCATCAGATGAGACATCATCCTGTTAAGTAAATACAGCATAGGTTAAATAACAGAAATACACATGGGAAGGATAAACAGGATAAATGTCAAATCTTGTTTTTTCCAAATTTTTCACGTCACAGAGCTCGGGACTTAAACCAAAGTCTCTATATGTCTTAAAAGTACTAAGAAATGTCTCCTGATTTAAAGAAGAAAATGTGCAGCAGATATGTATTTTAGTGCATGTGCAAGTATTTTGATTCTTCTCTATCAATTTGGAATCTTTCAGCGATTCAGTACTTTTTTTGATATTTGTCCCATTTCTAATATCCAATTTATATTTTTTGAACAATGACATTAACATAAAAACAAACACAAAAAAAAAAACAAAACCACAAAATAAAAAACAAAGACACCAGCCCTAACCTGGTCCCAGAGCCCCTCCCACAATGACCCCCACTGGCCAAAATTTGTAAAACCTGGGATCTCAACTCAACGGTTTCATACAATCTAGTCTCAAAGGAGTGTAATAAAATCTAAGTAATATTTTACAAGGTGTTTATTTATTTCTGGCCTCTCTCACATAACTTCCACACTCTGACAATTCTTATCCATCTATCTGGTTCAAAATCTACACCAAAATCTCTCTGCTTTCAATTCTGAGACTATCTGAGTCAACACTTACAAAACTGATTGGCCTTACAGTTTTGCAATGAAAGAAAAAGAAAGAGCAAGCTACTGATCAACATGCGGCAATCTTCGCGAACTGCATCTACGTCAATATTAACTATATTATATTTCACTGTACACTTACGTCGGATATATCCCAGTCTTCTGAGGATGTCTGGAGGCACATCTTATGCCACACACCACGGCATTCTACAAAGACAAACAAACCACAGCATTAGACAACAACTGATGACTCATTCCCATTAAATGCAAACAGTTTTGCACTAAAACAAACCAAATCAAGAAGTACAGTGGCAGAGCATTACCCATTCTAAGTCATAATTTAAAAAGTAGCGATCCCACACATCACAAATTATATTCACTAAGACCACTAAATATAAACAACCATAAAGTGAATTGAAAACCTATGCATAATTTGAGTTCAGGACAAAAAGCAGATTTTTTTGAAAAGTGAAGGGATTTGCAAACATATTTTAAACTTATAAATATGATATACTGCATCATAGTAATAATCAAGAGATTTTAGATATAAAACATTATTTTAAAAACAGACAAATTAGTAAACTATATATGAAAGATATAAAGGATATCTTATCTTAAATTGACCTGACCAAACTACTTATTTTTTATGGGCCACATAGACCATGTTTCAGAATGCATTCTTGGCTCAAAGACTTCTGGCAGAATGATCTAATGAGAAACAGAAATGCTAAAATGTTTATCCTACATTAATTAATAAGGATTGATATGAAAAGGAGTTCTTCTAAAAAGTCATTGAAAAGGTGTAGAGACACCATCAAGCATTTGAATTGCCAATTGCCTGATGGATATATTGAAATAGTTCTGGATTAATTAGACCCTGTACCTTATTGGACTTCTTACATTGACATTGTAAGAAGTTTGCAAGTTTGATGCAATGTTTGCTCAAAGGGTTTATCATCATCAAACATCAACTTCCAAGTTTGTGTGTATGTGTAATTACAGAATGACTTCAGGAAAGACCTGAGTGCACAACAGACGTGAGGGCATTTTACTTGTGTTGATACTCCCTTAAATATAATTAAACATTTGTGCATTATGCTTTATCTTTAAAATGCTACTGGATCATCACAAACATTAGCCCTGTTAACAAAACAGATCAAATCAGGAACTGTGATTTTTGCATTGGTAACATTGCAAATATGAGCTTTATGTTGAACCGAATGAAAGAGTGAAACAAAGATCTAAGGTTGTATCAACAGTCTAATCAACAAAGAGTAATAGGGCAATATACGGTATTACAGTATGCTCTGTTCTCTGCCACATGCATAAGCAGACAGACTCAATTGAATGGTATGTGATAGTATCTGCCATTACAGTGTGTATCATCGCAATGGTTTGAATTGATAAAACTTTGAAGTTAATTTTTTTTATTCTTTACATATGCAAATTTAGAGCTGACTCATGGCATGAAATTAAACTACTTATATATACTGAGAAATGCATTAATTAACACAAGATGAATAACACACTTACGCTTGCATCTTACACCGTGCCATTTGATAGCTGTCAAAGGTGAATGGCAAATCCCGCATTTGTCAAGTCTCACTAGTTCAAAAACCAGTTTATGGATTGTACACTGTAAAAAAAAAAAAACATGAAATAAATGAAACACTGTTTCAAACACACATTTTATGATGAATTTTAAAAAAGTTGGACCGTTGTACTTTTACATATTTTCTACAAATCCTTCAGGAGAGATGAGGAGGCAGACAGAAGTTACTTTTGAGATATAATAGTGAAGCATATCTATTCAATTCCTGAGATTTGTGAGTCACAGATAGGGGAATCTCTTTAGATGAAGCAAAAGTAAAAACAATACTAAGAAGCTAAAGTGATTGTGTGAATAAAAGATGCATGTGTGTGTTTGACACAGACAAACTCAAGGTATGCAAGGACACTGTCCTTCAGACTCATAATGACATCTGAGCTCAAACTGAGTCTTTCACTGTTTCACCTCCAGTGTGTGGCCACTCAGAAAAACACACGGGTTGAGGGGACACTGTGGTTAGAAAAGACCATCTGTACTAAATAGAGGACATTTCCACCACCGCTGCCAGATGTTTGCTAAAATACTGAAAACAGTGTTCCATGCAACATCATAACACTTCTAACCATTGGTCAATTTCAAAACAAAAGTCAATTTCAACTCACCTCACAAGCAGAGTCGTTTGGCACAGCTCTGGATGATTGACACGCTAATCTCGATTCGGTCTCTGTACAAGGGAACACAAGGAGATTCAGTGCTTAGCTTTCCTTAAGTCATAAAACCACATATAGGCATAACGTAATCAATTCACATCCCTGACAGTTACAATTCTACTCAAAATATCCATCAAGACACAAACAAATAATCAGAAATGTCCCAATATTCATGCATATTTCATGCAGTAAACCTTCAGGCATGCCATGCATTGCCAGAAGTTAGCAACATTTACTCAAAACTGACCACTGGTAAGTTCTTCTGAGAACGCATGGGGTGACAACTCCTGATGCTGGACACCAACTTCACCAATTCCCTCTTTCAGGGAAGAAGTGCCACATTGACCTCCAACAGAATGCACCTAAAAAAGATGCAAAGATGAACAAGCATCAATGGTACAGTGTCCGTCTGGTCAAGTGGGACACTCTCAGTCAAACCTCAAAACACTCAAAAAGATGTTGACAGGGAAATGCAATGTTAAATGATGACTATCTGTACTAACAACGATTTTAAGACTGTACATGCAGTATAATTGTAATGAATTGATAAACATGACCTTTACAAACCACACCATTTACAAAACTAAACATTCATACAATCTGTACTAAACACATGAATCCAAGCTAACCTCATGCTCAGAGCTGTCTGCTGTAGGACTAGATGACTGACACTCTGCTCTTAATTCTCTCTCTGTTGAAGAGAACACAAGACATGAAGGCATAGTGCTTTGCAAGACCCCAGGGTTTAACAAGTAGTGCTTACTCAAGCAGGGACTCACCTGTGAATGAGTCTGTAGAGCTCACACTGGGCTCCGAGTCATGGGCAATAGGCTCTGCAACACACTGTTGACCAGAAGGGATGCTTGCAATCTTTAGCTGTGTATGAAAAGTTGAACAGATATTGTAAACATCTGGCAGCTACAGTGGAAATGTCCTTTATCCACTACGAATGGTCTTTTTTAACCACAGCGTCCCCTCAACCCGTGTGTTTTTCTGAGTGGCCACACACTGGAGGTGAAACAGTGAAAGACTCAGTTTGAGCTCAGATGTCATTACGAGTCTGAAAGAGTGTCCTCACATACCTTGAGTTTGTCTGTGTCAGACACACATACATACTTAAGCATTTTCTGTTTTACCTTTACTTAAATAGAGAGTTCAGGGTTAGTAAGTCATTCCCTTGCTATTAGGGATGGAAGTGCTGTAGGTTGGAAGAAGAAGGAGACAATTTTCTACAATAAAGACCACTAGTAAAACAGCAGGTAACTAACTGATAGGAGGAAGGAAACTGATTATTCTCTCACTAGCCACAGCACTACACAACCTCTAACTGCAAGGACATAGGGTGATTAACCCTTACCTATTTAAGTAAAGCAAAAGTAAAACAATACAAAGAAGCTAAAGTGATTGTGTGAATAAATGGTGCATGTGTGTGTCTGACACAGACAAACTCAAGGTATGCAAGGACACTGTCCTTCAGACTCATAATGACATCTGAGCTCAAACTGAGTCTTTCACTGTTTCACCTCCAGTGTGTGGCCACTCAGAAAAACACACGGGTTGAGGGGACACTGTGGTTAGAAAAGACCATCTGTACTAAATAGAGGACATTTCCACCACCGCTGCCAGATGTTTGCTAAAATACTGAAAACAGTGTTCCATGCAACATCATAACACTTCTAACCATTGGTCAATTTCAAAACAAAGGTCAATTTCAACTCACCTCACAAGCAGAGTCGTTTGGCACAGCTCTGGATGATTGACACGCTAATCTCAATTCGGTCTCTGTACAAGGGAACACAAGGAGATTCAGTGCTTGGCTTTCCTTAAGTCATAAAACCACATATAGGCATAACGTAATCAATTCACATCCCTGACAGTTACAATTCTACTCAAAATATCCATCAAGACACAAACAAATAATCAGAAATGTCCCAATATTCATGCATATTTCATGCAGTAAACCTTCAGGCATGCCATGCATTGCCAGAAGTTAGCAACATTTACTCAAAACTGACCACTGGTAAGTTCTTCTGAGAACGCATGGGGTGACAACTCCTGATGCTGGACACCAACTTCACCAATTCCCTCTTTCAGGGAAGAAGTGCCACATTGACCTCCAACAGAATGCACCTAAAAAAGATGCAAAGATGAACAAGCATCAATGGTACAGTGTCCGTCTGGTCAAGTGGGACACTCTCAGTCAAACCTCAAAACACTCAAAAAGATGTTGACAGGGAAATGCAATGTTAAATGATGACTATCTGTACTAACAACGATTTTAAGACTGTACATGCAGTATAATTGTAATGAACTGATAAACATGACCTTTACAAACCACACCATTTACAAAACTAAACATTCATACAATCTGTACTAAACACATGAATCCAAGCTAACCTCATGCTCAGAGCTGTCTGCTGTAGGACTAGATGACTGACACTCTGCTCTTAATTCTCTCTCTGTTGAAGAGAACACAAGACATGAAGGCATAGTGCTTTGCAAGACCCCAGGGTTTAACAAGTAGTGCTTACTCAAGCAGGGACTCACCTGTGAATGAGTCTGTAGAGCTCACATTGGGCTCCAAGTCATGGGCAATAGGCTCTGCAACACACTGTTGACCAGAAGGGATGCTTGCAATCTTTAGCTGTGTATGAAAAGTTGAACAGATATTGTAAACATCTGGCAGCTACAGTGGAAATGTCCTTTATCCACTACGAATGGTCTTTTCTAACCACAGCGTCCCCTCAACCCGTGTGTTTTTCTGAGTGGCCACACACTGGAGGTGAAACAGTGAAAGACTCAGTTTGAGCTCAGATGTCATTACGAGTCTGAAAGAGTGTCCTCACATACCTTGAGTTTGTCTGTGTCAGACACACATACATACTTAAGCATTTTCTGTTTTACCTTTACTTAAATAGAGAGTTCAGGGTTAGTAAGTCATTTCCTTGCTATTAGGGATGGAAGTGCTGTAGGTTGGAAGAAGAAGGAGACAATTTTCTACAATAAAGACCACTAGTAAAACAGCAGGTAACTAACTGATAGGAGGAAGGAAACTGATTATTCTCTCACTAGCCACAGCACTACACAACCTCTAACTGCAAGGACATAGGGTGATTAACCCTTACCTATTTAAGTAAAGCAAAAGTAAAACAATACAAAGAAGCTAAAGTGATTGTGTGAATAAATGGTGCATGTGTGTGTCTGACACAGACAAACTCAAGGTATGCAAGGACACTGTCCTTCAGACTCATAATGACATCTGAGCTCAAACTGAGTCTTTCACTGTTTCACCTCCAGTGTGTGGCCACTCAGAAAAACACACTTGTTGAGGGGACACAAAACAGATAAACTTGCTAGCATCACCTGTGAAAGTCATACAAATTCAAGATTTATTTAAACCAGATTGAATACCACCAAGAGGAGATTTAATTATTTAGACATCTGATGTGTAGGTTTTAAACAACAATTCATAAGAAAAAAAAAATGAAAATGACCCACCTCTTTACGCCAAGGCCATTCTTTCCCGCCATAGTCATAAGTAATTTCAGTTCCTGCCGCAATTTCCTTCAGTGCAAAAAGGCAGAGATGTGGCTTCCCTTCTGCTTCGATCAACTTCATTCTGCAATTTGGTGACCTGTGTTCATCATTTACCAGTCGCCCAAATGACCCATCTTCAAGTGCTCCATCAATACTGCAAATTTGGAAACATACACTAAACAGACATTTATAGTGACAATAGTGAATTGTACTATAGTTTTTAAGCACCAACACTAACACAACATCCAATACAAGTATAGTTGTTCGATGCATAGTTGATAAGTTAAAGAGCAACATGAGATCTTTGCTTCAGAAATCCTGACCTCACAATAGAAATCTAAACATTCATTCATTTTGAACGTACCACCATGTCTTCCGCTTCCATATGAATTCAAACATGAAGACTGAACATGCATTGTGGTACAGGTTCCGTCTGTGTTCAGCTTCAGCTGCATCAATAAGCTCCCCTCTATACTCCACCACAAAGTCTCCCTGTTTGAAAATGTCTAAAGTGAAGATACCACGACCTGAAGACACAAACATATTAGAGACACAGGAGTAGCAGCACTGCAAATAATCAATTAATTAAATATGTATATCTGTAAATTGCTAGTATGCTATGTTGTGCTTTTTTCAATTCTACATGTAGAATAAAGAAAACATGTCCAAGTGCAAAAAACACCAATAGCCAGGCTCACTAATAACTAAATCATTATTAAAATACCTTTAATAATTTTAATTTATATTGATGTTTGTACACGTCTGTAACAACCGATAACGTAATAATGGCCAATAATGTAATACCTGCCAATAACATAATAATTTTGGCCCTTTTTAAATGTAATAAAACCAATAACGTAATAACTGGCCGATAATGTAATACAATTTTTAGCCAATAATGTAATAAGTTATTACATTATTGGCTGGTTATTACGTTATTGGCCTAGCAATAAAAAAAAACTTTGATAATGTAATAACTACAGCCAATAATGTAATAATACATCAATAAGACTGCATTTCTTGGAAATAAGGTGTTTTTTTGTTTATTTGTTTTTTGCTCTTTTGTGCAGTTTGCTCATCAGAAATAGGTTTAGTGGATGCCATAGTTAATAATGTGGTTGTTTCTACTACTACTACTACTGTTATTAGTACTGCTACTACTACTACTACTGTTATTAGTACTGCTACTACTACTACTACTACTGTTATTAGTACTGCTACTACTACTACTACTGTTATTAGTACTGCTACTACTACTACTACTGTTATTAGTACTGCTACTACTACTACTACTGTTATTAGTACTACTACTACTACTACTACTGTTATTAGTACTGCTACTACTACTACTACTGTTATTAGTACTACTACTACTACTACTACTGTTATTAGTACTGCTACTACTACTACTACTGTTATTAGTACTACTACTACTACTGTTATTAGTACTACTACTACTACTACTACTACTACTGTTATTAGTACTACTACTACTGTTATTAGTACTGCTACTGCTACTACTACTGTTATTAGTACTTCTACTACTACTACTGTTATTAGTACTACTACTACTACTATTAGTACTACTACTACTACTACTGTTATTAGCACTACTAGTACTACTACTGTTATTACTACTACTACTACTACTACTGTTATTAGTACTGCTACTGCTACTACTACTGCTATTATTACTGCTACTTCTACTAATGTCATTACTACTGCTACTACTACTACTGCTACTGCTACTACTACTGTTATTACTGCTACTACTGCTACTACTACTACTACTACTGTTATTACTGCTACTACTGCTACTACTACTACTGTTATTACTGCTACTACTGTTATAATACTATGATTACTATTATTACTACTACCACTAAATGGTCACATTTATACAGAGCTTTTCTACCTTCATGGGTACTCAAAGCGCTTTACATCAAGGATTCACCCATTCACTCACACATTTGCAGTGTGTGCAGACACTGGAGGCAAGGTGGGTTAAGTGTCTTGCCCCAGGACACAATGACAGTATGGTGGGAGTGTAGACAAGTGGCTCTACCAACTGAGCTACTGCTGCCCTACTACTGCTACTGCCATTAGTACTTTTATTACTACTGCTACATCTGCTACTGTTATTACCGCTACTACAACTACTATTATTACTACTACTGTTATTACTAGTACAATTACTACGATGACTACTACTACTGTTATTATTATTACTACTACTACTACTTTTTTCACTTTTTCAGCCACTGAACCACTTCTAGTTATGATTTTAAGAGCCAGTTTAAAATTGTTTTATTGTACAAAATGTTCTATTTAGATTATTAATAATTAGCTTAGGCAGTGTCTGTGAAGACTCCATATCACAAAAAAACATTTAAAAATAAATAATCTGTTTTTAATGTTTTGTCTTTTATCCAAGAGACTTTATGTTTTGTTAGTGTCTCTGTTGGATGGTGCATAGTCAAATTAATTTATTTGATTTTGTTGAAAAAAATTAATTCAAACTTTTTTCAAACATTTCTCAATGGAACTGTTAAAGTGATTCAGTCCTCACTGAGATCTGTACATAACTGGACTGGCACCAAACCACATTATACAACATAGAACAGGGCTCTCCACCCAGGAGCTCTCAACCACTTTACAGTAACCTTCATAGGAATCCAAGCCTTGATTAATCAAATTTGATTTCTCTCTTGGCAAACCAACATTTGTATTTTTCCAATCAAATTCTTAAAATCAGATACAATTAGTAGTACTAATAACAGTAGTAGTAGTAGTAGTAGTAGTAGTAGTAGTAGTAGTAGTAGTAGTAGTAGTACTAATAACAGTAGTAGTAGTAGTAGTAGTAGTAGTAGTAGTACTAATAACAGTAGTAGTAGTAGTAGTAGTAGTACTAATAACAGTAGTAGTAGTAGTAGTAGTAGTACTAATAACAGTAGCAGCAGTAGTAATAACAGTAGTAGTAGTAGTAGTAGTAGTAGTAGTAGTAGTAGTAGTAGTAGTAGTAGTAGTAGTACTAATAACAGTAGTAGTAGTAGTAGTAGTAGTAGTAGTAGTAGTAGTAGTAGTAGTAGTAATAACAGTAGTAGTAGTAATAACAGTAGTAGTAGTAGTAGTAGTAGTAGTAGTAGTAGTAGTAATAACAGTAGTAGTAGTAGTAATAACAGTAGTAGTAGTAGTAGTAATAGTAATACTAACAGTAGTAGTAGTAATAGTAGTACTAACAGTAGTAGTAGTAATAGTAGTACTAACAGTAGTAGTAGTAGTAGTAATAACAGTAGTAGTAGTAATAACAGTAGTAGTAGTACTAATAACAGTAGTAGTAGTAGTACTAATAACAGTAGTAGTAGTACTAATAACAGTAGTAGTAGTAGTAGTAGTAGTAGTAGTAGTAGTAGTAGTAGTAGTAGTAGTAATAACAGTAGTAGTAGTAGTAGTAGTAGTAATAACAGTAGTAGTAGTAGTAGTAGTAGTAATAACAGTAGTAGTAGTAGTAGTAGTAGTAATAACAGTAGTAGTAGTAGTAGTAGTAGTAATAACAGTAGTAGTAGTAGTAGTAGTAGTAGTAATAACAGTAGTAGTAGTAGTAGTAGTAGTAGTAATAACAGTAGTAGTAATAACAGTAGTAGTAGTAATAACAGTAGTAGTACTAACAGTAGTAGTAGTAGTAGTACTAATAACAGTAGTAGTAGTAGTAGTACTAACAGTAGTAGTAGTAGTAGTACTAATAACAGTAGTAGTAGTAGTAGTAGTACTAATAACAGTAGTAGTAGTAGTAGTACTAATAACAATAGTAGTAGTAGTAATAACAGTAGTAGTAGTAGTAGTAGTAGTACTAATAACAGTAGTAGTAGTAGAAACAACCACATTATTAACTATGGCATCCACTAAACCTATTTCTGATGAGCAAACTGCACAAAAGAGCAAAAAACAAATAAACAAAAAAACACCTTATTTCCAAGAAATGCAGTCTTATTGATGTATTATTACATTATTGGCTGTAGTTATTACATTATCAAAGTTTATTTTATTGCTAGGCCAATAACGTAATAACCAGCCAATAATGTAATAACTTATTTCATTATTGGCAAAAAGTTATTACGTTATTGGCTCAAAATTTTATTACATTATCGGCCAGTTATTATGTTATTGGTTTTATTACATTGAAAAAGGGCCAAAATTATTATGTTATTGGCAGGTATTACATTATTGGCCGTTATTACGTTATCGGTTGTTACAGACGTCACCACTGGTGATGCGTAACCCCTCAGTCTAGCCTGCAGTGTGTCAAAGTCACTCACCTTTAACTGAATTAATAAATTTGATTTCCAACATTGAATTTTTGTCTCTTCTTGCAAGGATGTGATTAATGGCATCCTGAAGGGGAGTAGTTCTCCGTGGCATGATAGAATATGCTAAGGAAATTAAGATAAAACATGTAAACAACATCAAAACTTCAATCCTTCACAAGTTTATGCTTACAAGGGCATTGGAAAGGCCCGAATGAGAAGCACCCCCCGTGTTAGCGTGTTTAGTTTAAGGTTATTTTAGTTTGGTGATGGAGTGGTGGAGGGATACTGGTTACAATTAAATGGATGGAGGCGAGGCTGTATTTGTGCTAAATTCATTGACTGTGTTCCCCCTGTGTTGATTAAGCCAAGTATCTGACATGCTCCACCCGATTTTTTTTATCTCACTAATAGCATGGATATTGAAACTGTTTCAAATGAGTTCTATGCTTTCATTACATTCACATAACAGACACAGACAAGGCTATGTCTGAGTTGTTTTAACAGAAAGCAACTTTGCACTGGCAGATATTAAAGAGATACTTAAATGTCCTAATTTAACTAAAGCATAACTCTGACTTTGCCTAAACCTGTCTGTGAAACTAGGCTTTAGATCTCTTAGGAATGTAATGTGCTTCATTAACACAACTATAAGTGAGCAAAAAAAAAAATAATGTTTTTTTTTACAATATTATGTAAACAAATGTGTGCAGAGTGATGTCAATAATTTTACTGTAATTAATTTCATAAAAAGTATAAAAAGTTATATTTGTAATGGCCTTCCAATGTTTCCTTGGTATTTTTGACAGAGCCCATCTTGTAATATCTTAATATCTTTAATAATCATCTAAACACAGAACAGGAGGAAAACAGCTCCAAACTAAAGTTTTACTGTATACTAGCCAACACTGTCCACCACAAAAAAGACAGGTGTGACAGGTGTGAGGACTACTGCTACTGCTACTACTACTGCTCCTACTACTACTACTACAATTACTGCTCCTAGTACTACTGCTGCTCCTCCTCCTACTACTACTACCACTACTGCATCTACTACAACTACTGTGTCTACTATAACTACTACTACTCCTACCACTAGTACAATAGGTAGTAGTACTAGTAGTAGTAGCAGCCATTGTTACATTAAAGTGACAAAAAAGTAATCCTGCACCCTGAAGCACTATATCTTGTCCTGAAAAAGGCCTATTATTAAACTCAGTGAAACATTATATACTCGTGTAAGTTCTTAGTTCTTACCGTGAAACACGTGATGAGATTAGGCCAGGGTAAACAAAAATAACTATCCCGATGTTTGGGTCAGACCCGCCCCGCGTGTCGCTGTGACCTCCGTGATCCGTTCCCCGTGCTCCGGTCCGGGCTCCGCTGTCCGCTCCTCGTGATCCGCCGTGGCCGTGGCCCGCTCCTCGTGATCGCTCTCCGCCGTCTGCTTTCCACCGTCCGCACCTCGTGGTCCGTTCCCGGCACACGCACCTGCGGCCTCCCCACGGCGGTGCCCGCTCTGAACCACTATCTGTGTCTGTCAGAACCTCCGCCTTTTAAAAGTTTTATAATTAACTTCTTATCTTTTCTCCAAACCGTGTATTGTCAAAACTTTGCCAAAATTAATAAATTAATAAGAAGCTGTCCCCAACCAGCCTTTCTAAATGAGTAAGGCTAATATGCGCATGCGCAGTGTCCAATTTTGCGCGTTTGTGTATAATCTCCCGCGTTTGTGTATAATTTCCCGCGCTGGTGTGTGCTGCATGCGGGGACAACGCCAACCGATAGGGGGCAGTGGCGGACACACAAATATACAACATATGTCAAGTTTTTGGTATACAAAGACTTTTGAGAAAAACACTTTTTGGGTATTAAAACATGCTCAGAAACGGTTTTAAAAGGTCAATTTTATGAGGACAGCAAAATGTCCTCCTATAACAGACGGTCCTCATAGCTCTTTGATTTGTCTTGAAAATTGTCCCCCTAAGACGAAAAACAAACACACACCTACACACACACACACACACACCTACACACACACACACACACACACACACACACACACACACACACACCTATACCCGTTTCTCGGATTAGAGGGACAATTTTTGAAATTTTTGGCAAATCAGACTGGACATAGGGCTATGGGGACACCGGGTTCCAGTGGTGCTAGAGCTACAAAATACATATCAAAAATCATGAAAAAAATCAGCGAACCTATACACAACTTAAAATTTAAACATTTTCTTTGCCCGACTGAGATATAAAAAAGGCTATTTTTTCAGACTTTCAGGTGGTTTGTAGAGACTTTTCTGTAGCTCGGTCTATAAGGACAGTCTGGTGTACAAGGTCAGTGATGTCATCATACATATACACAAAGTATGTCCTGATTTGAAAGGACACATGGTGTGTAAAGCCAGTCCACTGTACACACACACATTAAATAAATCTGGTTTGAAAGGACACATGGTGTGTAAAGCTAGTCCACTGTACACACACACATTAAATAAATCTGGTTTGAAAGGACACATGGTGTGTAAAGCCAGTCCACACATACGCTGAGTATAACCTGCTTTGAAAGGACACGTGTATTATAAGACTGTGACTGATACATCATTTTAATAAAATTAAATAAAATTGAATAAATTAAGACTATATATTAGTTTTCTCTGTTGAGCATTACAATTTGACATACAAGTTTAAAAAGTTTACAGAAAACACCACGGCTCTTATCTGTTGTGATCTACTAACAGGTGGGCAAAGTGTCATTAAAACAACTAGAAGCATAACACAACAGTGCTTGCATCCACTAGAACAAACTATGTATTATAGACTTTTTCATTGTCCTGGAGCAACTGCCACTGAGTGGCTGACCAATAAAACAGCACCTTTGCGCTCCAGGGGCGAGTCGGGTTGACACCATGACTTATACATGAGACTTATATCAACACACAACACATTTGTTGAATGTGTTGTGTATTTAATTTAGCCAACTCAAGAATAAATTCCTTAAAAGGACAGCATTGTAAAAATTACTGAAGGAACATAAAAGTGAATCCTGGCATTAAAAGGCCCAGGCTAACAACATATCAAAACAAAACGCTGCCTGTGAGCACAATGTAGTCACCTACATAATTTTTGAACGGAGGACACTAACCTTGAAAACATGCCTAGAGAGGTAAAGGCTCAGACTGTCCAAAAGTGCATTTAGTGTTTAGCATTTTTTTTTTTTTTTTAAAGGCCAATCCTCTGTTGCGCACAAAATCTCGAATGTTTTGAATAGATCTCCTCTCCAAGATAGGTTGTTCCTTTTCTTTGCACTTCAGACACTGCTCGTTGGTGACAGTGATACCGTTTTCAATAAAAGGCTTCATATGTTTCATCACCGCTCGTATCTCCTCCCCAGACCATGGTCTCTTCACACACCGCCTTGATGAAACACATAAACCTGATCAATAAAACAAAAAAAATGTCAAAGTTCAAGTTTCAAAAAGATCCTGTGAGATGCACTTGTAGGTAGAGATGGTGCTGTTCAAAATTGCCAAACAAGCTGGTACTTGTGTAAACAAATTGTGTGTCATAATAAATCGACTTTAGATCTGATAAAATTCAAGTTTGATCGTTTTCATTAAAATTATAGTTCATTATACTGCTTGATAAACACAAAATACATTCAGCTTCTTTATATGTTATATAATGTCTAACCACATGATGTTGGTGTTGACTGCACATTAGCAAGTGCGCCTAGTGATGGACATGGCATCTCATTTAAATCATACCTTGAGTAACCGAGTCAGGGACAGGAGGTGAACCAGAAGTCACACAGGCATCATTCCCCTGGTCATCTACAAGATATAGCATGGTATAAATGTATGGGCTTAAAGAGGCTTTCTGTCTACCAATCAAACATCATGGGCACGAAGGGGATACTAACAGCCAATTCTATTATAGTAACTATACTCATGGCAATGCTGTTGAACTGGATGAAGTCAACAATACCTTGAGTAATAAGTTCACTGGGAAATGATGTAGATTTTGCACAGGCCAAATCTTGCCTGTTTTAAACTGATGAAACATCAAAATACTAGTCATAAAGCATTAGTGTCACAATTAGGAATGGAACAACTACCGGTTTCACAATAAACCATGTTAAAATGTACTGATGGTTAGTAATATTGTTCTATACACAATAATCACAAGTTATAGTAATATAGTGTAGTGTTAATAGTAAAGTCTGATTTCATTTTTAATGCAATGTATGTAAAATCCCTCAGTCGTCCAGGTAGAATCCATGGCAAAAAAAAGGAGAAAATTTAATTTGTCAACTGGACATAGTTTATTTGGTTGAATACGTTTCGCAGCTCATCCAAGCTGCTTCCTCAGTTCTGGTCAGATGCTGGCGGACACTGCTTTATATCTGCCTGAAGGGAGGAGCTTAATTACAATGAAAATTACTCTGAGACAACACATATTTAAATACAGTTTCAGTTGGTCAGGTGATACAATATGGAGTTGTTAACAGTTTCTGTTAGTCATGTGAGTCTATTCAATATGGAGTGGGAGTGGGGGAGTAGTTAGCATATCCATTCAGGGCCATGATGGTGTTTTCACACCTCTGGACCTGACCTGGCTAGTCCCATTGTTTTCCCAGTTTGTTTTGATTTAGGTTTGAGGATAGAGTTATAGATGGGAGACAAATGATGTCTGAGACCCCCATTTCTGTTCAAGGAAGGATTCTCTTTCTTGACAAAAATAGCTTCTTTAACTCCCCTCTCAAACCAGTTCTTTTCTCTGGCCAAGATCTGGACCTCGCTGTCCTCAAAGGAGTGGCCTGTGGCTTTTAGGTGGAGATGTACGGCAGATTGCGGCCCACCCTGGTTTTCCCGTCTGTGTTGATACATCCTTTTGTGAAGTGGCTGTTTTGTTTCTCCAATGTAGCGCTCACTGCAGTCTTCACTACACTGAATGGAGTAGACCACATTGCTTTGTTTGTGGCTCGGAGTTTTGTCCTTAGGACTGGTCCATCCTAAGGACAAAACTCCGAGCCACAAACAAAGCAATGTGGTCTACTCCATTCAGTGTAGTGAAGACTGCAGTGAGCGCTACATTGGAGAAACAAAACAGCCACTTCACAAAAGGATGTATCAACACAGACGGGAAAACCAGGGTGGGCCGCAATCTGCCGTACATCTCCACCTAAAAGCCACAGGCCACTCCTTTGAGGACAGCGAGGTCCAGATCTTGGCCAGAGAAAAGAACTGGTTTGAGAGGGGAGTTAAAGAAGCTATTTTTGTCAAGAAAGAGAATCCTTCCTTGAACAGAAATGGGGGTCTCAGACATCATTTGTCTCCCATCTATAACTCTATCCTCAAACCTAAATCAAAACAAACTGGGAAAACAATGGGACTAGCCAGGTCAGGTCCAGAGGTGTGAAAACACCATCATGGCCCTGAATGGATATGCTAACTACTCCCCCACTCCCACTCCATATTGAATAGACTCACATGACTAACAGAAACTGTAAACAACTCCATATTGTATCACCTGACCAACTGAAACTGTATTTAAATATGTGTTGTCTCAGAGTAATTTTCATTGTAATTAAGCTCCTCCCTTCAGGCAGATATAAAGCAGTGTCCGCCAGCATCTGACCAGAACTGAGGAAGCAGCTTGGATGAGCTGCGAAACGTATTCAACCAAATAAACTATGTCCAGTTGACAAATTAAATTTTCTCCTTTTTTTTTGCCTTTTTAATGCAATGAAAAACAGAGATGCAAGTGGCATTAATGAAACAAGAAAGCATCATTATCATACGTGGATGTGTGCTGTTAAAATACGTTATTGCACATTTCACTGGATGTTCAACGTTTATCTGACACCATTGTCTGTAAACAGGACTGTGCTGGACAATGAAATCACCATTTCTATTTTCAAAGGATATTTAAACTGTAGATACATTTAGTAATTATTACTTTTTTACAACCAAACAAATCAATACATAATTTAATCAATAAAAACAATCAATTAACTTGCTTAGAAATTGCATAGATCTGCTTAATTTATGATTTGTTGACTTTGAAATATAAAACGTGTTAAAAAGTTTGGAGTGTGTGCATCTGTTTTTCAACTCATTTTAACAAAACAAATTATTGATAATGTGGATGACTATAATTGAAATTTGTATACTGTTACATCCCAAGTCAAAATCAGCTGACATAAGGTTAATCATCCATATAAACTATCACTGGAAAATTCCTGACTGACATTTCTAATAGTGATGCATGATAATGCATTTTTCAGCCGATACGATAACCGATAATTTTCTCCACGTTGCATCTCCTCCGCGCTCACTCAGACGGAGGAAGAATAGATTCTGAGAAGGGAGAGGTGCTGGCCTGGGCTGAAGCAGGCTGTATAGCGCGCGTCATTAAATTGGAAGGAAAACTGTTCATGTTATTATCGGAAAACATTATCGATTGACTTTTAATTATCGGTATTATCGGCATGACGTCATAATTTGCTATTATGGGCCGATAATTATTGGCCACCAATATTATCGTGCATCCCTAATTTCTAACATACTCTAACTCACAGATCCCAGCTCATTACATAAGATATGTTGGGCAAACTTTGAGTACATCATTAAAAATATACCTTGAGCTGCAGTCTCGGAGAAGTGAGGCAAACCAGAAGTCACAGAAGTTAATATTTCTTCACTGTCACTGATAGATTTTTCTGGCAAAAAAGAAAAAAAAATGGTATCAACTACACAGCACATACAGGTTTGCAATAACAGTATCTAAATATATAAAAAAGTCCATTTTAAATATTTCATCAATACAACTGCAAATTCTATAACACAGAATACAACAATTTCATTTGCCTTGGGAGACACAGACAAACTCAAGGTATGCAAGGACACTGTCCTTCAGACTCATAATGACATCTGAGCTCAAACTGAGTCTTTCACTGTTTCACCTCCAGTGTGTGGCCACTCAGAAAAACACACGGGTTGAGGGGACACTGTGGTTAGAAAAGACCATCTGTACTAAATAGAGGACATTTCCACCACCGCTGCCAGATGTTTGCTAAAATACTGAAAACAGTGTTCCAAGCAACATCATAACACTTCTAACCATTGGTCAGTTTCAAAACAAAGGTCAATTTCAACTCACCTCACAAGCAGAATCGTTTGGCACAGCTCTGGATGATTGACACGCTAATCTCGATTCGGTCTCTGTACAAGGGAACACAAGGAGATTCAGTGCTTGGCTTTCCTTAAGTCATAAAACCACATATAGGCATAACGTAATCAATTCACATCCCTGACAGTTACAATTCTACTCAAAATATCCATCAAGACACAAACAAATAATCAGAAATTTCCCAATATTGATGCATATTTCATGCAGCAAACCTTCAGGCATGCCATGCATTGCCAGAAGTTAGCAACATTTACTCAAAACTGACCACTGGTAAGTTCTTCTGAGAACGCATGGGGTGACAACTCCTGATGCTGGACACCAACTTCACCAATTCCCTCTTTCAGGGAAGAAATGCCACATTGACCTCCAACAGAATGCACCTAAAAAAGATGCAAAGATGAACAAGCATCAATGGTACAGTGTCCGTCTGGTCAAGTGGGACACTCTCAGTCAAACCTCAAAACACTCAAAAAGATGTTGACAGGGAAATGCAATGTTAAATGATGACTATCTGTACTAACAACGATTTTAAGACACTACATGCAGTATAATTGTAATGAACTGATAAACATGACCTTTACAAACCACACCATTTACAAAACTAAACATTCATACAGTATGTACTAAACAGATGAATCCAAGCTAACCTCATGCTCAGAGCTGTCTGCTGTAGGACTAGATGACTGACAATCTGCTCTTAATTCTCTCTCTGTTGAAGAGAACACAAGACATGAAGGCATAGTGCTTTGCAAGACCCCAGGGTTTAACAAGTAGTGCTTACTCAAGCAGGGACTCACCTGTGAATGAGTCTGTAGAGCTCACATTGGGCTCCAAGTCATGGGCAATAGGCTCTGCAACACACTGTTGACCAGAAGGGATGCTTGCAATCTTTAGCTGTGTATGAAAAGTTGAACAGATATTGTAAACATCTGGCAACCACAGTGGAAATGTCCTTTATTCACTATGAATGGTCTTTTTTAACCACAGCGTCCCCTCAACCCGTGTGTTTTTCTGAGTGGCCACACACTGGAGGTGAAACAGTGAAAGACTCAGTTTGAGCTCAGATGTCATTACGAGTCTGAAAGAGTGTCCTCACATACCTTGAGTTTGTCTGTGTCAGACACACATACATACTTAAGCATTTTCTGTTTTACCTTTACTTAAATAGAGAGTTCAGGGTTAGTAAGTCATTCCCTTGCTATTAGGGATGGAAGTGCTGTAGGTTGGAAGAAGAAGGAGACAATTTTCTACAATAAAGACCACTAGTAAAACAGCAGGTAACTAACTGATAGGAGGAAGGAAACTGATTATTCTCTCACTAGCCACAGCACTACACAACCTCTAACTGCAAGGACATAGGGTGATTAACCTTTACCTATTTAAGTAAAGCAAAAGTAAAACAATACAAAGAAGCTAAAGTGATTGTGTGAATAAAAGGTGCATGTGTGTGATTGACACAGACAAACTCAAGGTATGCAAGGACACTGTCCTTCAGACCCATAATGACATCTGAGCTCAAACTGAGTCTTTCACTGTTTCACCTCCAGTGTGTGGCCACTCAGAAAAACACACTTGTTGAGGGGACACAAAACAGATAAACTTGCTAGCATCACCTGTGAAAGTCATACAAATTCAAGATTTATTTAAACCAGATTGAATACCACCAAGAGGAGATTTAATTATTTAGACATCTGATGTGTAGGTTTTAAACAACAATTCATAAGAAAAAAAAAATGAAAATGACCCACCTCTTTACGCCAGGGCCATTCTTTCCTGCCATAGTCATAAGTAATTTCAGTTCCTGCCGCAATTTCCTTCAGTGCAAAAAGGCAGAGATGTGGCTTCCCTTCTGCTTCAATCAACTTCATTCTGCAATTTGGTGACCTGTGTTCATCATTTACCAGTCGCCCAAATGACCCATCTTCAAGTGCTCCATCAATACTGCAAATTTGGAAACATACACTAAACAGACATTTATAGTGACAATAGTGAATTGTACTATAGTTTTTAAGCACCAACACTAACACAACATCCAATACAAGTATAGTTGTTCGATGCATAGTTGATAAGTTAAAGAGCAACATGAGATCTTTGCTTCAGAAATCCTGACCTCACAATAGAAATCTAAACATTCATTCATTTTGAACGTACCACCATGTCTTCCGCTTCCATATGAATTCAAACATGAAGACTGAACATGCATTGTGGTACAGGTTCCGTCTGTGTTCAGCTTCAGCTGCATCAATAAGCTCCCCTCTATACTCCACCACAAAGTCTCCCTGTTTGAAAACGTCTAAAGTGAAGATACCACGACCTGAAGACACAAACATATTAGAGACACAGGAGTAGCAGCACTGCAAATAATCAATTAATTAAATATGTATATCTGTAAATTGCTAGTATGCTATGTTGTGCTTTTTTCAATTCTACATGTAGAATAAAGAAAACATGTCTAAGTGCAAAAAACACCAATAGCCAGGCTCACTAATAACTAAATTATTATTAAAATACCTTTAATAATTTTAATTTATATTGATGTTTGTACACGTCTGTGACAACCGATAACGTAATAACGGCCAATAATGTAATACCTGCCAATAACATAATAATTTTGGCCCTTTTTAAATGTAATAAAACCAATAACGTAATAACTGGCCGATAATGTAATAACATTTTGAGCCAATAACGTAATAACTTTTTGCCAATAATGAAATAAGTTATTACATTATTGGCTGGTTATTACGTTATTGGCCTAGCAATAAAATAAACTTTGATAATGTAATAACTACAGCCAATAACGTAATAATACATCAATAAGACTGCATTTCTTGGAAATAAGGTGTTTTTTTGTTTATTTGTTTTTTGCTCTTTTGTGCAATTTGCTCATCAGAAATAGGTTTAGTGGATGCCATAGTTAATAATGTGGTTGTTTCTACTACTACTACTGTTATTAGTACTACTACTACTACTACTACTGTTATTAGTACTACTACTACTACTACTGTTATTAGTACTACTACTACTACTACTGTTAGTACTACTACTACTACTACTACTGTTATTAGTACTACTACTACTACTACTGTTATTAGTACTACTACTACTACTACTGTTATTAGTACTACTACTACTACTGTTATTAGTACTACTACTACTACTGTTATTAGTACTACTACTACTACTACTACTACTACTGTTATTAGTACTACTACTACTACTACTGTTATTAGTACTACTACTACTACTGTTAGTACTACTACTACTACTGTTATTAGTACTACTACTACTACTACTACTGTTATTAGTACTACTACTACTACTACTGTTATTAGTACTACTACTACTACTACTACTGTTATTAGTACTACTACTACTACTGTTATTAGTACTACTACTACTACTGTTATTAGTACTACTACTACTACTACTACTACTGTTATTAGTACTACTACTACTACTACTGTTATTAGTACTACTACTACTACTACTACTACTACTACTACTACTACTGTTATTAGTACTACTACTACTACTGTTATTAGTACTACTATTACTACTACTGTTATTAGTACTACTACTACTACTACTGTTATTAGTACTACTACTACTACTACTACTACTACTGTTATTAGTACTACTACTACTACTGTTAGTACTACTACTGTTATTAGTACTACTATTACTACTACTGTTATTAGTACTACTACTACTACTACTGTTATTAGTACTACTACTACTACTACTACTACTACTGTTATTAGTACTACTACTACTACTGTTAGTACTACTACTGTTATTAGTACTACTACTACTACTGTTATTAGTACTACTACTACTACTACTACTACTATTACTACTACTGTTATTAGTACTACTACTACTACTGTTATTAGTACTACTACTACTACTACTGTTATTAGTACTACTACTACTACTACTACTACTACTACTACTACTACTGTTATTAGTACTACTACTACTACTACTGTTATTAGTACTACTACTACTACTACTACTACTACTACTACTACTACTACTGTTATTAGTACTGCTACTGCTACTACTACTGTTATTAGTACTACTACTACTACTATTACTACTACTACTACTACTACTACTGTTATTAGTACTGCTACTGCTACTACTACTGTTATTAGTACTTCTACTACTACTTCTGTTTTTAGTACTACTACTACTACTACTACTACTGTTATTAGTACTAGTACTACTACTACTACTACTACTACTACTACTACTACTACTGTTATTAGTACTGCTACTACTACTACTACTACTACTACTGTTATTAGTACTACTACTACTACTACTACTACTACTACTACTACTGTTATTAGTACTACTACTACTACTACTGTTAGTACTACTACTACTGTTATTAGTACTACTACTACTACTACTACTACTACTACTACTACTGTTATTAGTACTACTACTACTACTACTACTACTACTGTTAGTACTACTACTACTACTACTGTTATTAGTACTACTACTACTACTACTGTTATTAGTACTACTACTACTACTGTTAGTACTACTACTACTACTACTACTACTGTTATTAGTACTACTACTACTACTACTACTACTACTACTACTGTTATTAGTACTACTACTACTACTACTACTACTGTTAGTACTACTACTGTTATTAGTACTACTATTACTACTACTACTACTACTACTACTACTGTTATTAGCACTACTACTAGTACTACTACTGTTATTACTACTACTACTACTGTTATTAGTACTGCTACTGCTACTACTACTACTGCTACTACTACTGTTATTACTGCTACTACTACTACTGTTATTACTGCTACTACTGCTACTACTACTACTGTTATTACTGCTACTACTGTTATAATACTATGATTACTATTATTACTACTACCACTAAATGGTCACATTTATACAGAGCTTTTCTACCTTCATGGGTACTCAAAGCGCTTTACATCAAGGATTCACCCATTCACTCACACATTTGCAGTGTGTGCAGACACTGGAGGCAAGGTGGGTTAAGTGTCTTGCCCCAGGACACAACGACAGTATGGTGGTAGTGTAGACAAGTGGCTCTACCAACTGAGCTACTGCTGCCCTACTACTGCTACTGCCATTAGTACTTTTATTACTACTGCTACATCTGCTACTGTTATTACCGCTACTACAACTACTATTATTACTACTACTGTTATTATTATTACTACTACTACTACTACTTTTTTCACTTTTTCAGCCACTGAACCACTTCTAGTTATGATTTTAAGAGCCAGTTTAAAATTGTTTTATTGTACAAAATGTTCTATTTAGATTATTAATAATTAGCTTAGGCAGTGTCTGTGAAGACTCCATATCACCAAAAAAACATTTAAAAATAAATAATCTGTTTTTAATGTTTTGTCTTTTATCCAAGAGACTTTATGTTTTATTAGTGTCTCTGTTGGATGGTGCATAGTCAAATTAATTTATTTGATTTTGTTGAAAAAAATTAATTCAAACTTTTTTCAAACATTTCTCAATGGAACTGTTAAAGTGATTCAGTCCTCACTGAGATCTGTACATAACTGGACTGGCACCAAACCACATTATACAACATAGAACAGGGCTCTCCACCCAGGAGCTCTCAACCACTTTACAGTAACCTTCATAGGAATCCAAGCCTTGATTAATCAAATTTGATTTCTCTCTTGGCAAACCAACATTTGTATTTTTCCAATCAAATTCTTAAAATCAGATACAATTTTGTAGGTGCTCACCTCCTTCAGGCACAAAATGATTATTTGCCAATTAGCTGTGAATGAAACTGTTGGGCTGCAGTCGACCCTGGCAGTCAGTGATATGAGATCACAGCAGCAGGACCAAAGTACAGAGGATAAAACCATACCACAGTACTGTGAGGGAGATTCCTTTTTCAATCAAGGCAATGAAAGACACCATTTGTTGACAGTTGAAAAATGTAAACAATAAGTGTGAGCCTGAAGTGTGTCAGTGCTGCATACAGACATAACAAAGTGCACATGCAGCTAAATTAAAAGTTTTTGTTGTTTTAAAAGAGAAAGTGTGTTCTGGACATAAATATTATCTACAAAAACATTTTCTTTAGGTTGAAAAAAGCTATGAGAATAAATGTTATGTGGTTTCCTCATATAAAAAACATACCTATCATGTGTATTATAAATAAATGTAACATATTTTATGCCACTTATTTGTGTGTAAAGGACACTCAGTCAGCTGTCAGGGTGCAAGCAGCAAACAATGTACATTCAGTTTTACTGACTACACAGACTACAGAGATCTGACAGTGAAATAGTGAGCCTCACAAGCACCAAATGAACTAAAATAATTAAATAATATTACTATATAATATTACACACATAAAATTATGAATTCAACATTGGATCTCACAACCAAAAATAAGGAAAGGGTGCTGCAAAGTGTATATCTTGATTAATTTTTGAAAAAAAAAAAAAAAAAAAAAAGTAGTAGTAGTAGTAGTAGCAGTAGCAGTACTAATAACAGTAGTAGCAGTACTAATAACAGTAGTAGTAGTATTATTATTATTATTAGTAGTAGTACTAATACCAGTAGTAGTAGTAGTAGTAGTAGTAGTAGTAGTAGTACTAATAACAGTAGTAGTAGTAGTACTAATAACAGTAGTAGTAGTACTACTAATAACAGTAGTAGCAGTAGCAGTAGTAATAACAGTAGTATCAGTAGTAGTAGTACTAATAACAGTAGTAGTAGTAGTAGTAGTAGTACTAATAACAGTAGTAGTAGTAGTAGTAGTAGTACTAATAACAGTAGTAGTAGTAGCAGTAGCAGTACTAATAACAGTAGTAGTAGTAGCAGTAGCAGTACTAATAACAGTAGTAGTAGTACTAATAACAGTAGTAGTAGTAGTACTAATAACAGTAGTAGTAGTAGCAGCAGTAGTACTAATAACAGTAGTAGTAGTAGCAGTAGCAGTACTAATAACAGTAGTAGTAGTACTAATAACAGTAGTAGTAGTAGTACTAATAACAGTAGTAGTAGTAGTAGTAGTAGTAGTAGTACTAATAACAGTAGTAGTAGTAGTAGTAGTACTAATAACAGTAGTAGTAGTAGTAGTAGTAGTACTAATAACAGTAGTAGTAGTAGTAGTACTAATAACAGTAGTAGTAGTAGTAGTAGTAGTACTAATAACAGTAGTAGTAGTAGCAGTACTAATAACAGTAGTAGTAGTAGTAGTACTAATAACAGTAGTAGTAGTAGTAGTACTAATAACAGTAGTAGTAGTAGCAGTACTAATAACAGTAGTAGTAGTAGTAGTAGTAGTACTAATAACAGTAGTAGTAGTAGTAGTAGTAGTACTAATAACAGTAGTAGTAGTAGTAGTACTAATAACAGTAGTAGTAGTAGTAGTACTAATAACAGTAGTAGTAGTAGTAGTACTAATAACAGTAGTAGTAGTAGCAGTACTAATAACAGTAGTAGTAGTAGCAGTACTAATAACAGTAGTAGTAGTAGTAGTAGTACTAATAACAGTAGTAGTAGTAGTAGTAGTAGTACTAATAACAGTAGTAGTAGTAGTAGTAGCAGTACTAATAACAGTAGTAGTAGTAGTAGTAGTACTAATAACAGTAGTAGTAGTAGTAGTAGTACTAATAACAGTAGTAGTAATAGTAGTACTAATAACAGTAGTAGTAGTAGTAGTAGTAGTAGTTCTAACAGTAGTAGTAGTAGTAGTAGTACTAATAACAGTAGTAGTAGTAGAAACAACCACATTATTAACTATGGCATCCACTAAACCTATTTCTGATGAGCAAACTGCACAAAAGAGCAAAAAACAAATAAACAAAAAAACACCTTATTTCCAAGAAATGCAGTCTTATTGCTGTATTATTACATTATTGGCTGTAGTTATTACATTATCAAAGTTTATTTTATTGCTAGGCCAATAACGTAATAACCAGCCAATAATGTAATAACTTATTTCATTATTGGCAAAAAGTTATTACGTTATTGGCTCAAAATGTTATTACATTATCGGCCAGTTATTACGTTATTGGTTTTATTACATTTAAAAAGGGCCAAAATTATTATGTTATTGGCAGGTATTACATTATTGGCCGTTATTACGTTATCGGTTGTTACAGACGTCACCACTGGTGATGCGTAACCCCTCAGTCTAGCCTGCAGTGTGTCAAAGTCACTCACCTTTAACTGAATTAATAAATTTGATTTCCAACATTGAATTCTTGTCTCTTCTTGCAAGGATGTGATTAATGGCATCCTGAAAGGGAGTAGTTCTCCGTGGCATGATAGAATATGCTAAGGAAATTAAGATAAAACATGTAAACAACATCAAAACTTCAATCCTTCACAAGTTTATGCTTACAAGGGCATTGGATGAGAAGCACCCCCCATGTTAGCGTGTTTAGTTTAAGGTTATTTTAGTTTGGTGATGGAGTGGTGGAGGGATACTGGTTACAGTTAAATGGATGGAGGCGAGGCTGTATTTGTGCTGAATTCATTGACTGTGTTCCCCCTGTGTTGATTAAGCCAAGTATCTGACATGCTCCACCCGATTTTTTTTATCTCACTAATAGCATGGATATTGAAACTGTTTCAAATGAGTTCTATGCTTTCATTACATTCACATAACAGACACAGACAAGGCTATGTCTGAGTTGTTTTAACAGAAAGCAACTTTGCACTGGCAGATATTAAAGAGATACTTAAATGTCCTAATTTAACTAAAGCATAACTCTGACTTTGCCTAAACCTGTCTGTAAAACTAGGCTTTAGATCTCTTAGGAATGTAATGTGCTTCATTAACACAACTATAAGTGAGCAAAAAAAAAAAAAATGTTTTTTTTACAATATTATGTAAACAAATGTGTGCAGAGTGATGTCAATAATTTTACTGTAATTAATTTCATAAAAAGTATAAAAAGTTATATTTGTTATGGCCTTCCAGTGTTTCCTTGGTATTTTTGACAAAGCCCATCTTGTAATATCTTAATATCTTTAATAATCATCTAAACACAGAACAGGAGGAAAACAGCTCCAAACTAAAGTTTTACTGTATACTAGCCAACACTGTCCACCACAAAAAAGACAGGTGTGACAGGTGTGAGTACTACTGCTACTGCTACTACTACTGCTCCTACTACTACAATTACTGCTCCTACTACTACTGCTGCTCCTCCTCCTACTACTACTACCACTACTGCATCTACTACAACTACTGTGTCTACTATAACTACTACTACTCCTACCACTAGTACAATAGGTAGTAGTACTAGTAGTAGTAGCAGCCATTGTTACATTAAAGTGACAAAAAAGTAATCCTGCACCCTGAAGCACTATATCTTGTCCTGAAAAAGGCCTATTATTAAACTCAGTGAAACATTATATACTCGTGTAAGTTCTTAGTTCTTACCGTGAAACACGTGATGAGATTAGGCCAGGGTAAACAAAAATAACTATCCCGATGTTTGGGTCAGACCCGCCCCGCGTGTCGCTGTGACCTCCGTGATCCGTTCCCCGTGCTCCGGTCCGGGCTCCGCTGTCCGCTCCTCGTGGTCCACGGCCCGCTCCTCGTGATCCGCCGTGGCCGTGGCCCGCTCCTCGTGATCGCTCTCCGCCGTCTGCTTTCCACCGTCCGCACCTCGTGGTCCGTTCCCGGCACACGCACCTGCGGCCTCCCCACGGCGGTGCCCGCTCTGAACCACTATCTGTGTCTGTCAGAACCTCCGCCTTTTAAAAGTTTTATAATTAACTTCTTATCTTTTCTCCAAACCGTGTATTGTCAAAACTTTGCCAAAATTAATAAATTAATAAGAAGCTGTCCCCAACCAGCCTTTCTAAATGAGTAAGGCTAATATGCGCATGCGCAGTGTCCAATTTTGCGCGTTTGTGTATAATCTCCCGCGTTTGTGTATAATTTCCCGCGCTGGTGTGTGCTGCATGCGGGGACAACTCCAACCGATAGGGGGCAGTGGCGGACACACAAATATACAACATATGTCAAGTTTTTGGTATACAAAGACTTTTGAGAAAAACACTTTTTGGGTATTAAAGCATGCTCAGAAACGGTTTTAAAAGGTCAATTTTATGAGGACAGCAAAATGTCCTCCTATAACAGACGGTCCTCATAGCTCTTTGATTTGTCTTGAAAATTGTCCCCCTAAGACGAAAAACAAACACACACACACACACACACACACACACACACACACACACACACCCCACATATTGCTTTGTAAGCACTCCCTTCTGTTTAACACACACAACCGTGTGTCCACAATTCATTCAGCCCTTATGCACTCAAGCTATCCTGCAGACTACTAGACTTAAGTTAATGTTTTTAAATTTATGATTTATATTTATATTTGTACTTCTTAGGGCTCTTACAAAATTGGTGAATGACGAGCAGAACAACTGGGATGCGTTTTTGGATGCAGCATTATTTGCACTGCGATCAAAGGTCCACACCACTACAAAACACTCCCCTTTTTTGTTGATGTATGGGAGGGAGGGAGTTTGCAGAAGAGATTCTGAAAAACGGCGACATCACGTCGATCAAGACACACCCTGAAGAGGTCTTGAAGGCTCGATTGGAGGTCGCATGTGCCCTCCTAGAGGCATCACAGTTGGGATAAATTTCCCTCCTTGGATGGAGTGTATATATTTTTGTAAATAAATATTTGTTACAATGTTTCTTCTGTTGTCCCTTTTCCTGTCCTCATCCATCATGAATAAGAGACAAGCCCATTGTTATAAACTGAATTGCATGAAATTGTCCCATCTTCAGTGTCCCCTGTATCACAAAGGTGAGGTATACTACTTTTAGTGGATGCATTATTTGGGTGAAGATATATGTCTGTCAAGATTTGTTACCTCTACACATATTCATATAAATGAGTGAACAGTGATGATTCTACAGTGGGAGCATTATTTGTTGTCCTCATATTCTGTATACACCCCGTGTCCTCCCGGTCAAAATGACCCGTCTTCACCAAATCCCCAATATAAGCAGTTTAATTGAATTTTAAACACCAAATTTTATTTTGCTTGAAGAAACATTCACCACAAAATGTGTGAATACTTGAGTTTTCCTGTTTCACCTGCATTTCTATAGCTTTAGAAACAAAAGAAATGTGCAAAAAGGAATTTTGAATGCATTTTTATTCATCCCAATGAGTCAGATTCTTCTGTTGTTTTGTTTTTTTTTGCCAGTGAACAATGTAAGAAAATATACAATCCAAAAAAACAATATAACTCATTCAACTAATTAGCACATGTAGGGCAGTATGCAAATGCACAGCTCTTGCAGATATATTTCTTACACCTACAGCACACAGTATGTGTTTTACAGTCCTTCTTTGGCAGGCAGAACTGACATCTCTTCCTCTTACTTGCCCCAGCTGGGGCAGCGGCTGTGGCAGCTGGATCCTCAGGTTGATCAGGAGTTCCTACACTCTGTATAGCTTTGACAACTGCTGCAGAGGCTTCTGTGCGGGGGACATACTTCCTTCTTTCAATGAGTGGAGTTACAAGTGCCTTTCCTAGTTGCTCCAGGAACACCCTCCTCTTGTTCTGCTTACGAGGCATCCAGGTTGGGTTGATCTCTCTCCAAATCACAAAGGCATTGCAGGAGGAAACATCAATGATGTTGTGGAAGATGACCAGGGGCCAGTGGGCAGTCATCCTTCTGCAGCTGTATGTTCCAATCACCTTATCTAGGTTGTCCACACCTCCTTTGTTACAGTTGTAGTCTAGGATGATGGATGGCTTCCTGTCCTCACGATCGCTAATGCCAGCGTCTGTGTGCAGTGTGCTCAGAAGTACTACATTCTTATTTTTCTTTGGGATGTAGGAAACTAGGGTGGTGGTGGGCGTGAAGGCAAACTTTGATGAGAAGACCTCTCTCTCCTTTGTTGCAAGCAGTGCAGGTGGGAGCTCAGGCTTGTTCTTTTGAACTGTGCCAACCATGGTGATCTTCCTCTTCAGGAACTGCTGTCCGAGTTCATAAGAGGTGAAGAAATTGTCAGCTTCAGCGTTTTCTTCTTCTTCTGAAGATGATTCATCATGCTCTGGGTTGTATTCCTCCCCATCTTCTTCTTCTGATACATCCTCCACTTCCTCCTCTGAATCAGAGTTGTCTTGCTGGACATCTGGAAAAATCAGCTCTAGAGCCTTTAGGACGTTATAACGCGCACTCATGGCTTCAGCACAGAGAGAATTTGGGGTAATGTCATCTGCAGCACCTTTATAACTTCTGGAAATCCACAGGCACTGTCCACGAGAAGGCCACCTGTCTTGTCTTGTTTACGTCTGCTACTGATCATGATCATGTGAGAGGACACTGGTGCGTTTGGCTGCCGCTTCTCCATCCAATCAATCAAATACAAAACTAAATCTTCATTTTCTTACGGTCTACGCGGTTTTTCTGCTGCATTCCTGCCTGCCATCTGACTGTACCTCATCTGTGGATTTCATGTGTGGTCTCCTACCGTGGCGCTGACTTTTGCGGCTTCCATCAAGCTAGCTCCCAGGGGTGCCGACACGGCCTGACTCGGCAGAGATCACCCACTCAGCCTGGTTCTCGCTGTCCCGCATTCCGGAGCAGTCTGCCAGCGATGTTGCCGTTTTTCGTGGCTTTTCCGCTGATGCTGACCTCACTGTCACACCACGCTACCATCCACCACCCGTCCATGGCTCTTCGGTACTCGTCCTCTCAGCTCCTCAGTCTCTACCACCGTGCACCTCCCTCCCTGGACATTTCCACAACAATAAAGCAGCTCTGCCTTCTCCATCGTCGCCCCTACATCCACCGTGGCTCCCACCGAAAATTCACCTTCCATTTCACCGCTGACAACAATATTCTTTCACTCTGGTCTGATCGCAGCTCGCGCCATCCTGGATACCGGCACAACGTCATCCTAACACGTCATCTGCGCACAGGTCACGTGACCCAGTACAACCTCCTTCCAGTCCCGACTTCCTCCGCTAGAATTTCACAACAAAAGCATCTCAAAACAGCCCTTCTCAATACCCGGTAAATTAATAACAAAAGTCTGCTTCTGCATGAATTTATAATGGACAATGAACTGGACTTACTCTGTCTTACTGAAACCTGGCACAAACCACAGGATTACACCGCACTAAACCAGATCTCACCACCTGGATACCTCTACTTTGACAACCCCCGCCCAAACCGTCAAGGAGGAGGCCTCGCAGTCATCTACCACAACAAACTGAACCTCCGCCCCCTCTCTGTTGCCCCTACTACTTCATTTGAACACCTGGTTTTCAGACTTTCTGGTTCACAGTCACTGCATGTCGCCATGATCTACCACCCTCCCAAAACCTGTCCATCATTCCTCTCAGACTTTACTGACTTTTACACACAGCTCTCTTCCATCTCCCCATCCATTCTCATCCTTGGTGATTTTAATATCCACATCGACTGCCCTCATTTAAAATTTACAGCAGATTTCTTGGACATTTTAAACTGCCTCAATCTCACCCAACATGTCAGCTCACCCACACACACCCATGGTCACATTTTTGACCTTATCTGTTCCTCAGCCTCAGTCCCAGTCCTTAACCTAACACTAACTGACCCCTCCATTTCTGACCACCTGGCTGTTACCATTGACATACCCATTCCCACCCCAACTCCAAAACAAACTCGTTCAATAACCTTCCGCAACCTTAAATCACTATGCCCTATCTCTCTTGCCTCCTCTATATCATCCTCTCTATCCACCTCCTCCCTCCCCACTAACCCAACCACTTCAGAACTTGTTGACTGCTACAACCAATCTCTCTCCTCCTGCCTTGATCTACTTGCTCCCCAAAAAACAAAAACAGTCTCCTTCACCACATCTGCCCCTTGGTACACCCCTGAACTCCACCTTCTGAAAAAGAAACGCAGACAACTCGAACGACTCCATCGCAAAACCGGTCTCACTGTCCATGCTGAAGCCTACAAAGCCTCCACCTCCACCTATAACATAGCTCTCAAAACCACCCGATCAAACTATTATTCCCACATCATCCATTCCAACTCTTCTAACCCCCGCACCCTGTTTTCCACATTTGTCCAGCTCACCAAACCCATGGACAATATTAGCTCCTCATTCACCACAGAGAGATGCAATAACTACTTATCATTTTTCCATTCCAAAATCCAAACCATTCACTCCACACTCAACAACTCTCGCTCCACTCATCCCCTTCCAGAATCTAGCCTGTACCCAACCACAAACCACAGGCTGTCTTCCTTTTCCCCCTTATCCTTTTCAGACACTACCAAACTCCTCTCTACCATGAAACTCACAACCTGCCATCTCGACCCTCTCCCGTCTCCTCTCCTGAAAGCCTGCATCCCCACTCTCACCCCACTCATAAGCAATATCATAAATACCTCCCTGAGCTCTGGCACTGTTCCTCCTGCACTCAAATTAGCCACAATTACACCCCTTCTGAAAAAACCCAGCCTGGACCCCGACAACTTGGACAACTTCAGACCCATCTCCAATCTTCCTCTCCTCTCCAAAATATTAGAACGTGCCATCACCACCCAAATCCAACAATACCTCCTCAACTTCCAGCTTTTCGAAACATTTCAATCTGGTTTCCGCCCCCATCACAGTATTGAAACGGCCCTCCTCAAAGTCACCAACGACCTCCTCCTCGCAGCAGACTCTGGTTCCCTCTCCATTCTCCTCCTCCTCGACCTCAGTGCAGCATTCGACACCATCGACCACACCATCCTCCTTCACCGTCTAAAGTGCATTGGCATCTCCGACACTGCACTCTCCTGGTTCTCCTCTTACCTCTCTGACCGTCACCACTACGTCTCCATAAATAACTCCAATTCTCACTCCTCCCCTGTCACCACTGGTATTCCCCAAGGTTCGGTGCTTGGCCCCCTCCTTTTCATCATCTACATGCTTCCCCTCAGCCACATCATTCGTCACCATGGACTCCATTTCCACTGCTATGCTGATGACACCCAGATTTACATTTCCACCAAATCCATCACCCCAGTCATTCTCTCCACCATTACAAACTGCCTGTCTGAAATTAAAACTTAGATGGACCACAACTTCCTCAAACTCAACAGCAATAAAACAGAATTGCTTATCACTGGACCCAAAGCTCTCCTCCCCTCTGCTCAGAACATCTCCCTCTTCATCGATGGCCACACTGTTACCCCCTCTCCCTCTGTACGCAACATTGGTATCATGGACCCTACCCTCTCATTCAGAGGCCACATCAGCCACATCACCAAAACATCTTTTTTCCATCTCCGCAACATCGCCCGTCTCCGCCCCTCCCTCTCTCAGTCCACCACAGAAATCCTTATTCACGCCTTTATCTCCTCCAGACTCAACTATTGCAATAGCCTTCTGTACGGTCTACCCTCCACCCACCTCCAAAAACTGCAATACATCCAGAACTCCACCGCCCGCCTCCTCACCCACACCCGCTCTAGAGACCACATCACTCCAGTCCTCAAGCAACTCCATTGGCTCCCCGTACAATACCGCATTCAATATAAGGTCCTCCTCATCACCTACAAGTCGCTCCATAACCTGGCCCCTCCCTATCTCGCTGATCTCCTCTGTTTTCACTGTCCCACTCGCCGCCTTAGATCAGCCGACACCAACTTCCTCACACCCCTCATCAGGACAAAGCACCGGACTTTGAGGGACCGAGCCTTCGCTGCTGCCGCCCCCGCGCTCTGGAACACTCTCCCAAAATTCATCAGGAACTCGGACTCTCTGCAGCACTTCAAATCACAACTAAAAACCCACCTGTTCAAGCTGGCATTTCCCCCATAATTCCCCCCCCCTTTTTTTACAATGCTACTTTCTACTCTGTTTGTTAAGCGTCTTTGAGTGTCCAAAAAAGCGCTATACAAGTTTAGTGTTTAATATATTTATTGAATTTTAATTTTCACAATACAAAAGTACAAAAGTACAAAATCAGATGCATAACAAAAGACAAAAACAAAAACTCCCCCCTCCCTTCCAAACACTCACACACAAACTAAACACCCTGCCTGCGGTCAATCACACCTGTTACCATGACTAATGGTAGAGAAGAAAAAAAAAGAAAAACACATAAAAGAAAAACCCAGCAGCCAGCCAGAATATACCAAATTAAGTCACTCTTGCACCTTGGTAGTAGATTGGTCAAAAAAGTGTAAAAAAGGCCTCCAAACCAGATAGAATTCCTTTTCTGAACCTCTCATCACATATCGAATTTTCTCCAATTTAAGATGGAACATTACATCTTTAATCCAGTGTGAAACCGTGGGCGGGGCAGTATCTTTCCATTTCAACAAAATCAACCGCCGTGCCAGTAAAGTAGAGAACGTAATGAGTTTATGGCCTCCAGCAGGCAATACCAAATCCTCCGCATTCACCCCAAAAAGAAACAACACTGGGTTCAGTGGCACCCTGACCCCGAGCACAGAGGTCAGCGCCTCACCAACATCACCCCAGAACGTCTTGATTTTGGGACAGAGCCAAGACATATGAATTAAAGTGGCCTCTGCCAAGTTGCATCTATCACAGGTTGGGTCAATATTAGGATATATTTTTGCTAATTTTGATTTATGAAGATGAACCCTATGAGCCACTTTAAATTGAATGAGACAGTGTTTTGCGCACATTGAAGAAGTATGAATTTTCTTCAAAACATCGTCCCAGTCTGAGTCACTAATATTATCCTGAAAATCCTTTTCCCAGGCCTTCTTTATGGCAGACATAGAGAATTCGAATGTAAGATTAGTCCAATAATTGTGGAAATTGTTTTCTTTTTGGTGGGATTTAAGGTTATAATCTCATCTATCACATTATTGTGAGGTTTATTAGGGAACCCTGGAATGGAGGTCGAGACAGAATGGCGCACCTGTAAATATCTAAAAAAATGAGAAGATGGTAGGTTATATTTATTGTATAGCTGTTGAAAAGAGGCAAATTTGTTTTCAATAAATAAGTCCCCAACAGATTTCAATCCTTGTTGCTTCCACTTACTATATGTAGAATCCTGCATTGATGGTGGGAAAAAAGTGTTTGAAGCCATTGGGACAAACAAGCTCATCCTTAACAGACCTAAATGCTTCCTAAATTGTTTACAAATTTTAACAGAGTTGTGTACAACAGGGTTACTGAATGCTAGACTTTTGGGTAGCGGGATAGATGCCCCAACTACAGCTGTTAAAGACACAGAGTCGAAGGAGAGCTTCTCCATCTCCACCCATGCAGGTCCTATGTTCTCTGAGTAATGCATCCAAAAGGACATACAGGCCAGATTTGCAGCCCAATAATAATACCAAAAATTGGGAAGTGCAAGACCGCCATCTTGTTTTTGCTTTTGTAAATGCTCTCTACGTAAACGTGGCTTTTTGCCGTTCCGGATAAAAGACGAGATTATGGAGTCAAGCTTTTTGAAATAAGTATTAGCAATGAACACAGGAAGGCATTGAAATAAATATAAATATCTTGGTAGTATAGACATTTTGACTACATTCACTCTTCCAATTATTGAAAGGAAGAGAGGTGACCACTTGGATAATTGTTGTTGTACTTCCAATTGCAATTTGACAAAGTTCAAAGTTCTCTTTAAAGAGCTCACAGAATTCCCTCGTCACAGTAATACCAAGATAGACAAAATTATGTTTAGCTATCTTGAAATGGTACATTAATTTTGGACAGAACTGAATCTGACACATTAAGCGGCAGCAACTCACTCTTATGTAAGTTCAGTTTATAACCTGATATTTCGCCAAATTTACTCAAAAGATCCAAAATAAAAGGGATAGTTGTCTCGGCCCTGCACACGAACAGCAGGAGATCATCAGCATAAAGGGCTAGTTTATGCTCGGTACCCCACCTTGAAATACCGTGGATAGAATGATTATTTCTTATAGCTATAGCTAATGGTTCAATAGCTAACACGAAGAGAAGAGGACTAAGGGGACAGCCCTGACGGGTGCCATGATGTAATCTGAACGGTTTTGAATAGATGTTATTTGTGAGAACCATAGCCGAGGGACCGGAGTACAAAAGTCTCACCCAAGATATAAAGGGATCGCCAAAGCCAAATCTGCGCAAAGTTTCAATAAGGTACCCCCATTCCACTCTATCGAATGCCTTCTCTGCATCCATGGAGAGAAGACATTCGGACTCAGTTACAGTGGGAGCATATAATATATTCAGTAAATGCCGAATACTAAAAAAAGAATATCAACCTTTAACAAAACCAGTCTGATTGTTGGATATAATGTTAGGCAGAATTCGTTCTAGACGACAGGCAAGGATTTTAGCTAAGATTTTATAATCACAATTTAAAAGTGAGACCGGTCTATAAGATCCGCATTCTGTGGGGTTTTTATCTTTTTTTGGGAGCAATGTAATACAAGCCTGATTTAAACTATCGGGAAGATTACCTCTGTTAAAGGAATGCGTATATACTTTGGCTAAAACAGGGACTAATTGGTCGAAAAATGCTGCATAAAATTCAATTGGCAAACCATCTGGACCCGGTGACTTACGAGACTGCAAAGACTTAATGGATGTCAAGATCTCCTGCTGCTCTATTGGTGCATCCAAGACCGAAACCTCATCGGCAGTTAGGGTAGGTATGAGCAGTATTATTAGAACTGTACAAATTGTAGTAATAGTCACGAAAAGCATTGTTTATCTCCTGCTGGTCAGTTACAATCTTACCGTTCTGTGCTGTGATGCCGTTAATAATCTGTTTAGCTCTTGTACGCTTCAATTGTCTTGCCAACACCTCACCTGCTTTATCTCCATGTTCATATATATTACTTCTACTTTTTAACAATAAATATTCTATAGAATGTGAGGTAAGCATATCATACTCTGCCCCAAGTTTTAAACGCTCTTTGTACAAATCCTGGGAAGGATTTTGAGAGTTTTGATAATCTAAATTGGCTATTTGTCTTTCTAACTTTTAACTTCTAACTCTTTGTTTAGCTAACGAGTCCCGTTTCTTTTTGGCCATATAGGAAATCACCTGACCTCTAAGATAAGCCTTAAGCGCTTCCCAAACAGAAGCGATGGAGACCTCTGATGTTTCATTGATTTCTAAATATAGGGATATTTGCTCTGAAATAAATTTAGTAAAATTTTCATCATTTAGCAACAGAGAGTTAAATCTCCAATGCCTCCTAGGTAAAAAAAACGTCTGGTATGTTTAATTTCATCAGAAGTGGCGCATGATCAGATATCACAATAGACTGATAATCACAAGATTGAATATTTGCGGTCAATTTATTGTCTGTAAAAAAATAGTCAATTCTGCTATAAGACTTATGAGCACTTGAAAAAAAAAAGTATTGTTTGTCCTGAGGGTGCAGGAAGCGCCAAATATCTGAAATGCCATAGGTAGAAAGAAAAGACTGTACATAGGAAGCAGATTTAGATACTATATGTCCAGGTCTCACTGAAGATCTATCCATTCCAGGGTCCAAACATAGATTGAAGTCCCCTCCCATAATAAGCAGATGAGAGTTTAAACAAGGCATTCTGGAAAAAACATGTGAGAAAAATTGAGGGTCGTCAATGTTTGGGGCATATATATTAGCTAAAATAACATTCAGATTATACAGTAGACCAGTAACGATGACATATCTCCCATTGGGATCAGCTAAACTTGAAGAGGGAGTGAAGGAAACATTTTTGTGTATCAGTATTGCAACTCCTCTTGCCTTACCCTGGAAAGTTGAATGAAAAAGTTGTCCCACCCATCCGGATTTCAAACGATTGTTATCCGAAGTTTTAAGATGTGTTTCTTGGATAAATGCTATTCTCGCACCCATGTTTTTAAGATGTGTGAGAGCTTTTTTCCTTTTAACAGGGTGGTTCAGGCCTTTAACGTTCCAAGTAATAATATCAAGAGACCAAGTAATTAAAAATCAAAAGTGTATTCACAGGCACACAAAAAAAGGCATTCTGGCATAACTATCTGAAATCAAATATGTATACAAAAAAGACCGCAGGCGCAACCCCTCCCCATAACCATACTGAACCCCCCAAGTGACACCAGCTGCTGGAACAAGCAGCACACCTACCCTACCTAACTGCAGAACTTCCATAAGCTAATCCTACCTAACTCCACACCCTCCTAAATAAAAAATAAATAAATAAAATATGAAATAAAACCCACCAAGTAATAAATAATTAAACCCGTCGTGTACATAAAGTGCTTATAAAATAGCAGCAATAACACCCTATTGCAAAACTTAGTTTAGTATAGAGCGCAGTATCCAGCTATAAAATAAAGTAAAGCCTTCATATTAATATAGTTCCATACTTCACCCAATACAAAACAGTCCGTTCAGTCTTGCTTAAAGTCCTTCACAAACTTGTCAGCCTCGGAAGCAGAGCCGAACATGATGCGAGTGCCATCAGGTTTGGTAATGCGGAGCCGCGCCGGGAACAGCAGCGACGGTCTCAGTCCCATCTTGTATAAGTCCCCCATCACCGACCTATACTCCTTCCTTTGGTTAACCACTTCGGGGCTGTAATCCTCGTAGATCCGGAAAGGCTTGTCCAAATATTTTAGTTCACCCCTCTTCCTGCTCTCCCGAATTAAAAGATCTTTATTTTGATAGCGATGAAAGCAGACAATAACATCTCCCCGGGGCCAGGTTTGGGAACTAAACTACGGTGCGCGGTCCAGCTCCGGTGGAGAGGGGAAGGTGTCCTGCCCAAAAACATCTTGTAACAGTTGTGCAAAAGATTTAGACGGCTGAGGACCTTCTATCCCCTCTGGTAGACCCACAAGTCGCACATTAGACCGCCGACATCTCCCCTCCACGTCTGCTAGCTTAGCCTTCAGCTTATCTTCTCGACTTTATCAAGACGCTGATAAAGTGCTTCAGCGTTGTCCTCCAGTGATGTCAAACGCTCATTGTGACTTTCAGATTCCTTCTGTAGTCCATCCAGTTTCCCGTTCACTTCATCAAAAAAAGTTACCTTCAGTTCCGCTACAAGAACCACTCTATGCTCCGCTAACAGGGCCGTGATGTCTGCCCTGCTAATAGCAGCAGGTGCTGTATGCTCAGATTCAGTCGTTTTTTCAGTCGGTTTACTGGATTTGGGTGGCATGGCTGCTCAAGGTGGTGTTAAACACTCTTTCAAGTACTCCGAAGCCGTTTCACATTAAGAAAAAAAACAGTTTGGTGGGTTTTGCGAGTATATTTGGTGGAGGGCAGAAAAACGCGTGTCTACTCCATGCTCGCCAAACCGGAAGCCCCCAAGTTTGATGTATTATTATTAATAATAATATTATTATTATTATTATTATTATTGATCTGAGACAGAACTAAAACATTCTCACATTCTGTGATGTGTAAATAATTCTGTGACCGTGATTTTAATTGAATTTCACTGACCTTTGTACCTTTTTTTGTACAGCATGCATGATAATGTGAATAAAGGCAACAAGTCATAAAATTTCAAGTTCAAAAATTATCGTTAAGGTGATTTTTTGGGGGTTTTTAACACAGTGGCGGGTCATTTTGACCTGAGGACAACAGGAGGGTTAAGTGGGCTGTCAGAATGTGCTACCTTTAGTGGGAGCCTTATTTGAGAAAAGATACACGCCTGTCGAAATAAGCTACCTTTACCTATATTCATATAAATGAGTGAACAGTGGTGATTCTACAGTGGGAGCACTATTTGATGGGTCAAGTGGGCTGTCAGAATGTGCTACCTCTGAGCTACCTTCAGTCGGAGCCTTATTTGATAGCGTAATACGACTGTCGAAATGAACTGCGTACGCATATATAAATGAGTTGAAATTTTACATAACTAAGGTATAAAGTATGATTACCGTATGCAAACAGCATACAACTCTCTAATCCAAAAATCTCTAATCCAAAGACATATCTTGTAAAACTGTGGAGGTTAGCTTTGAATCTATACAACTGTAAACGAAAAATGTAAGGTAGCTTATTTCGACGGGCTAGCGTAAATCGATAGATGCCACCGTCGATTTAGGCTACTGGTAGCTCATTTCGACAAAGCAGCTCATTTCGACAGTACACCGGCCGTCACGTCCACGTCGAACACCAGTACCCCCGCAGCATTCGTCGGAGAAACAAAACCACTCAGGTGAGTTTGTTGGCCGTTAGTGTAGCATGAATTACTTAAAGAGAGTACCTGAGAGCTATCGGTGATGTTCCCGCTGTGCGTAGAGGTGGTGTGGCATCGATCTTGTTCTTGATTGTTGAAAGGACCAGGGCACTGGTGGATGTGTCCAGACAGCAAAAGGAATATGGAAATCAGAAACGCGTGGTTTTGTTGTGACTTAGGTTTGGTCTTCCGTTTTGTTGTCCGGTTAGAAAGATGCAGATGGATGAGGGTGGTAGCCACAACGCATCTTCCCAATCAGAAATGTTTATTGGCTTGATTTCACAGCAAAATGGTCACAGTTGGTATCTTTGTATTTGCGTTCCAGTTGTAGTCACTCAGAATTTGACCGGTGTCAGTATAGCTGAAGGTGCTTGTGATCAGCCCATAGACAAAGAGAGCTGCAGCTATACCTGTCACACCCAATGCCGCCATTTTGATGGTGGAACAGGAGCTCTGTAACCGATATGAGCGAAGAAAAGTGTCATTACAAATAAACCAAACAGACTGATGATAAACTACATCCATCACGGCACAGAACACAGTGTTTATAATGGTGTGTTCATGGTGTGTAGAGACAAGCTGCAATCAAGTGTGTCCATCGTTTTTAATGTTAAGTGTTTTTCTTTTTTTTTCTTCTTTTTTCTTACAGCCCTAGTGCCAATCCTTCTTTATGCCTTTTATTTTGTTCTGTCTTTATCAGAATAGATCATACAAAATGTCTTATTAAATATCTTTTAAAATATCCTGAACATAAAAATACAAAAGTTCAAATCTTTACGTTTAACCTGCGTCATCAGTAAAGCGTGACGTTCAGCAAAAGATAATCTGTTATGGGCGATGTCCATTGTTCTGCCCTAAAGTGTGAAATGTCACCTGAGTCCTATTTTGACATAATCCTTCATGGCCTTAATGAGTCCTCTACTGCCTATTAGCATACTCTGATTAGCCCTATTGTTTTCCTTGTTTAAATTTGGACTGAGGATAGAGTTGTAAATCGTACAAGTTGTATCTTAGGCTTCTATTTCTGTTCAAAGATTGATTGTCTTTCCTGACAAATATAGCCTCTATGAGCCCTCTCTCAAACCACCTCTGCTCCTTTGTCTGGATCTGTATCTCACTATCCTCAGAGGAGAGGTTAGTGGACTTAAGATGGACGACTGACAGGGTGATTTTTTTTTCATCATTTATTTTGACTCAGCAAACATAATGTCAAACAGTACAACATCAGATTTGTTTGTTTACTATTAGGAAATGTGAACATGTCAGAAATGAAAAACAATAATGAACATAACTAGTGGACTGGCTCTACACTGAGCTCAACTCCCCAGTCTGCAGTCTGTGAAGCCTGATCTCCAGCTTTTTCAGGCTAACGTTAGGTTCACATCTGTCTCCTTTAGTTTGTTCATGACAGTGCACCTTCAGATGAGCAGATTTTCTGAACTGGCCACACACTCTATTTGTCTTTTCTTAGTGTGAAGTCTCATGTGTTTGTTGCGATCGGATGATGTAGTGAAAGCTTTCTCACATTGTTCACATTTGTACGGCTTCTCTCCAGAGTGGACTCTCATGTGGATTTTAAGGTGATAAGATCGTGTAAAGTCCTTCCCACACTGGTCACAGCTGTATGGTCTTTGTCCAGTGTGGACTCTCATATGTGATACTAGGGAGCTTGACCGAGAAAATGTCTTCTCACAAACATTACAGCTGAATGGCTTCTCTCCAGTGTGGATTCTCATATGTAGACTGAGTACATATGATTGTTTAAATTCTTTCCCACACTGGTCACAGCTGTATGGTCTTTCTCCAGTGTGAGTTCTGTAGTGTATTTTGAGTGCTGAAGCTTTTGGCCACTTCTTTCCACACTGGTCACATGTGAAGCCCATTCTGTTGGTGGGTGGTTTTGTAGCCCTGTGTAAGAACAAAGAAAAAGAAGTTACATAAATAAAAAATACAATATTATAAATAATTATACTGTGTATACAGTGGATACTGATGTATGTATGTAAGTGTTTAATTTGGCATTCTGTTGAGTGGTGTGTAGAAATATTTTGTTACCAAGAATGTCTAAATTCTAAATCTAGAGTGATTTTGAAATTGGACGAGATCTCAGCAAATGTACCCCTAGCCGGACTTTTACAGATAGTCGTACTTACATGTAGTGAAGCAGGAGAGCAGCTTAATGGAAGAAGAGCACCAGCAAGGGAGTCGTGGAAGTCCAGATACAAGAAAAAGTGTCTGAAGGTTCAGTCCTTGAAAAGTTCTAGTTCATTCCTGTCCTAAAAAGCAGCTTCTTCTGTGTCCAGTCACAGCCCTTTTTCTGTCTCTGGTCGTTTCTCAGCTGCAGCAGTTTATTAAGTGTTCCTCCACCCCTCCCCACTTTCTTTTGATTGGCCCACAGCAGCCAGTCAGGAGCCAGTGGGGGTGGGCGGCTTTGTAAATTAACAACATGTAAAATGGCATTATGCTGTTCCATAAGACAAGTACAAATAATAAAAAAAGACCATTATCATGTGTAAATGAGTCTAGTGGATGAGTCCATGGAGCTGTGGGGTGATGGGCTGAGGCAGAGGTGTAAAGAAATGTCCAGGTGTCACGGTGAAGACACAAGAAACAGCCTGGTGGAGATTTGACACAGTCTCTCAATTTAACATAGCACCATCACACTGTTACATCTGCAACTCCCGACATTAGTGTCAAACATAACTTCATCTACTCCATGACAACTGATACTGACCTCCAAATAATGCAATGCAAAATGAAGTTCAGGGTCCCTTAATGGCCGAGTTCTTCTTCAGATACATATAACAGACTAAATCAATAATATTAGTATAGTCTTTATAATATGTTTGGGCCGTGTTTTACTGTGTTTTAAAGCTAAGTTACCAATACAACAGTTTTGTAACATTCTGTATCATCCAGCAAATAATTTCCCTTGTGGATCAATAAAGTTTGTCTCACCTCTAATAAACAACATGTAGTGTTCACCTGTTGATGTGGCTGGTTTTTGCTGTGTGTTTCTCAGCATTGTGTGCCACCATCGAGACAGTTCATGGTTTGACTGTCAAATCAAGCCTAGATACAGGGAAGGTGGCCGGTACTGTATTTTTAGACCTGCACATGGCTTTTGACACAGTGAATCACATGGTGTTATTATCCAAGCTGACACAGTATAAACTGTCCATGGATACCCTGAGTTGGATAAAGTCTTACCTAGGTGGGTGCTCTCAGTGTGTCCGTGTAAATGGTGCAGTATCACAACTGGGAGAGTGCAATATGGGAGTGCCTCAAGGCTCTGTCCTGAGGCCACTTCTGTTCAGTCTATATATTAATGATCTCCCATCCGTGTGTGATGATATAGGTGTACAGATATACGCTGATGACACTACAGTGCTGTAAAACACACATCTGTGTGAGTTTTCATGCCACAGCCAAAGTTAATGTACCTTCAGATACACATATTTCCCTTAACAAGGCACAAGTTAAGGGTGAACTAAGCTTTGCCACTCATCTAAGCCGCTCCAGTTCTGACACAACTCTAGTTGGGACTAGGTAAAATGTCTCTCTGGAGGAAGGGGTTGTCCACACTGAAACACTAGTTGTTTACAGCAAAGAGAATCTGTTATGTGTTATGTCCATTGTTCTGCCCTAAAGTGTGAAATGTCACCTGAGTCCTATTTTGACATAATCCTTCATGGCCTTAATGAGTCCTCTACTGCCTATTAGCATACTCTGATTAGCCCTATTGTTTTCCTTGTTTTGGTTTGGTTTGAGGATAGAGTTGTAAGTGGTTGACAAGTTGTACCTTAGGCTTCTATTTCTGCTCAAAAAAACGGATTCTCTTTCCTGACAAATACAGCCCGAGCCCTCTCTCGCACCAGCTCTACTCTTTTGTCTGGATCTGTACCTCACTGACCTCAGAGGAGAGGTTAGTGGACTTAAGATGGACGACTGACAGGGTGATTTTTCTTTCATCATTTATTTTGACTTAGCAAACATAATGTCAAACAGTACAGAATCAGATTTGTTTGTTTACCATTAGGAAATGTGAAAAACATGTCAGAAATGAAAAACAACAATGAACATAACTAGTGGACAGGCTCTACACTGAGCTCAACTCCCCAGTCTGCAGTCTGTGAAGCCTGATCTCCAGCTTTTTCAGGCTAACGTTAGATTCACATCTGTCTCCTTTAGTTTGTTCATGACAGTGCACCTTCAGATGAGCAGATTTTCTGAACTGGCCACACACTCTATTTGTCTTTTCTTAGTGTGAAGTCTCATGTGTTTGTTGCGATCGGATGATGTAGTGAAAGCTTTCTCACATTGGTCACATTTGTACGGCTTCTCTCCAGAGTGGATTCTCATGTGGATTTTAAGGTTATGAGAATGTTTAAAGTCCTTCCCACACTGGTCACAGCTGTATGGTCTTTCTCCAGTGTGGACTCTCATATGGATTTTAAGGTTATGAGAATGTATAAAGTCCTTCCCACACTGGTCACAGCTGTATGGTCTTTCTCCAGTGTGGACTCTCATATGGATTTTAAGGTTATGAGAATGTATAAAGTCCTTCCCACACTGGTCACAGCTGTATGGTCTTTCTCCAGTGTGGACTCTGGTGTGCCTTTGCAGATCTGTTGATGCAGAAAAACTCTTCCCACACTGGTCACACTGAAATGGATTCTCTCCAGTGTGGATTCTCATATGTACACTGAGTGCACCAGACCGTGCAAAGTCCTTCCCACACTGGTCACAGCTGTATGGTCTTTCTCCAGTGTGGACTCTCATATGTGATACTCGGGAGCTGGACCGAGAAAAAGTCTTCTCACAGACTTCACAGATGTACGGTTTGTGTCCAGTGTGGACTCTGGTGTGTTGTTGGAGCTCTGCTGATGTAGAAAAATGTTTCCCACATTGGTCACATCCAAATGGCTTCTCTCCAGTGTGGATTCTCATATGTACACAGAGTGCACTAGAGTGTGCAAAGTTCTTCCCACACTGGTCACAGTTGTATGGTCTTTCCCCAGTGTGGACTCTCATATGTGATACTAGGTTGCTTGAGTGAGAAAATGTCTTCCCACAAACATCACAGCTGAATGGTTTCTCTCCAGTGTGGACTCTCATATGTATTTTAAGTTGATCAGATTGTGTGAAGTCCCTCCCACACTGGTCACAGCTGTATGGTCGTTCTCCAGTGTGGATTCTCATATGTATTTTAAGATGATCAGACTGTGTAAAATCCTTCCCACACTGGTCACAGCTGTATGGTCTTTCTCCATTGTGAGTTTTGTAGTGTCTTTTGAGTGCTGAAGCTTTTGGCCACTTCTTTCCACACTGGTCACATGTGAAGCCCATTCTGTTGGTGGGTTTTTAGCCTTGTGCAAGAACAAAGAAAAAGAAGTTACATAAATAAAAATAGTTAAATAAAAATAGTTTAAATAAATAACTATAATGTAAACTGATCTATGTATATATAAGAGTTTAGTTTGGTATATCTGCTGAGTGTGCATAAATGCTTTGTTTCCAAGAATGTCTAAATTCTAAATCTAGAGTGATTTTGAAATTGGACTAGAGCGCAGCAAATGTACCCCTAGCCGGACTTTTACTGAGAGTCGTACTTACATGTAGTGAAGCAGGAGAGCAGCTTAATGGAAGAAGAGCACCAGTAAGGGAGTCGTGGAAGTCCAGATACAAGAAAAAGTGTCTGAAGGTTCAGTCCCTCAAAAGTTCTGGTCCATTCTTGTCCTTTAAAGCACCTTTTTCTGTGTCCAGTCACAGCCCTTTTTCTGTCTCTGGTCGTTTCTCAGCTGCAGCAGTTTATTAAGTGTTCCTCCACCCCTCCCCTTTCTTTTGATTTGCCCACAGCAGCCAATCAGGAGCCAGTGGGGGTGAGAGGCTTTGTAAATTAACAACATGTAAAATGGCATTATGCTGTTCCATAAGACAAGTACAAATAATAAAAAAAGACCATTATCATGTGTGAATGAGCCTAGTGGATGAGTCCATGGAGCTGTGGGGTGATGGGCTGAGGCAGAGGTGTGAAGACATTGTCCAGGTGTCACGGTGAAGACACAAGAAACAGCCTGGTGGAGATTTGACACAGTCTCTCAATTTAACATAGCACCATCACACTGTTACATCTGCAACTCCCGACATTAGTGTCAAACATAACTTCACCTACTCCATGACAACTGATACTGACCTCCAAATAATGCAATGCAAAATGATGTTCAGGGCCAAGCTCTTCTTCGATACTGATGAGAGAGTAAATCAGTAATACTAGTATAGTCTTTATGTGATGTTTGGGCCATGTTTTACTGTGTTTTAAAGGTAAATTAACCATATTGTAACATCCTGTATGATCTAGAGCCAGTGTCATGACTTGGTCACATTGCTCACACACTTCTCTCCAGTGTGGACTCTCATGTGTGATACTAGGGAGCTTGACTCATGAAATGTCTTCTCACAAACATCACAGCTGAATGATTTCTTTCCTCTGTAGAGTCACATGCATATTTTAAGGTCATCAGACTGTTAAAAAACCTTCCCACACTGGTCACAGCTGTATGGTCTTTCTCCATTGTGAGTTCTGTAGTGTTTTTTGAGTGCTGAAGCTTTTGGCCATTTCTTTCCACACTGGTCACATGTGAAGCCCATTCTGTTGGTGGGTTTTGTAGCCCTGTGCAAGAACAAAGAAAGTCAGAAGTCCATTATATATGGTAAAATGCTTTATGGTGAATTGAAACAAGAAGAGAAGGGAGTAGAAGAAACAGGACAAAGGCATAACAAAGCAAAAGATATTAGGCCTATGCAAATGCTTTTATTATAAGCTGTAACTAACAGCAAAACTATAATTTAAAGAGAGTAGTATCTTTCCATTACAATCATAAAGGAGTGAGTTTTGTAGTGTCTCATGAGTCTGGAGGCAGTGGACCGTGTCTTTCCACTGGTCACATGTGAAGCCCATGTTTAATGTTGGATGGTGGAACAGTAGCTCTGTAACCGATATGAACGAAGAAAAGTGTCATTACAAATAAACCAAACAGATTGATGATAAACTACATCCATCATGGCACAGAACACAGTGTTGATAATGGTGTGTTCATGGTGTGTAGAGACAAGCTGCCATCAAGTGTGTCCATCGTTTTTAATGTTGTGTTTTTTTTTTTTTTTGTTTACAGCCCTAGTGCCAATCCTTCTTTATGCCTTTTATTTTGATCTGTCTTCATCAGAATAGATCCTACAAAATGTCTTACTAAATATCTTTTAAAATATCCTGAACATAAAAATACAAAAGTTCAAATCTTTACGTTTAACCTGGGTCATCAGTAAAGTGTGACTTTCTCTCCCCACATTGTTTTGATGAACCTCAGCTCCCCCACTCTCCAAAGAGAGCAGCATAACAATAGCTAAGAAAAACAAGTGTGAATGAGCCAGTTAGACGAGTCCATGGAGCTGTGGGGTGATGGGCTGAGGCAGAGGAGTGAAGATACAGATGTTTGAACAGTACATTGATTCAGATTCTGAGTCCCACCCCTACATGACTGAATGATTCCTATTTAACATTTAATGTCGAAAAAAACAAACACTGCAACAGTATTTTTCTCATTAAAACAAAAACATTAAACCTACCCCTCAGTAAAGTGAAGGGGGAAATGATAAAAAATGTCAATGAGTACAGATACCTTGGCATAATTTTAGATTCAACACTAACGTTTAAGGACCATATAAAAATGTTTGTCATACACTAAAATACAATCTGTCTAATTTCAGGTAAGAAACTCACTGACAACCCAGGCAGCCAAAACCCATGTGAATGCAATGGTATTTTATCATTAAAGTGTTGGTATTTGTCTGCAAACAAGCTCTTAGGATCCTCGATAGAAAACCGCAGCATCATCATCACTGCAAAATACCTGACAGACATAAAATGCTAAGGGTTGGAAACATCCAATTTAAAAATTTGCAAAAAAAAAAAAAAAAAAAAAAAAAAAAAAGATGGTGGAGTAGGACCAGTCACCCTGAAATACCCCGTACACTGAAAACTCAACTACAGTCACCTGGCTGTAATATTTGGATTTACCCATCTTCTACTGCCTCGTGGAGCCTTTTATGCCGCATACACGGTCAACAAATAAAGCAAAAAAAGGCAAAATGGATGAAGAAACCTCATCGAGCCAGCTCACCGTGGCGCACCTCCACGCCACTCTGAAAAAGTTCTTCGCGGAAGCCGAGAAAGCGTCGAAAGAAAGTTTCCAGCGTCTTGAGAACCAGTTGGCTGCGATACTGAGATTCAGTGATGTGCTAACTCAAATGGAGGGCAATCTTATTTCATTGGAAGACAGGAGCAGACGCGACAATCTGCGCATCATGAACATAAAAGAAGGTGAAGAAAAGAACAATGCTGTAGCCTACCTTTCCGCTGCTTTTCCCAAATGGTTCCCGGGTCTCACTGGAACTCCACCCGAACTGATGCGAGCTCACCGCATCGGTCCGCCGCAGCGGTCCTCGCCCACTCCCAGGGTGATGATAGTGAAGTTCCTTCGCTTCTCGGATCGAGACCGCATCCTCAAAGAGGCCAGGAGAAACACGGTGGAAGTTGCCGGACACGCCATTCGTTTCGCTCCAGACTTCAGCGACCATACGGCCAAACGTCGGCGCCCCTGCTATGCAGTTATGAACCGGGCCCGCACCATGGGCTTGAAAACCTTCCTGCTCTACCCAGCGACCATCAAGATTGTCAGCAGCACCGAACAACTTTTCTTTGACAGCCCAACTGCAGCAGAAAAGTATCTCTCCGAGCGTGAAACCTCTAAAGCCACTCGGTGAAAACTCCGATTGATAAGACCTTTCCATTGACTATAGTCACAATTACTTTTCGCACAAATAGTGGCACGTTGTTCTGTTTTGTTTTTGTTCCGGGCGCGATGACGTCATCAGAGGACGGATCCCGGTTCACGCAATTTCTTTGAACTATTTTTATTTATTCTGTATGCCTGTATGGTGGCCACATCTGGACAAAGAACCACTACTAATATTGTGTGTGGCACCTGGATAATATGTTGTTTTGTTTTATTGTTTGTTTGTCTTTTGTTTTGTCAACCTCAAATCTGAGCAGACTGACATATCCTATTGACTGAGGGGGTCTGTTTTTTTGTTGAACTATCATTTAAGGCGCATATATAAATTACCTACATTTGAGTGTGTATATATGACTATACATCTATGTGTATGTACATGGATGTATATAAATATATACCTCCATATGACCTTTTCTTTGTATTGGGCCTTAACTTCTGGGGATTAGGGTGAATCTCCTTTTCTCAAACTGTTGTATACACAGGTGCTATTATGTATGGGAAGTAGGGTGGGGCTCCGGGGCCTAAGTGGATGGGGGGGGTGGGATGGGGAGGGGGGAGGGACTGGGTGTGGCAGATGGGGAGGGACGGGGTGCGGGAGGGGACCCCTTGGTATAAAGCGGTATCTCATTGTTTTTCATTTGTCTGATTCATGGTCATTACTATATCTTCTCCTCTGTTATGGCTAGCATTAATTTATTTTCATGGAATGTCCGTGGCCTTAATACACCTCAAAAAAGAATAAGCACGTGGGATCTTTTACAAAGAAATAAAATAGATATTGCAATGCTACAGGAAACTCATTTGTTGGAGGGGGATGTCTATAGAATGCACAGTAAATCTTACACTGTTATTGCTTCGTCTTCTTTTTCAAAGAAAGCTAGAGGTGTACTAATTCTCGCCAAGCGCACTTTAAATATCACAGACCTGGTATCAGGAAGAGACAGTCAAGGAAGAATAGCATATATTAAAGCAGCAATAAATGGAGCAAAAATTGCATTTATTGCTATATATGCACCGAACGATTTTGACTCTGTATTCTATAATAATCTAACTGATATCACACTTGAATTATTAGACTTCGCCCTTGTCATAGGTGGTGATTTCAATGCAGTTTGGGAACACTCACTGGACAGAACAGGCATCAGTGAATCTAGAGATCAGTCACTAAGTTCCAATGCTCTGAGAAGCTGGGCATTAGGCTGCTCTGTTGTGGATGCCTGGCGCACTATGCACCCAAAATTGAAAGATTTCACCTATTTCTCTCCTAGGCACCCCTCCTTCTCTCGCATTGATTATATTTTTGTTTCATCCAATTTATACAACAAGATATCCGATGTGGTCTTACTTCCAATGTCTCTTTCAGATCACAAGGCTGTGATGGGGAAGGTGGTGTTGCTTTCTGATTCAAAAAGGGCTACGCGCTGGCGGCTTAATTGCACACTTTTGGAAAACTCAGAGTTTGTAACACAAATGATAGGTTATATAAATGAATTCACTACTTTCAATAAGGCGTCAGTGAACGATCCTGGAATATTCTGGGAGGCATTAAAATGTTGTATTAGAGGAAAAACAATCAGCTTTGCTTCCAACCTAAATAAATTCAGACTCAAGCAAATCCAAACATTAGAAAAAGAAATTTTATCAGTAGACCAGCTTTTGATATCTAATCCCTCTCCTGACTTAATACTCAGGAAAGAGTTACTTAATAAACAACTTAACCACTTGCTCACAAAAAGAGCAGATTTTTTAATACACCGTACAAGACAAAAATTTTATTTAAACGGCTCCCAGCCAAGCCGTGAGCTAGCTATGAAACTTAAGACCTGTGAAAATCTCTCTAACATCTACTCAATCAAATCTAATACAGGTGAACTGACTACAAATCCTAAAGAAATAAATGATAATTTTGCTGATTTCTACACCTCATTATACACATCAGAAACTATTTTTAATGAGCATGCAAACTTTAATTACTTAAATCCTCTGCATCTTCCTAGCCTCACAGGACAAGAGTGTTCCAGTCTGGAGTCTCCCATCACACTCCCAGAACTTTTCAAAGCCCTGAAATCCATGAATTTGGGTAAGTCACCTGGATTGGATGGCCTACCCCCAGAGTTCTATCTGACATTCTGGCCCCAAATAGGTCCTTTGCTCCTTGAGATGATCCACTCTTCAATAACTAGGGGGTCATTTAATATAAATACTAATATTGCAATTATCTCTTTATTGTTAAAAAAGGACAAGGACCCAACAGAGTGCTCAAGCTATAGACCACTTTCTTTGCTAAATACAGACATAAAAATATACGCTAAAGTTTTAGCCTCCAGACTGGAACCTCTGGTGAACAATCTCATCCATATAGACCAGACAGGGTTTATCAAAACTCGCCTTGCATCTGATAACGTGCGCCGCCTGCTACACATTATTGAACACACCCATAGCCCCAACTCTGCTGTCCTTTCACTGGACGCAGAGAAGGCCTTCGACCGCCTTGAGTGGCATTTTTTATGGTCTGTTCTCCATCACATTGGTTTTGGATCTCAATTTATTTCAATGATTAAAGTCCTGTATTCAAATCCAACGGCAGTGGATTTGAGCCTATTCAACGCCTTTGGTTTGGTTTCTGGTTACAAAGTGAACTGGGGCAAATCTGCTCTCCTCCCACTTAATTCAGCTCAGGACACTCACATTCAACATATACCAACAGTACATAATTTCAAATATCTTGGAGTTGATATATATCCATCAGTTACAGAAACTGTTAAGCATAATTACAACAGGCTTGCAAAGGAAGTTTACAATGATCTAGAAAAGTGGTGCCCTCTCTCACTGTCATTTGCGGCACGTATCTCAGCCATTAAAATGAATATCCTGCCTCGAGTTAATTTCCTAAGCTCGATGATTCCCCTCTCCCCCACCAAAGAATATTGGGAGAAGCTACATTCATCCATATCTACATTTATCTGGAAGAAAAAAAAACAGAGTTAAATTATCTGTATTACAAAAGCCTAAAAGTGAAGGAGGGTTTGGGGTCCCAAATTTCGAATGGTATCATTGGTCTTTTGTCCTCCGCCCTTTATCTCAGTGGCTGAACCCTGCCCTATCTGCCTCTTGGAAACATTTAGAGGGAAACATAATATTACCCCATAGACTCAAAGATTTTATATACTGTAACATCTCCCCAAGTAAATCAATAAAATATGGATCCATAATAACTGAAATAATCAGAGTTTGGAACTATCTGAATACACATTGTAAACTCAGTAATAAATGGTTTTCGCATTCCCCAATATTTCAAAACCATAGTCTCAAAATAGGAAACCGTCTTATTTCTTTCCCTTCTTGGAGTAGAAGTGGAGTACATACCCTGGGTGATATATGCAACTCCTCTGGTCTCCTATGTTTCCAAGATCTGCAGAAAAAGTATAACTTACCTGGAACATCATTTTTCTTTTATCTTCAATTACGAACAGCAATGCGCACCTATGGTGTACCATGGGAGTCCCCTCCTACTGCTCATCCAGCTCACCAATTTATATATAATCCAAAAAGGAGTGTATCTAGAATATATTCTTTCTTGCAGACAGCCCATGATCACTCTACGCAAGTCGCCAAGCAGTGGGACGCTAACTTTGATTGCTCCAAAATGAACTGGGAAACTGTATGGCAAAATATACAGCTCTCATCTCGTAACCCCAGTCACCAAGCTATTCATTTCAATATTATTCATAGAACTTATCTCACTCCCTGCACATTGTTCAAAATAGGAGCTCTTCCTTCATCCAATTGCACACTCTGCGACTGTAACGCAGTAGGAACATTTATCCATTTAGTTTGGGAATGCACTAAATTATCCTCCTTTTGGGAGAATGTTGCAAAAACTCTTTCTCAAATATTACAAAAAACAATACCATGCCTACCAGAAATATTTTTATTGAATGATACCTCCAATTTATGTTTAACATTTATAGAAAGACGCATATTCTTAGCTGGCTTAACCGCAGCAAAGCGTCTTGTAGCCTGCAGGTGGAAGACCCCACAGCTTGTGCACTTACAAAGGTGGATTTTGGACTTCATGGATATTGTATCATTAGAGCAATGGGCTTCACGAATCCATAAAGCCAAACGTAAAAACATACAGCTGTGGGAGGATCTAACAATAACTTTAAAATCTCTTTTAATAAGCTAAGGCTATGCCTCTAATCTCCCCTTTTTTTTTTTTTTTTTCTTTTCTCATAAAGACTATGATGTTGATGATGATGTTAGTAATGATAATAATAATGTTGTTATTCCTGTTAGTGCTGTTGACGTTATTGTTACTACTGTTATTATTATATGTATATGCATGCATATAGATGTATGTGTATGTGTGTGTATATGTATGTGTATATATGTGTATGTTTATATGTGTATGTTTATATGTGTATGTTTATATGTGTATATATATATATATATATATATATATATATATATATATATATATATATATATATATATATATATATATATATATGTATGTATATATGTATGTGTGTATGTGGGTATATATATGTAATGTATTTTCTGATGAATATACCTGGGGGTCGGTGGGGGGTATAGGTTCCGGGGCGGGGTGGGTTTGGGGCGGGGTGAGGTAGTGGGTGGGTGGTAAGGGTAAAATGTATCTGAAATTTTGTACACACGTGCACTTATTTGCTCTTTCACCCATAAATACTAAAAATCTAATAAAATATTGATCACAAAAAAAAAAAAAATTGCAACTGTTGTTCAACAACTACAAGGTCCACGTGCAGTGGCCAGTGAAGCACCTAAAAGAAAAACCGCTCTAGGCCAATCAGCATTTTCTTTCAAAACGAGAACAGAGGGCATCAAAGTACCAGCACATTTGAAACTATGAAAAGATTTGAAAAAGTTTAGCACTGAATTAATAACATATTTTAACAATGGAGAAGTGCCAGCATTAACTAACAACTAAATAATACCTGATTAAGGGCACAGAGGGAGCAGGGTGGGAAACTCACATATGTCTAAAATGCTGTAAAACACACATCTGTGTGAGTTTTCATGCCAATGCAACAACCACAGCCAAAGTTATCACGATAAATGTACCTTCAGATACACATATTTCTGTACCTCACTGACCTCAGAGGAGAGGTTAGTGGACTTAAGATGGACGACTGACAGGGTGATTTTTTTTTCATCATTTATTTTGACTTAGCAAACATAATGTCAAACAGTACAGAATCAGATTTGTTTGTTTGTCAGAAATGAAAAGCAATAATGAACATAACTAGTGGACTGGCTCTACACTGAGCTCAACTCCCCAGTCTGCAGTCTGTGAAGCCTGATCTCCAGCTTTTTCAGGCTAACGTTAGATTCACATCTGTCTCCTTTAGTTTGTTCATGACAGTGCACCTTCAGATGAGCAGATTTTCTGAACTGGCCACACACTCTATTTGTCTTTTCTTAGTGTGAAGTCTCATGTGTTTGTTGCGATCGGATGATGTAGTGAAAGCTTTCTCACATTGTTCACATTTGTACGGCTTCTCTCCAGAGTGGACTCTCATGTGGATTTTAAGGTGATAAGATCGTGTAAAGTCCTTCCCACACTGGTCACAGCTGTATGGTCTTTCTCCAGTGTGAACTCTCATATGTGATACTACGGAGCTTGACCGAGAAAAGTTCTTCTCACAAACATTACAGCTGAATGGCTTCTCTCCAGTGTGGATTCTCATATGTAGACTGAGTACATATGATTGTTTAAATTCTTTCCCACACTGATCACAGCTGTATGGTCTTTCTCCAGTGTGAGTTCTGTAATGTATTTTGAGTTGTGAAGCTTTTGGCCACTTCTTTCCACACTGGTCACATGTGAAGCCCGTTCTGTTGGTGGGTGGTTTTGTAGCCCTGTGTAAGAACAAAGAAAAAGAAGTTACATAAATAAAAATACAATATTATAAATAACTATACTGTGTATACAGTGGATACTGATTTATGTATGTAAGTGTTTAATTTGGCATTCTGTTGAGTGGTGTGTAGAAATATTTTGTTACCAAGAATGTCTAAATTCTAAATCTAGAGTGATTTTGAAATTGGACTAGAGCCCAGCAAATGTACCCCTAGCCGGACTTTTACTGAGAGTCGTACTTACATGTAGTGAAGCAGGAGAGCAGCTTAATGAATGAAGAGCACCAGCAAGGGAGTCGTGGAAGTCCAGATACAAGAAAAAGTGTCTGAAGGTTCTGTCCTTGAAAAGTTCTAGTTCATTCCTGTCCTAAAAAGCAGCTTCTTCTGTGTCCAGTCACAGCCCTTTTTCTGTCTCTGGTCGTTTCTCAGCTGCAGCAGTTTATTAAGTGTTCCTCCACCCCTCCCCACTTTCTTTTGATTGGCCCACAGCAGCCAGTCAGGAGCCAGTGGGGGTGGGCGGCTTTGTAAATTAACAACATGTAAAATGGCAAAAAAAGGAGAAAATTTTCTCCTTTTTTTGCCATGGATTCTACCTGGACGACTGAGGGATTTTACATACAACATGTAAAATGGCATTATGCTGTTCCATAAGACAAGTACAAATAATAAAAAAAGACCATTATCATGTGTAAATGAGTCTAGTAGATGAGTCCATGGAGCTGTGGGGTGATGGGCTGAGGCAGAGGTGTGAAGACATTGTCCAGGTGTCACGGTGAAGACACAAGAAACAGCCGGGTGGAGATTAGACACAGTCTCTCAATTTAACATAGCACCATCACACTGTTACATCTGCAACTCCCGACATTAGTGTCAAACATAACTTCATCTACTCCATGACAACTGATACTGACCTCCAACTAATGCAATGCAAAATGAAGTTCAGGGTCCCTTAATGGCCGAGTTCTTCTTCAGATACATATAACAGACTAAATCAATAATATTAGTATAGTCTTTATAATATGTTTGTGCCGTGTTTTACTGTGTTTTAAAGCTAAGTTACCAATACAACAGTTTTGTAACATTCTGTATCATCTAGCAAATAATTTCCCTTGTGGATCAATAAAGTTTGTCTAAGTCTGAGAGGCAGTGTCATGACTTTCCTCACCCCTAATAAACAACATGTGGTGTTCACCTGTTGATGTGGCTGGTTTTTGCTGTGTGTTTCTCAGCCCTGTGTGCCACCATCGAGACAGTTCATGGTTTGGCTGTCAAATCAAGCCTAGATACAGGGAAGGTGGCTGGTACTGTATTTTTAGACCTGCACATGGCTTTTGACACAGTGAATCACATGGTGTTATTATCCAAGCTGACACAGTATAAACTGTCCATGGATACCCTGAGTTGGATAAGGTCTTACCTAGGTGGGCGCTCTCAGTGTGTCCGTGTAAATGGTGCAGTATCACAACTGGGAGAGTGCAATATGGGAGTGCCTCAAGGCTCTGTCCTGAGGCCACTTCTGTTCAGTCTATATATTAATGATCTCCCATCCGTGTGTGATGATATAGGTGTACAGATATACGCTGATGACACTACAGTGCTGTAAAACACACATCTGTGTGAGTTTTCATGCCACAACCAAAGTTAATGTACCTTCAGATACACATATTTCCCTTAACAAGGCACAAGTTAAGGGTGAACTAACCTTTGCCACTCATCTAAGCCGCTCCAGTTCTGACACAACTCTAGTTGGGACTAGGTAAAATGTCTCTCTGGAGGAAGGGGTTGTCCACACTGAAACACTAGTTGTTTACAGCAAAGAGAATCTGTTATGTGTTATGTCCATTGTTCTGCCCTAAAGTGTGAAATGTCACCTGAGTCCTATTTTTACATAATCCTTCATTACCTTAATGAGTCCTCTACTGCCTATTAGCATACTCTGATTAGCCCTATTGTTTTCCTTGTTTTGGTTTGGTTTGAGGATAGAGTTGTAAGTGGTTGACAAGTTGTACCTTAGGCTTCTATTTCTGCTCAAAAAAACGGATTCTCTTTCCTGACAAATACAGCCCGAGCCCTCTCTCGCACCAGCTCTACTCTTTTGTCTGGATCTGTACCTCACTGACCTCAGAGGAGAGGTTAGTGGACTTAAGATGGACAACTGACAGGGTGATTTTTCTTTCATCATTTATTTTGACTTAGCAAACATAATGTCAAACAGTACAGAATCAGATTTGTTTGTTTACTATGAGGAAATGTGAAAAACATGTCAGAAATGAAAAACAATAATGAACATAACTAGTGGACTGGCTCTACACTGAGCTCAACTCCCCAGTCTGCAGTCTGTGAAGCCTGATCTCCAGCTTTTTCAGGCTAACGTTAGATTCACATCTGTCTCCTTTAGTTTGTTCATGACAGTGCACCTTCAGATGAGCAGATTTTCTGAACTGGCCACACACTCTATTTGTCTTTTCTTAGTGTGAAGTCTCATGTGTTTGTTGCGATCGGATGATGTAGTGAAAGCTTTCTCACATTGTTCACATTTGTACGGCTTCTCTCCAGAGTGGACTCTCATGTGGATTTTAAGGTGATAAGATCGTGTAAAGTCCTTCCCACACTGGTCACAGCTGTATGGTCTTTCTCCAGTGTGGACTCTCATATGTGATACTAGGGAGCTGGACTGAGAAAATGTCTTCTCACAGAAGTCACAGATGTACAGTTTGTGTCCAGTGTGGACTCTGGTGTGTCTTTGGAGTTCTGTTGATGAAGAAAAACTCTTCCCACACTGCTCACATTCAAATGGCTTCTCTCCAGTGTGGATTCTAATATGTACACGGAGTGCACCAGACTGTATAAAGTTCTTCCCACACTGGTCACAGCTGTATGGTCTTTCCCCAGTGTGAACTCTCATATGTGATACTACGGAGCTTGACCGAGAAAAGTTCTTCTCACAAACATTACAGCTGAATGGCTTCTCTCCAGTGTGGATTCTCATATGTAGACTGAGTACATATGATTGTTTAAATTCTTTCCCACACTGATCACAGCTGTATGGTCTTTCTCCAGTGTGAGTTCTGTAGTGTATTTTGAGTTGTGAAGCTTTTGGCCACTTCTTTCCACACTGGTCACATGTGAAGCCCGTTCTGTTGGTGGGTGGTTTTGTAGCCCTGTGTAAGAACAAAGAAAAAGAAGTTACATAAATAAAAATACAATATTATAAATAACTATACTGTGTATACAGTGGATACTGATTTATGTATGTAAGTGTTTAATTTGGCATTCTGTTGAGTGGTGTGTAGAAATATTTTGTTACCAAGAATGTCTAAATTCTAAATCTAGAGTGATTTTGAAATTGGACTAGAGCCCAGCAAATGTACCCCTAGCCGGACTTTTACTGAGAGTCGTACTTACATGTAGTGAAGCAGGAGAGCAGCTTAATGAATGAAGAGCACCAGCAAGGGAGTCGTGGAAGTCCAGATACAAGAAAAAGTGTCTGAAGGTTCTGTCCTTGAAAAGTTCTAGTTCATTCCTGTCCTAAAAAGCAGCTTCTTCTGTGTCCAGTCACAGCCCTTTTTCTGTCTCTGGTCGTTTCTCAGCTGCAGCAGTTTATTAAGTGTTCCTCCACCCCTCCCCACTTTCTTTTGATTGGCCCACAGCAGCCAATCAGGAGCCAGTGGGGGTGGGCGGCTTTGTAAATTAACAAAGCCGCCCACTGCCCTCCTCCTCCCCCACTGCCCTCACACTCTCCAAGCAGGATGTGACTAAGACATTTAAAAGGCAAAACCCACGGAAAGCCCCAGGTCCGGACGGTGTCTCTCCTTCCACCCTGAGACACTGCGCTGAAGAACTGGCTCCTGTCTTCACGGACATCTTTAACATCTCCCTGGAGTTATGCCATGTCCCAGCCTGCTTCAAGCTGTCCACCATTGTTCCCATCCCCAAGAAGCCCAGGATCACCGGACTTAACGACTACAGGCCTGTGGCGCTGACGTCTGTAGTCATGAAGTCATTTGAGCGCCTGGTTCTGCCTCACCTCAAGTCCTTCACCTCCCCCCTCCTGGACCCTCTGCAGTTCGCCTACAGAGCCAATCGGTCTGTAGACGACGCCATCAACCTGGCCCTCCACTTCATCCTTCAGCATCTGGACTCCCCGGGAACCTACGCCAGGATCCTGTTTGTGGACTTCAGCTCTGCATTCAACACCATCCTCCCTGCTCTGCTCCAAGACAAGCTCGCCCAGCTCAACGTGCCTGACTCCACCTGCAGGTGGATCACTGACTTCCTGACGGACCGGAGGCAGTGCGTGCGGCTGGGGAAGAATGTCTCGGACATTCGGACTATAAGCACAGGATCTCCACAGGGCTGTGTACTTTCTCCCCTGCTCTTCTCCCTCTACACCAACTGCTGCACCTCCAGCCATGACTCCGTGAAACTGGTTAAGTTTGCGGATGACACCACCCTCATCGGGCTCATCTCGGACAGCGATGAGTCTGCCTACAGGAGGGAGGTGGACCGGCTGGTGTCCTGGTGCAGCAGCAACAACCTGGAGCTCAACGCCCAGAAGACAGTGGAGATGATCGTGGACTTCAGGAAAGTCACAGCCCCCCTGCCTCTCCTCACCCTGACAGACTCCTCCATCACCACTGTGGACTCCTTCCGCTTCCTGGGCACCTGCATCACCCACGACCTCAAGTGGGAGCCGACCATCAGCTCCCTCATCAAGAAAGCCCAGCAGAGGATGTACTTCCTGCGGCAGCTGAGGAAAGCCAAGCTGCCTGCCCAGATGATGGTGCAGTTTTACACGGCCATCATTGAGTCCATCCTCACCTCCTCCATCACTGTGTGGTACGCTGGGGCCACTGCCAGGGACAGACAGAGACTGCAGCGCATTGTGCGTTCTGCTGAGAAGGTGATCGGCTGTAGCCTTCCATCTCTCCAGGACCTGTACGTCTCCAGGACTCGGGGGCGAGCAGGCCGGATAGCAGCTGACCCCTCTCACCCTGGACACGGACTATTCGAGCCACTTCCCTCTGGCAGAAGGCTACGGTCCATACGGACCAGAACCTCTCGCCATAAGAACAGTTTCTTCCCCTCTGCCGTTGGACTCATAAACACTTTATGAACACTTATAACACCTGTACTAAGGACACTTTATAACACCAGTCACTTTAAATAAGTCATGTCACGTCACTTGCTCTTTGCACTGTCGGTTTGCACTGTTGTTCTGATGCTCTGTATATACTTGACTATTTTTATTTATTTTTTATTATATATCTTAATCTTTTTGCATGCTCTTACTTTATTCAAATAGTGATACTTTATTATCATTATTATTATTATTATCCTTTATAACTGTGATATCTCTACTTGTATTATTATTATTATTATTATTCAGTGTTCTATGTTGCACCTTATCACCAAAGCAAGTTCCTAGTCTGTGAATTGTGTTCACTGACAATGGCAATAAAAGCTTTTCTGATTCTGATTCTGATTCTGATTCTGAACATGTAAAATGGCATTATGCTGTTCCATAAAACAAGTACAAATAATAAAAAAAGACCATTATCATGTGTAAATGAGTCTAGTGGATGAGTCCATGGAGCTGTGGGGTGATGGGCTGAGGCAGAGGTGTGAAGACATTGTCCAGGTGTCACGGTGAAGACACAAGAAACAGCCTGGTGGAGATTTGACACAATCTCTCAATTTAACATAGCACCATCACACTGTTACATCTGCAACTCCCGACATTAGTGTCAAACATAACTTCATCTACTCCATGACAACTGATACTGACCTCCAACTAATGCAATGCAAAATGAAGTTCAGGGTCCCTTAATGGCCGAGTTCTTCTTCAGATACATATAACAGACTAAATCAATAATATTAGTATAGTCTTTTTAATATGTTTGGGCCGTGTTTTACTGTGTTTTAAAGCTAAGTTACCAATACAACAGTTTTGTAACATTCTGTATCATCCAGCAAATAATTTCCCTTGTGGATCAATAAAGTTTGTCTAAGTCTAAGAGCCAGTGTCATGACTTTCCTCACCTCTAATAAACAACATGTAGTGTTCACCTGTTGATGTGGCTGGTTTTTGCTGTGTGTTTCTCAGCCCTGTGTGCCACCATCGAGACAGTTCATGGTTTGGCTGTCAAATCAAGCCTAGATACAGGGAAGGTGGCTGGTCCTGTATTTTTAGACCTGCGCATGGCTTTTGACACAGTGAATCACATGGTGTTATTATCCAAGCTGACACAGTATAAACTGTCCATGGATACCCTGAGTTGGATAAGGTCTTACCTAGGTGGGCACTGTCAGTGTGTCCATGTAAATGATGCAGTGTCACAACTGGGAGAGTGCAATATGGGAGCGCCTCAAGGCTCTGTCCTGGGGCCACTTCTGTTCAGTCTATATATTAATGATCTCCCATCCGTGTGTGATGATATAGGTGTACAGATATACGCTGATGACACTACAGTGCTGTAAAACACACATCTGTGTGAGTTTTTATGCCACAGCCAAAGTTAATGTACCTTCAGTTACACATATTTCCCTTAACAAGGTACAAGTTAAGGGTGAACTAACCTTTGCCACTCATCTAAGCTGCTCCAGTTCTGACACAACTCTAGTTGGGACTAGGTAAAATGTCTCTCTGGAGGAAGGGGTTGTCCACACTGAAACACTAGTTGTTTACAGCAAAGAGAATGTTTTATGTGTTATGTCCATTGTTCTGCCCTAAAGTGTGAAATGTCACCTGAGTCCTATTTTTACATAATCCTTCATTACCTTAATGAGTCCTCTACTGCCTATTAGCATACTCTGATTAGCCCTATTGTTTTCCTTGTTTTGGTTTGGTCTGAGGATAGAGTTGTGTAGCCCACCTATACCCAGTGTATTAAGGTAAGAGCCCCTGAGTTCTTCACTAAAACCCAAAGTTAATAAATCAAAATTTAACCGCAGCACATCAGCACCTAAATAGTCACAAAATAAATAGCCAAACCAGTTGAATCATTAACTAATTAAAATTTACTTATTTAGTAAATTCCTTTTTTAGTTTGAACAGAGGAACAAAAGGCTTTTCTTCCTTGTTGACAGAAACTTAATGTTTGGATTTTACATGGTAAATCTCCTCATGCACGTGGGCCCACTCACCAAACACACACACATTCACAAGCCGGCTTGTACTGCTCAAATTATTCACCGTTGCAGGCCTGATCGTTGCTTGTGAGCGGTGAGACCCAAAATGATTTGGTCACTTCACTCTTTGAGTAAAATAAAAGTTAAGCGGTACCTGGTTCAATGTCTCCGAGTCAACTTATTGTGGTCCAAGGCTAACATGAAGGGGAAAACCCACGACGCATCCCCAAAATGGCGGAGTGGTCACGTCCACACTGGTCCATACTGCTGATCCTCCTCACGCACTGTATCCGGCAAAATACTAATTTAGATGTTGCTCAAAATAGTCTCTTAGCTCATCAAATTGTAAAGCATCTATATTTCTAGCTGAAATAAAGATAAGTAGTCCACAGCAGGCTGATTTAGCGCTCCTTTTACACTGCATCAATACATTCCCTTATACAGCAAATGCTAAGCACATGAACTTGAAAGTTTTTACCTCACGGTAAATACTTGTTGCTGGACGATCCTCCGGGTAGAGAAAAGGTCCATCTGCACTCTAAACATGAGTAGATCAAGAGTCCACAGCTGAATATTGGATTAATATTCAGGAAACTTGTCAATAAACCCAAATACCTGCACACGTTTTTGTCCCTTCACCCTCGTCTTTTTCTCTCGCGGTCAAGCTAATTTTTAAGATAGTGCTACTTCCGGTTACACACAGAGCGTAAAGCTAATACAAAAACAGACCAGTAAAAGTGGTGTACACAGATGGTACTTCCTCTTAGCCCTTCAAAATAAAATAGATTAAACAGATCGACTGTAGTTGTCAGGACAGTTTTTTAACTTATATCCAGGTACTTTTAACATTTTAAACACATTAGAATATATAAATGAAATTGGATTTTAACTATATTTATGACTTATGGAACTTATTTATGCTTTTAACCTGTTTTTAATTGCAACTACTACAATGAACTACTAGTTATTTATAACAATATATTCACATTTTAACAGGGTTACAGTTGTAAGTGGCTGACAAGTTGTACCTTAGGCTTCTATTTCTGCTCAAAAAAACGGATTCTCTTTCCTGACAAATACAGCCTGAGCCCTCTCTCAAACCACCTCTGCTCTTTTGTCTGGATCTGTACCTCACTGACCTCAGAGGAGAGGTTAGTGGACTTAAGATGGACGACTGACAGGGTGATTTTTTTTTCATAATTTATTTTGACTTAGCAAACATAATGTCAAACAGTACAGAATCAGATTTGTTTGTTTCTATTAGGAAATGTGAACATGTCAGAAATGAAAAACAAGCTTTTGGCCATTTCTTTCCACACTGGTCACTTGTGAAGCCCATTCTGTTGGTGGGTTTTGTAGCCGTGTGTAAGAACAAAGAAAAATAAGTAAGAAGTCCATTACAAATAAACCATATTTTATATATGGTAAAATGCTTTATGGTGAATTAAACAAGAAGAGAAGGGAGTAGAAAAAACAGGACAAAGGCATAACAAAGCAAAAGATATTAGGCCTATGCAAATGCTTTTATTATAAGCTGTAACTAACAGCAAAACTATAATTTAAAGAGAGTAGTGTCTTTCCATTACAATCATAAAGGAGTGAGTTTTGTAGTGTGTCATGAGTCTGGAGGCAGTGGACCGTGTCTTTCCACTGGTCACATGTGAAGCCCATGTTTAATGTTGGATGGTGGAACAGTAGCTCTGTAACCGATATGAACGAAGAAAAGTGTCATTACAAATAAACCAAACAGATTGATGATAAACTACATCCATCACGGCACAGAACACAGTGTTGATAATGGTGTGTTCATGGTGTGTAGAGACAAGCTGCCATCAAGTGTGTCCATCGTTTTTAATGTTAAGTGTTTTTTTGTTTGTTTTTTGTTTTTACAGCCCTAGTGCCAATCCTTCTTTATGCCTTTTATTTTGTTCTGTCTTTGTGCATTCTTTTAACCCTGATCTCAAGTACAATGTCATTGTCAGAATAATTCCTACAAAATGTCTTATTAAATATCTTTTAAAATATCCTGCACATCAAAATACAAAAGTTCAAATCTTTACATTTAACCTGTGCCAGTAAAGCGTGACGTTCTCCCCCCACATTGTTTTGATGAACCTCAGCTCCCCCACTCTCCAAAGAGAGCAGCATAACAATAGTTAAGAAAAACAAGTGTGAATAAGCCAGTTAGATGAGTCCATGGAGCTGTGGGGTGATGGGCTGAGGCAGAGGAGTGAAGATACAGATGTTTGAAAAGAACATTGAGTCAGATTCTGAGTCCCACCCTTAAACCAAGATGGCAACATGTGCTTTGTCTGTGTTTAGTTTTTTAATTATTTTATTGCACTTTTATCTTTTGGAACATGACAGTTGGTACTTTGAGTGGAATATATCACAAATATATGGATATATGGATTGTGAATGTTCTTTGAGGGCTACAACCGCCTGGAGCTAGTCAGCCTGAGCCTGCTACATCCTCATGGAATTGGTGAAGCTTGTTCGGTCTGCTAGGTTTTTGTCCTGGTTCTGTACTGTGGATTGTGATGATTGTGGATGTGGCACTCAAGAGTCTTAAAAATGTTCATCTGAATGCACGTAGGTTACTACCAAAAATGGACATGGTCAGAATTTGGGTTAAATAAGCAGGTGCTGCCAGATAGTCAACCTGCCCACAAGGCCTAATCTCAAAAGTCCAGAGTTTATTGAGTTGATTTGAACAAACATGCCTCATAAATGCTCTTCTCTGGGTGTCTTCAGTAAAGACTTGAGTGATCATTGTGCTGTTGGGAAAAAGAATTCATGAACAAAGTGACAAATAACTTTGGAATACTGCAAACCATTTACACTTTTACTCAGGGGTTACAGCTCCTTTTGGTGTGCACTTTATTTCATTGATGTGTTTTCCTAGTGTCTTTTTTGTGGGTTCTGTGACCTCCATATGTATGGTAATGTCACTATATCCCTGTATTCAGTCCCCTTATTTTTGACTCTTTTATCATTTGTTTTTGTTTGTTTTCATTCTGAATGGTCCATGTGGGATCCTGACATTGTTCAAGGGCCTGTGGAACTTGTGCATCTGGAAAATAACATGATGCCATAGATTTACTATTATGTTACATTAGTCTAGTCTTTGTGATAGAGTGACACATATATTTGACTTAGATGTCAAGTTGAGGGTGAACTAACCTTTGCCACTCATCTAAGCTGCTCCAGTTCTGACACAGCTCCAGATGGGACTAGGTAAAATGTCTCTCTGGAGGAAGGGGTTGTCCACACTGAAACACTAGTTGTTTACAGCAAAGAGAATCTGTTATGTGTTATGTCCATTGTTCTGCCCTAAAGTGTGAAATGTCACCTGAGTCCTATTTTGACATAATCCTTCATGGCCTTGATGAGTCCTCTACTGCCTATTAGCATACTCTGATTAGCCCTATTGTTTTCCTTGTTTAAATTTGGACTGAGGATAGAGTTGTAAATCGTACAAGTTGTATCTTAGGCTTCTATTTCTGTTCAAAGATTGATTGTCTTTCCTGACAAATATAGCCTCTATGAGCCCTCTCTCAAACCACCTCTGCTCCTTTGCCTGGATCTGTATCTCACTATCCTCAGAGGAGAGGTTAGTGGACTTAAGATGGACGACTGACAGGGTGATTTTTTTTTCATCATTTATTTTGACTCAGCAAATATAATGTCAAACAGTACAGAATCAGATTTGTTTGTTTACTACTAGGAAATGTGAACATGTCAGAAATGAAAAACAATAATGAACATAACTAGTGGACTGGCTCTACACTGAGCTCAACTCCCCAGTCTGCAGTCTGTGAAGCCTGATCTCCAGCTTTTTCAGGCTGACGTTAGGTTCACATCTGTCTCCTTTAGTATGTTCAAGTCAGTGCACCTTCAGATGAGCAGATTTTCTGAACTGGCCACACACTCTATTCGTCTTTTCTTAGTGTGAAGTCTCATGTGTTTGTTGCGATCGGATGATGTAGTGAAAGCTTTCTCACATTGGTCACATTTGTACGGCTTCTCTCCAGAGTGGACTCTCATATGGATTTTAAGGTTTTGAGAATGTATAAAGTCCTTCCCACACTGGTCACAGCTGTATGGTCTTTGTCCAGTGTGGACTCTCATATGTGATACTAGGGAGCTGGACTGAGAAAATGTCTTCTCACAAACATCACAGCTGAATGGCTTCTCTCCAGTGTGGATTCTCATATGTAGACTGAGTACATATGATTGTTTAAATTCTTTCCCACACTGGTCACAGCTGTATGGTCTTTCTCCAGTGTGAGTTCTGTAGTGTCTTTTGAGTGCTGAAGCTTTTGGCCACTTCTTTCCACACTGGTCACATGTGAAGCCCATTCTGTTGGTGGGTTTTGTAGCCCTGTGTAAGAACAAAGAAAAAGAAGTTAGATAAATAAAAATAGTTAAAAATAACTATAATGTACGCTGATGTATGTATGTATGTATGTATGTATGTATGTATGTATGTATGTATGTATGAGAATTTAGTTTGGTATATCTGCTGAGTGTGCATAAATGCACAGTGCCAGTGCGGTGCTTTCCTCTGTGTGAATATAGACGAGCGCTCACATAGACTGCACATGTGTGTGATTGTGTGCGCGTCTGGATGTGTGTTGATGTTTCTAAATCACTAACCACGAGTGCAAATAAAGACACCTACCTACCAGACTAAGAGTATGTGGTGAACCAAAATGTCAAAGCTACGTTCACACTGCCGGCCAAATCTGATTTATCTATATGTGACGTGTACCGGTAATGCACAGACATTTGTTTTTTTCAGGGAGCGGTGGAGGGGCAGAGTCGGTAATAACAGAACAAAATGCTTAGAACTTTTAACCATAGTTTGAAAAAATGTCTTAATAATCATGTTTGCTGCTTAGGGTAATTTGCACTATATTTTCAGACTTAATGTGGTGGTAGAGTAAAAGGAGTTCTACTTATTTTCTATAAAAATATCATATTTTTCTCTGAGGCCCAGTACCAGGCGGCAGTACAGACATTTTCCATATGCAGACAAGATTTTAAGTCAGAAAATGTGAAAAATGTTGCAGATTGTTCCAAATATATATATTATTACTCAAAAATAAAACTGTTTCATGAGTGTGAGTGGACTCGCTTCTCCACAGATCTGACCTGTAACTTGACCTGGTGATAGAACACTTTATAACACCTGTCACTTTAAACAACATACTTGAACCATAAGTAATCTACTTGTGTGTGTTGTGTTCATACTGTATGTTTGTTTTAGATTCCATTAAAGTCTATTTTCATTTACCTTATTTGAATGCACGGCCTTTATTTTTATTTATATCACAGTTTGAGAAGAGAGGTGCAAATAAGGCTAAGAAAAGAGCAGCTCGGTTAGCCACATGAAGGCGACGTGAGCCTACCCTCTATAACCCAAATAAAAAAATACAGGAAACTGAACCCAACACAAGAGCGTGATGTGTGGTTTGACACTTCCAACTAAAGGGGAGGAGACACACGTTGTGTTACTTTCACAGAAAACTTATTTTGGGCACCGAAAATAAAGGTGAGCGGAACTACAGACAATATGAGAGTCACTTCAGTCTTTGTACCGTTTTTTGATGAGTGCATAATTAAATTGTGTTGTCTAAATGTATGGAACAAAGTATATTTTTCATTGGGTTGAGGTCACTTTTTGTTCATGTGTTGACAGTGCTGTTTGCTGGGCGATATGGATTCATTAGACCGAAGTCTCTTTTCAAAGTCATTGAAGGAGAGAATTTTACAGCCACATGTCAGATTTATTTTGTCGGAAATACTAAAATCTTTTGTAAAGCTGATTGTGACAAAAAAGAAAACATTGTGGTTCAGACCGCAGGCTCCAGTCAGCAGAATGGCAGATACAGTATTCAAGAGCAACGTCAGTCAGGGTATTTGCATATGTGTGTGAGCATTACAGACGTGCACAGATCTGACGCAGGACTGTACAAGTGTGGTCTGGATTATGGGCAGAGAAACTCAAACATGGTGGACTTTTAAAGCGAGGTCTCTACTGGTAAGTTTTCATTATTATTTTTAAAGCAAAAACATGCAACTTTCTGGATGTATCACGTCACCCGCACGGTTCCATAGAAGTTAAACCCAAACTTTCTCCATGGAGATATGTTACAACATTGCTTATTACAACATTCTATAGGCCGACATTATGTAATACAGATGGCTAAAATGAATATTGTTAATTTGTTTCCATGGAGATCTCCAGTATTGCTGGGTTTCAGATGACCTCACAATATTCTACTATGTGGGCAAATGTGGGCAGCTAAAATAAATTTTGTTAAATTGTAGATTTCTGTTGAAAAACAGCGAGTTTTGGGTCTAGTCACTAATAGACTACATTCATACCATACTCCATACAGTTGTACAACAACTCACCCTTATCTAACAGATAATAATCCCTACAACTGTACAACAACTTCATTTTAAGTAATGGATAACCTTATGCCCTGTCAATCAGCAGAATATTTACACTGTTGTTCTTGTCTCTTGTTTATAGCTGTGATTTTATAGTTTATTTTATAGTTTATTACTTATTTTTCTATTTTATTTTGACTTGTACATATACATTTATTTGTTATAATTATGTCTCATTTGACTCCTGTCTCTTGCTGTTTTTGCTACACCATCTATTTTTGTTATTATTTCTGTTATTATATTATATTGTGATGTTTGAGCCACTGTATCCAAATAATTTCCCTTGTGGATCAATAAAGTTTGTCTAAGTCTAAATCTAATAGAAATGATCAGGTTCAGCATTTGTGCATTTAAGTTTTGTATATTTCATGTGAAAGTACAACATAATCTATAATCTCTTGCCCCGTCTGGGAGTATGATTTTATCACATTCTAGAATTTGAATAGACGCATGTTTTTCTTTGTTTACTATATTTGCCAGAAAGTTACATGGTGGAGCTTTAAATATTTGTATTGGTTTTATAGAAATGTTGGAATGACGTATCATTTACTTTTGCAGAGCCAACGTCCTCATCTCCAGCTGCTACTTTCAGAACAACTGTAACCACACAGCTACACAATGCAGCAGAACACCACAGGACACAGGCATTAACCACCTCGAGTCCATCTGACCGTGAACAGCAGAAACATTCACCAACAACAGGCACTTTTGAGGATTAAAGGCCCTATGTTAAAGAAAATGGGTTCTCGTGAGCTTTAAGTCACACTTTAAAGTTGTTCCCTCCTCAAAAACAGACCTGGAGTTGTGTTTTGTTTCATTCACACTGTTGGGGTGTGCGTTCTATCGAAAGACGACCAAGATTCAAAAAGTTCCATTTAACCAAAAGTTTATTCCCCTAACAAAAAGTCGAATACAGAGCTCTGGGTCAGCCTCACCCAGTAGCTTACAATATGCAAGACTTATGCCAGGAGCAAACTGACCGCTCGCCTTTCCCTCGACCCAGCCAAAAAATACATTATGAATATGCAAATAACATGTTGATCAGGTTCCGCCCGAGCTCCTCCTCACTCCCGTACTCTCTGCTGCAGTGTGAGGGATCGCATGCCAGTTTTCGGCGATGTCTCGGGTCACCGGGTCAACCTGGTCATAAAAAACATTCCACAGGCACAGCAGCGCTCACACTAGAGTACACAATATGAAGCGTCATATAAAACCAGTGGTTAAACAATATAACAAATATGTGATTACAACCTTTAAGTATTAAAAAGTATCATGAATATATGACTTCTGTGTTTATATGAGCATGTGCGTGCATCTAAAAAGTTTAATGACTTGATATATTCTTCAACACGTTTTGAGTAACGCTTTATTATGAATCTGTCGACATCTCCAAAGCTCAAAATGCTGTTCCACCTTGATATGACAAGAGTAGAAGTGTTAGTTTTCTAGTTAACAGCTACTTTTTACCTTTTGTTCAGTAGAGATGGGCAATACCAGAGCTGAAATCAATTGATGGTAGTGTCTGGAGCTTAAAAACACAGTGGAGCACTTCATGTTTTACCACGTGACATCACAAGGTGGAACAGAGAGAAGAACTGTTTAACGTGTGTGAATGAAAGAAAACACAACTCCAGGTCTGTTTGTGACGAGGAAACAACATCAGAACATGGATCAGAAAATGGCGTAATATTACACTTTTTATATATATAAGTGTCAGTGTGTGATAAATGACACACACCTTTAATAGAAACATTCTAAAGTAATACTTGTTCTTGTCAGGATTTGTACCATATGTGGTTATCCTGGCTGTGCTGTTCCTGTGCATTCTCGCATTTTTCATTCTCTGCTGGGAAATGAGAAACATTAAATCTAAAGGTGAGTCAGAGAATTGTAAAATTGTTAAATGAAATCTGTAAAATGGTTGCCTTACATTACAGTTGTGTGTTGGTTTTACACCTTGCAGAACTACGGGACGGTGAATGCGATGCAACAATCGAGGTGAGTTTTAAAGTTTCAGAAAAATAACTTCAAGATGCTGTATCTTTTTTTATTTTTGTTTTGTTTTTTACTGTCTTGAAAACGTACACATTTTAAACAGTTTGCAGTAGTCCAAAGTTATTCCTTACTTCCTAATTATTATTTATTTTGAGTTTATAAGTGCTTTTCACAACTTTCAGTGACCACAGTGGAGTTTCGCCAATCGCTGTAATGCTAACAACAACTAGCATGGTTACAGTGCACTTCCTGTAACTCATACAATAAAACGCTTTATTATTGGATGCAGACAAGACTCAAGAGCTGCTTATACAATAGTTCTGTACAGGGCCAAGACAAATTGTTGTTTTTGTAATAGTTTAAGTAAATACAAGATATATTTGTTTAATGCCATACTGTGGAACATCTCAGGCAAAGCTATAGCACCACCAGATGGCGAACCCCCCACCAGAAAAGTTACACAGTGCACCTTTAAAAGTGGTGGCGAATTGCTTATTAAAAATAAATACCGTATTTTCCGGACTATAAGCCGCTACTTTTTTCCCAGGCTTTGAACCATGCGGCTTTTACAAAGGTGCGGCTATTCTATGGATTTTTCTTCCTCCGCTAGGGGCGCTCTAACCGGAATTTCAAAAACAAGATAGACGGAAAATTAATGCAAAGAAGAATACGCTACTTTTTATTTAGCAGATATAACACGCACGACAAATTACTACCTAGTAATTATTTTTGAAATCATCGCTCCTTCATCATGGAAAGCACACGAAGAAGTTCGTATGATGCAGGTTTTAAGTTGAAGGCCATTGATCTTGCTATCCAGGAAGGAAACCGTGCTGCTGCACGTCAGCTTGGCGTGAATGAATCTATGGTGAGACGTTGGAGACGGCAGCGGGAAGAGCTCATGCAATGCCAAAAGACGACAAAAGCTTTCAGAGGACATAAAAGCAGGTGGCCTGAACTTGAAAATGTCCTGGAGGACTGGGTGAACACACAGAGAGCAGGCGGCCGAGGTGTATCCACTGTGCAGATCCGACTGAAAGCCAAAACAATCGCCCGCAAAATGAATATTGAATATTTCAAAGGTGGGCCGTCATGGTGTTTCAGATTTATGAGACGTAAAAACCTGTCCATCAGGGCACGCACCACTCTCTGTCAGCAACTCCCCCCCGACTATGAGGAAAAAGTTGCAAACTTCCACAAATTCATTGAAACAAAGATACAAGAAAACTCCATTGGACCAGACGACATAATAAATATGGATGAAGTACCTTTGACGTTTGATCTGCCTTTAACCAGGACTGTTAACAAGACAGGCGCATCATCCGTGTTGTTGAAAACAACTGGCCACGAGAGGACTCATTTCACCTGCGTTCTGGCATGCACGGCATCAGGACAAAAGCTTCCACCGATGGTGATTTTTAAGCGCATAACTATGCCGAAAGAACAACTCCCGAATGGCATAGTGGTTAAAGTTAACAACAAAGGGTGGATGATGGAGGACCTAATGAAGGAATGGTTAACGGAGTGCTACGGCAAGCGCCCGGGAGGATTTTTTCACCGGAAAAAAGCACTGCTTGTTTTGGATAGCATGAGGGCCCACATCACAGAGTCTGTGAAAGCAGCGATCAAGAAAACAAACTCCATTCCAGCTGTGATTCCTGGAGGTACAACAAAGTATTTGCAGCCACTTGACATCAGTGTGAATCGGGCATTTAAAGCTGCACTCTGGGATGAGTGGGAGACTTGGATGTCAAGTGGCGAAAAGTCATTCACAAAAACTGGCCGCGTGCGAAAAGCATCATTTTCTGATGTCTGTCAGTGGATCCTAACAGCGTGGAATAGTGTGAAAGAATCCACCATCACCAACGGGTTCGAAAGGCTGGACTGCTACGCGAAGAGAGGAGTGCACCTTCAGAGCCAACTTCACCGGAGGATGACAGTGGCACGGAGAGCGAGACTGATGGAGACAGATGTGACGAAGCGCTTCTGAGGCTGTTCAACTCCGACACTGAAGAAGACAACTTCAGTGGTTTCAGCGAAGATGATTAAAGCGACTTGTGGTTTTCACTGCACTGGAGAAATTAAGGTAATCTGGTTCTTTTAGTTCTTTTCTGTTTTTGATCAGCACAGTTGCTGCCGTGTTAAAAGACACTGTTTGGAAAGAATCTTTTCAGGTACATAAATGTAAATTTACAGTACAAAATCGTTCTATATATGCAGTAAATATCTCATTGGATATCTCGTGGATATCAGCGGCTTATAGCCCGGTGCGGCTTGTATATGTTTTTGTTTTTTGTTTTTTTTAAAAATGAGTGGGTGCGGCTTATATGCAGGTGCGCTTTATAGTCCAGAAAATAGGGTAACCAAAAACAGTAATCACTAAAACTACGGTTAAACTAGATCTAAGCAAAAACTAGGTCTGGACTAAAACCAGGACTAATGTTGGAGACTAAAATCTTGTTTGTGTGTTGTGTTTTCTGTTTGTTTGTGTGTAGACTGAAGACGCCTGTAAAATCACATACTCTGATTTAACGTTTAAATTGAAGGAGCGCCCATCCCTCAGCAGTGCCCCCTGGTGTCAGGCTGAGGCAGTGGTCTACGCAGTCCCTCAGTTCAGATCTGAAGAGGCGTGTGTGGACACTAACGTTAACTCACCACGGCAGTAACTTGTTCAATTTGGCATATGTAAAATATTGATTCAGCTATTTAAAGAGATAGTGTGTAACTTTCTGGAGGTCTAAAGTCAAATGCATGATTCCAGGGAAAGAGAAAGTTAAAAGCATACATACTCCCCGGGGAGAGTGTGATAGACAGATTTATGCCATACTGTGGAATATTCTAGCCACAGCCACATATATATATATATATATATATATATATATATATATATATATATATAAAATCTCTGATAGCCAGAGAGGGAAAATGTGGAGCATTATACAGTGACAATACAGACAATTAACAACAACATTTGGACTTTAGTAACATTCTAAGGCAAAGTCATGCAGCCTATAAAGGAACAAACATTTTGCATCAGGACTATCTGACATAGTGTATGTAACCTGGGGTGCTGTTGTTCCCAGGCGTGCTCAGTTTGACAGATCTGGTAGATCGATCATACTGACCACGCCTACTACCAGTTTGTGGCCCAGTAAAAGTGCTTGGAATTGGGTAAAAAAAAGTCCTTGGATCACGTATATTTGTATGAACAGGCGTTGCAGAACTGCTGTTTGACACGTTCGTCTGATGAGGAAATTTGGATCAACTTAATATCAACGACGAGCCTCCTCCTGCCTCTGTCTGCGCAGGTGAGTCTGGGTCTGTCTGTGTTGTTCAAAAGCCAAAAAGATAAAATAGCCTTTATGAGGGACGTCCAGGGTCCCCCAGAAGATTTTGATTAAAACAGTATTTTCCTCCACAGAAGGTTAAGGGAACCTGGGCCCCTTTTACTTTTAGTCCTGATATTTAGTCCAGATCAGCAAATGTGACTTTGCCTGAACCAGCCAAATGCAAATCTTTTTTTTTTTTTTTTCAAGTTAAAAATACATACATGCATGGGCAATCTCACACATGGATGGAGAGAAGAGGAGATCATCACAAAAGGTCACGAGGGGACAGAAAGAGGAGAGCTGACCCTGTGAGCAGAGACCGAGGGAGAGACACACACACACACACACACACACACACACACACACACACACAGGGTCAATAGAGCAGGAGAGGTTGGACTTTTAGAAGAAGAAATCATTTTTACTTAATAAAACATTATGTGAACGAGAGATCCTCCTATTACTGTGCCTATTTTCAAAATAAATAAATGTTTGTTTTTTTCAGCCTGAGATATCATGAGTGTGGCATGGGAGTGTGTGAAGAGACTCAAATGCATAACACAGGGCAGCCGAGAAAGGAAGGAAATGACATATGTGTGACTTTGAGCAAATGAAAAGTGTTTGCAGAGACCATCAGTCAGTCAGAACCCTAAAGTGTCAAGGACATCAAATCAACATGAAAATCTGTTCACTTTTGATGCTGTTTGTTGGTGAGTACTTGGATTTTAAAAATGCATCAAAATATATCAGAATGTTCAAAAATAAATGTATCCTTCTTATATGCTCCATTGCAATCGTGCGTATTCATGTTTAATGTTAATAATGATCTAAACAATGTGATTTACATAATTTTCACAAAAGGAACAAATTAAAGAATGAAAAATACACAACCAGTCAAAAGTTTGGACATACGTCTGCATTTATGATTGTTTCTTTTTATTACTATGATTATTTGCATTGTAGATTCTCACTGGAGGCTCCAAAACTATGAATGAAAACATATGGAATGAAGTAAATTAAAAATATACACAAAATATAATATATATATATATATATATATATATATATATATATATATATATATATATATATATATATATATATATATATATATATATTTAGTTGAGTTATTTACCTTTTTCTTCTTTGCTACATAATTCACATACCTTGCACCGTATATATTTGAAACTTTTGTAATTCTAACTTGTCCATTGAATTTGCATTATGTTCCATTGTCTCTGTTCCAGTATTTTTATGTATTTGTTTATAAAATGACTTTTCATTCTTGTGTTCAGCAGTGATGTGCCATGGAAGACTAATATTCAGCAAAGCAGAGGCTAAAGTGATTGAAGCAACAGAAGGAGAAAATTTTACAGCCCAATGTTTAAGTTATTTTGATGGAAACAGAAAAATCTTCTGTAAAAATGACTGTAAAGGGAAAGAAGACATTTTGGTTGAGACTGCAAGCAACCGACTGCAGAATGGAAGATACGGCATTCAAGTTATCAACATGTCTCAATTGTTAAAAATGTTATTTGTGAACATAACAAACGTGAGAAAGTCTGATGCCGGGCGATACAAGTGTGGTCTGGAATACGGAAAGAGAAATGCGACCGATGCAGAATTTATATTAAAGGTCATCAATGGTAAGTTCCATAACAACATTTCCACATTTGGAAGTAGCAATAAAAATGCCTGTAATTAAATAAATGAAAGTTAAATGTCATAGTGTAGTTTAATTTTAATGTGATACTGTGGAACATTCCAGCAAAGCAATACATTTTCACATTTTCATGAGACAAGAAGGTGACAGTAATAGTAACAGTAGTAAATGTGAGTTTGGTGACATCAAAAAGTGAGAAGAACTGTGAAGTGTTATTTAAAGAGGGGATGTTACACAAAATCATACCATGTTATAATTCTAACAGAACCTGGGAAACCCTGACTCTTTTTAAAATCATTTTGCAGCCTTACATGTTTTTTATGTGATTATACTGCCTTATGTCCATAAAAGAATAAAGAAGAAGAAAAAAAACAACACTTTTGTTCCCTGACCATGTATTCTCTAACGGGAGCTGCAGGGGGAGCTCTATCACTGAAAGTTACTTCTGCGTTGAAAGTTGATTTTGTATAATATGTTTAACTTTCTTTGCAGTGGAAACCCCAACACCAGGTTTGACCCTCCGAGCTGCTGCCACCACATCCCTCCATAATGTGACATCAGCACAGACGATACAAAGGACACAAGTCCCATCTGAAGTGACCAGCCCACACCAACCTCAGGAGGAGCACAACTCATCCACACTGTCTGGTAGCTTCTGAAAAATGATGTTAATATTTACATCTGCATTATTTGAGTTTCACTCATAGTTCTGAACTTGCTTCTTTCAGCTGTGCCGCTGTATGTTGGTGCGACTGTAACCACCATTGTGATCGTTATATCAGGGAGTATTTTGATTTGGTGCTGGAAAAGGAGAACCAATAGACCAACAGGTGAGCCACACTCCAATGCAAATAATGCACTTTTTTGTCTTCTTGTTCATTTTACATGTGTGAAAATTTTACAGAAGATCCAACTGCTGCTGATGACTGTGAAACTCCAGAGGTGAGCTAATACAAATAAAATCAAAATGAAATACTCCTTAAAGGAACTGTATGTAGCCTGAGCTAATAGAGTTTTAGTTCTAGGATGCCAGTGCCTTAACCTACAGACAGACGCATACAAGAATAAGTCAATGGCAGAGAATACACAATTTCCACAGATATTTTGTCATAGAAAACCATTAACTGTAAGTTCTGCTACACACTAAGGCGGTACTCCCGGACGTTGTGAAAAAGGTCTGTAGGACACTCGAGTTTCTTAAGGTGGAAGTCAGCGGACTTGTCTCTTTTATTGCAACGGTTTTGATATTTTATATAAATATTACAGTATTTAAAAAGTTCAAATTATAACATAATGATCTACAGGTGCCAGAGCTTATAACTGTATCACAAAAACAAGCACAAGAGGACTACCAATTGCATCTTTTTCACAATGTGTTAAACCAAAATCGAATGTTTTACAGACGAGCAGACTGTATGAGGAGATCCCAGGTCAGATCAGATCAGATCCTGTGGAAATCTGTACTTCCTTCTCTTCCTCCCACCGGAAAACCACAGAGACGATCTACAGCTTGGCCTCTGCCCCCAGTGCACAAGAGCAGGTAAGAAACTGAAGTGTATGTCACAGGTTAGACTACTTATTAATGTTGCCTAGCAACCATAATGTTAAAAGATGGAGTATTATGCAAAATTGATTTCTTTTATCATGTTATAACCTTGTTCCCTCATCAAAAACATTCCTGAAGAGGTTTTTATGTCATCTATGCATGTTTCAGTAATTTAGTGATCTCTCCCAGGCCCCATTCGAACCTTTCTTACAGTTAACTGTAAGATTCTGTGCAGTGCTTCACTCACAAGCCGACGTCACGCATGGTCTCACATGACAATTCTCCATAAATATACAAAAACATGATCACAGTGCCATTTCCTGGGGAGGATGGGGAGGGACACTATTGGCTCTTCCTCTCCTCAAACTGCCCTGACACAGATCTGCTGACCCTCCCTGACCAGTCGTCCTGTTCAACTGCACTCAGACCTTTGACTCAGACACAAAGGCCACTGAGAAGAGCAGTGGAAATGTTGCTGCAGCTAAACTTGAATTTCCCTCAGGATCAAGTATCTCTCTCTCTACATGTGATGTGTAGTTAATAGGCTACCCCATAAAAATACCCCTCATCAACAGGAACCAAAACATGTCTAAATTGCACAATAAATAACACCTTTATTTTTACATTTATTTTTTTACTGACATATGTATTATGCTTCTTTTCAGAGGCTAAATACTTTCTCAAACAAACTTCCACTTCCTTCCTTCACTAGTGTAAAACTATGATAAATATTTACCACAGGTATCCCACCAAACTAAGCTATAATTACAAATTAGAAAAACACAAAAACCTGTCATGCACTTTAAAATAGCCTACATTAGTCTAAAATGTCATGCTTTCGTCAATGTTTCTTTTTTTTTTTTTTTTTTTTTTCCCCCCAGATAAACCATCTGTATGAAGAGATCCCTGGATCTGTGGAAATCACTCCTGCTCCTTCCTGCTATAAGGAAAACCATATCTACGGCCTGGCCTCATTGCCCAGTCAACAGCCACAGTGAAAGTAACATTTAAGATGTTACAAAAAGACTGAAAAAAAGAAGAATGGCATTATGGGCAACACATGCTGACATGTTTGGCCAATAAACTCAAAAGAACTAATCTATATGTGCTTCTGTCCTTGTCTTTTTTATTTTATTTATGGCCTGCTAGTATTTGTCTGTAGCGATTAATTTTACACTACACTTGGTACGTTTTACCTTCCTGTAAATGTACTGTACCAAACTGTCATAACATGCCAATGATACTCAGCTCTATGTGAAATTAACTATTTGTTTTTCTTATATCCAAGATGCTAGCTAAGGAGGAATCGAATCTATCTCTTGAGACGTGCCCTTCCCTCTTGTTTCTTGAGGAAAATGCGCTGAAGCTGCAGCCAAAGGCGTAATCTTTATCTAAATTTTTCCCTTGGATCCAGAATATTTAATCACTGTATTTTTCTAAATCCGTAGTTACCTTTATTTCTTATATTCTTATTATTCTTTATTAAGACTGTGAACAATGTGGGAATTTCCCTCAGAGTGGAGTAACTCTACTATTAAACGCATGAAAATACTGACCACTGCTGCTCGGACCCCTGGTTACCTCATCGCCAGAGGCCGTATCCTCCAGACTTCCGTGTGGACCGCCGTGCCTGTGGCCACGCCCAGATATGCATCGTGCTGTACCCCGTACCATGATGCCCCCGAGACCCAGTGTGGTGATGACAGACTGTACGGGTATCCTCATTGTCAGAGTAGCGGCACTTTATTATTTTTCAAACATTCTGCTTTTCCCACATGAATAATATTAATGTGATAGCCTATAATACTTTGCGCTCTCATATATCATAAGATGCTTGGGCCGGTGCAAAGTACTTGATCAGAGAATACTTCGGCCACGTAGGATATGAGACAGTAGGAAAATGTCATATAGCCTAAATAAATAACGTTCATTGCACCAGTTCAATGAGATGACGCTCTCGCAGCCCAAAAAAACCACACATTTGACGACCAACATATGACAATGAAATTTGATTGTATACACATTAGGCCCCTATTTCTTTTGACCAAATCAATTTCATTTAGGTGGCTGTTGGCCAAGCTTGGCTACGCGTTGCAATTTGGACACTCCACCCCACCGCTACAGAACAGATAAGAAACTTTGCCTGCAACTCCATGGTAAAAGCGCGTAAAAGGGAGATATTAGGTTGATAGAAGGGGGCAACGGGGCTGTAGGCATATGTTTAGACCTAAGGATGTCTGTCTTACATAGGCTAATTATATTTGGAAAAAAATAACTGGAATGTTTTAATCACCCTAGTCCAGCCTAGAAATCCAGAAACGTGAGGCATTTTTTTTTCTAAGTGTGGAGGTCTGAATTTCCAGGCTAACCGTATAGCCTATATTATCCTTTACCTATTATTATCCTTGGTCTTTGACTGTCAGTGGCTTTTTGCGTGATTTTCCCCCCAGAGATACCATTGTGTACAAAAACTTAATTTATCAGACTGTCAATTTTGTCTCAACATCAGCATCACTGTAGCATGGCTATAGCGCAAGGGTGTAGATTTTCATTAGCTGCATTAGGCCTACAAAATGGCCTTCAAGTCCTAATTTGAACTTAAACAGAACTGATAATTCATAGAAAAACGATAATCAAATTAATATTAGTCTACATAAGACTGTTATTCTGTCGCTCAACCAATTTCACCTCCTGTGATCATCTCCGAGATTGTCGGGGGATATGGTTTAACTATAGCAACTGTCACTGAGCTTTGTAGTCTACAAGGGACTAATGTGACTAATTTAGCCTACTGTATCGTTCAAAAATGAAGGTTGTGGCAGTTCCGTGACGTTGGCTCGGATACACTTTTTAAAAAAATGTCTTTTATATACTGAATTTTATCTTGGGAATCAGTAAAGCTGGTCAGTAAAGCTGATCTATCTACCTACCTATCGATGGATCTGCTGCATTCAGCATCATGGACAGCAGCCTGAGTAGTTGACATGACGTGATACTAAAAAGTGTCGGAAAACCGGCACGTCTAAATAGGAGCATGTTGTAATACCGGCATGTCGTAATGAAGGAATGACAGAATAGGCTGCGGACCCCATCTGATCCAAGCAGTGACCTTAATTTGCAGACACTGGAAGAAGGAATTGCGTCCCCTGTCGCCAGGCAAACGTAGATCTTATTTAATTACTATAGCCAGTTACACCACTAGACTGATTAAAGTTGAACCCCTGTACTTGATTGAATGTCATAATTTGTACTTCTAATGTTTAAATGCTTAACCCTTGCCTGTTTTGATAAATGAACCATGCCTGATTTTTGAAGTTCAGTCCCCAACCGGATACTTTAGCTTCAGAATGGAAGAATTGTTGGGATTGATTTTTGTGGTGTTGTTTTGAATTTGTACAAATTCTGGTGCCCCACATTTATTAACATCATTGTATTGTTAAACCATCCAACACATATCTCAACCTAACACATAATTCCCACATATAGGCCCACTAAAAGAGGAAGGAAATGACATATGTGTCACTTTGTGCAAATGAAAAGTGTTTGCAGAGGCCATCAGTCAGTCAGAACCCTAAAGTGTCAAGGACATCAGATCAATATGAAAATCTGTTCACTTTTGATGCTGTTTGTTGGTGAGTACTTTGGATGTTACTGCTTGTATTTGTGATCAGACTCTGCATCAAATGCATCAAAATGTTCAAATCAGAAAAATAAAAAATAAATGTATCCTTATATGTTTCATTGCAATCATACGTATTCATGTATAATGTTAATAATGATCTAAACAATGAGATTTACATAATTTTCACAAAAGGAACAAATGAATGAGCGAAAAAACACAACCAGTCAGAAGTTTGGACACATGTTTGCATTTATGTTTCTTCTTTATTTCCATTATTATTTAAAACCACTGGATTAAGTAAATAAATAAACTGGGTAAGAGTGCTTTTAATAACTATGGCCCATGCAGATGGAACAAATAGGTTTCCAACTGTGGAACATTTTACATTTCTTTTAAATTCAATTTTAAATGACCGGTGTAACTGTTTTAATTGATTTTATATTGTGTGTTTTATTCATTGAGGAATGCATCATGTTTAAATTGCATTTTTTTAATAGTTTTAATATTATTGCCATTATAACTGTCTTTGTATGTATACGGGGCACTGTTGTGAAAGAGCCAGACTCTTATCTGGTCTCCCTGTTTAAGTCAAAGGTAATAATAATTCATTGTGGATTCTCACTGAAGGCTCCAAAACTATGAATGACACATATGGAATATCGTTAACAAAAAATAACTCAAAACATGTTTTAGATTTTAGATTTTTGAAAATAGCCATGGACATGGCACAGGTGTGACGTGAAAAGGAGACTTCATCATGAAGCTCACTGAGAGAAGGCCAAGGGTTTGCAGGGCTGTCAACATTGCAAAGGGTGGAGACTTTGAGGATCTGAATATAAAATATATATAAAAAAAAATTATTCATTTGAATGATTTACCTTTTTTCTTCTTTGTTACATAATTCACATACCGTGCACCATATATTTGATGTCTTATATAAAATGTAGAAAGATGTAAACATGAAGAAATAAAAACTGAATGAGATGGTGTGACCAAACTTTAGATTTTTAGGGAAATTCTAACTTGTCCATTTAATTTGCATGTTCCTTTTCACTTCTGCATCCCACTGCCTTTAATCCAGTATTTTAATGTATTTGTTTACAACATTTTAAAGGGTCTATATGGCTCAAGATTGTGTGTCAAAAATGCAGCATTATTATGTTATGTCACTGCAAAACGTCCATAGCGAAGCATGAGCCCAAACAGTGTAAAAGAGGAAATGAAACAGCTGTGTCACTGCTTATAAATACAAATATGACTCTATGATGAATACTTTGGAATGAAAAGTTGAGTAGAGCATCTTAAATTCTCCAAATCATTTATGTCATTCTATTTTACTAAATGATATTTCTTACATGTATCTGAGTGGTTATCATTTGCTAAAACCTCCCTTGAATTCATTTGTTTGCAAACTTTTGAAGGGCCTCAAACCAGTCCGTTGTGGCTGCTGCTCGTGCTGGTCCCTGTCGTCATGGTGATGGCCTCTGTGCTGCTCATAATGGTCTGCCAAAAGAAAAGTGTGGAACAAGGTAAGTGAAAAGGGGATGGAAAAAGATTATTTGGAAACGTTTACACATCAAGACATGAAATAATGTTGTGTTTTGTGTTATGAAATCTTGTGTATTTAGCAGGTGATAAAACCACCATTAATCCAAGAGAGGAAAATAAAAAGGTGAACATATGTTTTTATTTAATAGAAGGTATTATGCAAAATCGATTTTTTGAACTTTCTACTGTGAATGTGTGTATGTAATGTGTGTGTGTGTAATGTGAAAAATGATGCAGATTGTTCCACATATTTAAAAAAATATATATATTATTACTCAAAAATAAAACTGTTTCATGAGTGTGAGTGGACTCGCTTCTCCACAGATCTGACCTGTAACTTGACCTGGTGATAGAACACTTTATAACACCTGTCACTTTAAACAACATACTTGAACCATAAGTAATCTACTTGTGTGTGTTGTGTTCATACTGTATGTTTGTTTTAGATTCCATTAAAGTCTATTTTCATTTACCTTATTTGAATGCACGGCCTTTATTTTTATTTATATCACAGTTTGAGAAGAGAGGTGCAAATAAGGCTAAGAAAAGAGCAGCTCGGTTAGCCACATGAAGGCGACGTGAGCCTACCCTCTATAACCCAAATAAAAAAATACAGGAAACTGAACCCAACACAAGAGCGTCATGTGTCGTTTGACACTTCCAACTAAAGGGGAGGAGACACACGTTGTGTTACTTTCACAGAGAACTTGTTTTGGGCACTGAAAATAAAGGTGAGCGGAACTACAGACAATATGAGAGTCACTTCAGTTTTTGTGCCGTTTTTTGATGAGTGCATAATTAAATTGTGTTGTCTAAATGTATGGAACAAAGTATATTTTTCATTGGGTTGAGGTCACTTTTTGTTCATGTGTTGACAGTGCTGTTTGCTGGGCGATATGGATTCATTAGACCGAAGTCTCTTTTCAAAGTCACTGAAGGAGAGAATTTTACAGCCACATGTCAGATTTATTTTGTCGGAAATACTAAAATCTTTTGTAAAGCTGATTGTGACAAAAATGAAAACATTGTGGTTCAGACCGCAGGCTCCAGTCAGCAGAATGGCAGATACAGTATTCAAGAGAAACGTCAGTCAGGGTATTTGCATATGTGTGTGAGCATTACAGACGTGCACAGATCTGACGCAGGACTGTACAAGTGTGGTCTGGATTATGGGCAGAGAAACTCAAACATGGTGGAATTTTAAAGCGAGGTCTCTACTGGTAAGTTTTCATTATTATTTTTAAAGCAAAAACATGCAACTTTCTGGATGTATCACGTCACCCGCACGGTTCCATAGAAGTTAAACCCAAACTTTCTCCATGGAGATATGTTACAACATTGCTTATTACAACATTCTATAGGCCGACATTATGTAATACAGATGGCTAAAATGAATATTGTTAATTTGTTTCCATGGAGATCTCCAGTATTGCTTGGTTTCAGATGACCTCACAATATTCTACTATGTGGGCAAATGTGGGCAGCTAAAATAAATTTTGTTAAATTGTAGATTTCTGTTGAAAAACAGCGAGTTTTGGGTCTAGTCACTAATAGACTACATTCATACCATACTCCATACAGTTGTACAACAACTCACCCTTATCCAACATAATAATCCCTACAACTGTACAACAACTTCATTTTAAGTAATGGATAACCTTATGCCCTGTCAATCAGCAGAGTATTTACACTGTCGTTCTTGTCTCTTGTTTATAGCTGTGATTTTATAGTTTATTTTATAGTTTATTACTTATTTTTCTATTTTATTTTGACTTGTACATATACATTTATTTTTATAATTATGTCTCATTTGACTCCTGTCTCTTGCTGTTTTTGCTACACCATCTATTTTTGTTATTATTTCTGTTATTATATTGTGATGTTTGAGCCACTGTATCCAAATCATTTCCCTTGTGGATCAATAAAGTTTGTCAAAGTCTAAATCTAATAGAAATGATCAGGTTCAGCATTTGTGCATTTAAGTTTGGTATATTTCATGTCAAAGTACAACATAATCTATAATCTCTTGCCCCGTCTGGGAGTATGATTTTATCACATTCTAGAATTTGAATAGACGCATGTTTTTCTTTGTTTACTATATTTGCCAGAAAGTTACATGGTGTAGCTTTAAATATTTGTATTGGTTTTATAGAAATGTTGGAATGACGTATCATTTACTTTTGCAGAGCCAACGTCCTCATCTCCAGCTGCTACTTTCAGAACAACTGTAACCACACAGCTACACAATGCAGCAGAACACCACAGGACACAGGCATTAACCACCTCGAGTCCATCTGACCGTGAACAGCAGAAACATTCACCAACAACAGGCACTTTTGAGGATTAAAGGCCCTATGTTAAAGAAAATGGGTTCTCGTGAGCTTTAAGTCACACTTTAAAGTTGTTCCCTCCTCAAAAACAGACCTGGAGTTGTGTTTTGTTTCATTCACACTGTTGGGGTGTGCGTTCTATCGAAAGACGACCAAGATTCAAAAAGTTCCATTTAACCAAAAGTTTATTCCCCTAACAAAAAGTCGAATACAGAGCTCTGGGTCAGCCTCACCCAGTAGCTTACAATATGCAAGACTTATGCCAGGAGCAAACTGACCGCTCGCCTTTCCCTCGACCCAGCCAAAAAATACATTATGAATATGCAAATAACATGTTGATCAGGTTACGCCCGAGCTCCTCCTCACTCCCGTACTCTCTGCTGCAGTGTGAGGGATCGCATGCCAGTTTTCGGTGATGTCTCGGGTCACCGGGTCAACCTGGTCATAAAAAACATTCCACAGGCACAGCAGCGCTCACACTAGAGTACACAATATGAAGCGTCATATAAAACCAGTGGTTAAACAATATAACAAATATGTGATTACAACCTTTAAGTATTAAAAAGTATCATGAATATATGACTTCTGTGTTTATATGAGCATGTGCGTGCATCTAAAAAGTTTAATGACTTGATATATTCTTCAACACGTTTTGAGTAACGCTTTATTATGAATCTGTCGACATCTCCAAAGCTCAAAATGCTGTTCCACCTTGATATGACAAGAGTAGAAGTGTTAGTTTTCTAGTTAACAGCTACTTTTTACCTTTTGTTCAGTAGAGATGGGCAATACCAGAGCTGAAATCAATTGATGGTAGTGTCTGGAGCTTAAAAACACAGTGGAGCACTTCATGTTTTACCACGTGACATCACAAGGGGGAACAGAGAGAAGAACTGTTTAACGTGTGTGAATGAAAGAAAACACAACTCCAGGTCTGTTTGTGACGAGGAAACAACATCAGAACATGGATCAGAAAATGGCGTAATATTACACTTTTTATATATATAAGTGTCAGTGTGTGATAAATGACACACACCTTTAATAGAAACATTCTAAAGTAATACTTGTTCTTGTCAGGATTTGTACCATATGTGGTTATCCTGGCTGTGCTGTTCCTGTGCATTCTCACATTTTTCCTTCTCTGCTGGGAAATGAGAAACACGAAATCTAAAGGTGAGTCAGAGAATTGTAAAATTGTTAAATGAAATCTGTAAAATGGTTGCCTTACATTACAGTTGTGTGTTGGTTTTACACCTTGCAGAACTACGGGACGGTGAATGCGATGCAACAATCGAGGTGAGTTTTAACGTTTCAGAAAAATAACTTCAAGATGCTGTATCTTTTTTTATTTTTGTTTTGTTTTTTTACTGTCTTGAAAACGTACACATTTTAAACAGTTTGCAGTAGTCCAAAGTTATTCCTTACTTCCTAATTATTATTTATTTTGAGTTTATAAGTGCTTTTCACAACTTTCAGTGACCACAGTGGAGTTTCGCCAATCGCTGTAATGCTAACAACAACTAGCATGGTTACAGTGCACTTCCTGTAACTCATACAATAAAACGCTTTATTATTGGATGCAGACAAGACTCAAGAGCCGCTTATACAATAGTTCTGTACGGGGCCAAGACAAATTGTTGTTTTTCTAATAGTTTAAGTAAATACAAGATATATTTGTTTAATGCCATACTGTGGAACATCTCAGGCAAAGCTATAGCACCACCAGATGGCGAACCCCCCACCAGAAAAGGTACACAGTGCACCTTTAAAAGTGGTGGCGGATTGTGTATTAAAAATAAATAACCAAAAACGGTAATCACTAAAACTACGGTTAAACTAGATCTAAGCAAGAACTAGGTCTGGACTAAAACCAGGACTGATGTTGGAGACTAAAATCTTGTTTGTGTGTTGTGTTTTCTGTTTGTTTGTGTGTAGACTGAAGACGCCTGTAAAATCACATACTCTGATTTAACGTTTAAATTGAAGGAGCGCCCATCCCTCAGCAGTGCCCCCTGGTGTCAGGCTGAGGCAGTGGTCTACGCAGTCCCTCAGTTCAGATCTGAAGAGGCGTGTGTGGACACTAACGTTAACTCACCACGGCAGTAACTTGTTCAATTTGGCATATGTAAAATATTGATTCAGCTATTTAAAGAGATAGTGTGTAACTTTCTGGAGGTCTAAAGTCAAATGCATGATTCCAGGGAAAGAGAAAGTTAAAAGCATACATACTCCCCGGGGAGAGTGTGATAGACAGATTTATGCCATACTGTGGAATATTCTAGCCACAGGTCAAGATGGAAACAAGCCAAATAAGAGTCAGATTTGTGGAGATACAAGCCTGCATAGTAACGTTTTTCTATGTTTTTCAGTGCAATAAAAGCATCCATAATGGGAAAAAAACAACAACACATGTTTTTATTTTAGTCTATTCTTTGGCAAAAACTGACTGTGGCTTTAAAAATATTTTATATATATATATATATATATATATATATATATATATATATATATATATATATATATATATATATATATATATATATATATATATAATCTCTGATAGCCAGAGAGGGAAAATGTGGAGCATTATACAGTGACAATACAGACAATTAACAACAACATTTGGACTTTAGTAACATTCTAAGGCAAAGTCATGCAGCCTATAAAGGAACAAACATTTTGCATCAGGACTATCTGACATAGTGTATGTAACCTGGGGTGCTGTTGTTCCCAGGCGTGCTCAGTTTGACAGATCTGGTAGATCGATCATACTGACCACGCCTACTACCAGTTTGTGGCCCAGTAAAAGTGCTTGGAATTGGGTAAAAAAAAGTCCTTGGATCACGTATATTTGTATGAACAGGCGTTGCAGAACTGCTGTTTGACACGTTCGTCTGATGAGGAAATTTGGATCAACTTAATATCAACGACAAGCCTCCTCCTGCCTCTGTCTGCGCAGGTGAGTCTGGGTCTGTCTGTGTTGTTCAAAAGCCAAAAAGATAAAGTAGCCTTTATGAGGGACGTCCAGGGTCCCCCAGAAGATTTTGATTAAAACAGTATTTTCCTCCACAGAAGGTTAAGGGAACCTGGGCCCCTTTTACTTGTACTCCTGATATTTAGTCCAGATCAGCAAATGTGACTTTGCCTGAACCAGCCAAATGCAAATTTTTTTATTTTTTTTTAAGTTAAAAATACATACATGCATGGGCAATCTCACACATGGATGGAGAGAAGAGGAGATCATCACAAAAGGTCACGAGGGGACAGAAAGAGGAGAGCTGACCCTGTGAGCAGAGACCGAGGGAGAGAGGGAGAGACAACACACACACACACACACACACACACACACACACACACACACACACACACGCACACACACACACACACACACACACAGGGTCAATAGAACAGGAGAGGTTGGACTTTTAGAGTAAGAAGAAATCATTTTTACTTAATAAAACACACATTATGTGAACGAGAGATCCTCCTATTACTGTGCCTATTTTCAAAATAAATAAATGTTTGTGTTTTTCAGCCTGAGATGTCATGAGTGTGGCATGGGAGTGTGTGAAGAGACTCAAATGCATAACACAGGGCAGCCGAGAAAGGAAGGAAATGACATATGTGTGACTTTGAGCAAATGAAAAGTGTTTGCAGAGACCATCAGTCAGTCAGAACCCTAAAGTGTCAAAGACATCAGATCAACATGAAAATCTGTTCACTTTTGATGCTGTTTGTTGGTGAGTACTTGGATTTTAAAAATGCATCAAAATATATCAGAATGTTCAAAGATAAATGTATCCTTCTTATATGCTCCATTGCAATCGTGCATATTCATGTTTAATGTTAATAATGATCTAAACGATGTGATTTACATAATTTTCACAAAAGGAACAAATTAAATAATGAAAAATACACAACCAGTCAAAAGTTTGGACATACGTCTGAATTTATGATTGTTTCTTTTTATTACTATGATTATTTGCATTGTAGATTCTCACTGGAGGCTCCAAAACTATAAATGAAAACATATGAAATGAAGTAAATTAAAAATATACACAAAATATTATATATATATATATATATATATATATATATATATATATATATATATATATATATTTAGTTGAGTTATTTACCTTTTTCTTCTTTGCTACATAATTCACATACCTTGCACCGTATATTTGATGTCTTATATAAAATGTAGGAAGATGGTGTGTCCAAACTTTTGTAATTCTAACTTGTCCATTGAATTTGCATTATGTTCCATTGTCTCTGTTCCAGTATTTTTATGTATTTGTTTATAAAATGACTTTTCATTCTTGTGTTCAGCAGTGATGTGCCATGGAAGACTAATATTCAGCAAAGCAGAGGCTAAAGTGATTGAAGCAACAGAAGGAGAAAATTTGACAGCCCTTTGTTAAAGTTATTTTGATGGAAACAGAAAAATCTTCTGTCAAAATGACTGTAAAGGGAAAGAAGACATTTTGGTTGAGACTGCAAGCAACCGACTGCAGAATGGTAGATACGGCTTTGAAGTTATCAACATATTTCAAATGTCAAAAATCTTATTTGTGAACATAACAAACGTGAGAAAGTCTGATGCCGGGCGATACAAGTGTGGTCTGGAATACGGAAAGAGAAATGCGACCGATGCAGAATTTATATTAAAGGTCATCAATGGTAAGTTCCATAACAACATTTCCACATTTGGAAGTAGCAATAAAAATGCCTGTAATTAAATAAATGAAAGTTAAATGTCATAGTGTAGTTTAATTTTAATGTGATACTGTGGAACATTCCAGCAAAGCAATACATTTTCACATTTTCATGAGACAAGAAGGTGACAGTAATAGTAACAGTAGTAAATGTGAGTTTGGTGACATCAAAAAGTGAGAAGAACTGTGAAGTGTTATTTAAAGAGGGGATGTTACACAAAATCATACCATGTTATAATTCTAACAGAACCTGGGAAACCCTGACTCTTTTTAAAATCATTTTGCAGCCTTATATGTTTTTTATGTGATTATACTGCCTTATGTCCATAAAAGAATAAAGGAGAAGAAAAAAAAAAAGACTTTTGTTCCCTGACCATGTATTCTCTAACGGGAGCTGCAGGGGGAGCTCTATCACTGAAAGTTACTTCTGCGTTGAAAGTTGATTTTGTATAATATGTTTAACTTTCTTTGCAGTGGAAACCCCAACACCAGGTTTGACCCTCCGAGCTGCTGCCACCACATCCCTCCATAATGTGACATCAGCACAGACGATACAAAGGACACAAGTCCCATCTGAAGTGACCAGCCCACACCAACCTCAGGAGGAGCACAACTCATCCACACTGTCTGGTAGCTTCTGAAAAATGATGTTAATAATTACATCTGCATTATTTGAGTTTCACTCACAGTTCTGAACTTGCTTCTTTCAGCTGTGCCGCTGTACGTTGGTGTGACTGTAAAAAACATTGTGATCGTTATATCAGGGAGTATTTTGATTTGGTGCTGGAAAAGGAGAACCAATAGACCAACAGGTGAGCCACACTCCAATGCAAATAATGCACTTTTTTGTCTTCTTGTTCATTTTACATGTGTGAAAATTTTACAGAAGATCCAACTGCTGCTGATGACTGTGAAACTCCAGAGGTGAGCTAATGCAAATAAAATCAAAATGAAATACTCCTTAAAGGAACTGTATGTAGCCTGAGCTAATACAGTTTTAGTTCTAGGATGCCAGTGCCTTAACCTACAGACAGACGCATACAGGAATAAGTCAATGGCAGAGAATACACAATTTCCACAGATATTTTGTCATAGAAAACCATTAACTGTAAGTTCTGCAACACACTAAGGCGGTACTCCCGGACGTTGTGAAAAAGGTCTGTAGGACACTCGAGTTTCTTAAGGTGGAAGTCAGCGGACTTGTCTCTTTTATTGCAACGGTTTTGATATTTTATATAAATATTATAGTATTTAAAAAGTTCAAATTATAACATAATGATCTACAGGTGCCAGAGCTTATAACTGTATCACAAAAACAAGCACAAGAGGACTACCAATTGCATCTTTTTCACAATGTGTTAAACCAAAATCTAATGTTTTACAGATGAGCAGACTGTATGAGGAGATCCCAGGTCAGATCAGATCAGATCCCGTGGAAATCTGTACTTCCTTCTCTTCCTCCCATCGGAAAACCACAGAGACGATCTACAGCTTGGCCTCTGCCCCCAGTGCACAAGAGCAGGTAAGAAACTGAAGTGTATGTCACAGGTTAGACTACTTATTAATGTTGCCTAGCAACCATAATGTTAAAAGATGGAGTATTATGCAAAATTGATTTCTTTTACCATGTTATAACCTTGTTCCCTCATCAAAAACATTCCTGAAGAGGTTTTTATGTCATCTATGCATGTTTCAGTAATTTAGTGATCTCTCCCAGGCCCCATTCGAACCTTTCTTACAGTTAACTGTAAGATTCTGTGCAGTGCTTCACTCACAAGCCGACGTCACGCATGGTCTCACATGACAATTCTCCATAAATATACAAAAACATGATCACAGTGCCATTTCCTGGGGAGGATGGGGAGGGACACTATTGGCTCTTCCTCTCCTCAAACTGCCCTGACACAGATCTGCTGACCCTCCCTGACCAGTCGTCCTGTTCAACTGCACTCAGACCTTTGACTCAGACACAAAGGCCACTGAGAAGAGCAGTGGAAATGTTGCTGCAGCAAAACTTCCCCCCCGGATCAATAAAGTATCTCTCTGTACAGGTGATGTGTAGTTATAGGCTACCCCATAGAAGTAAAAGATTCCCCTCATTAACAGGAACCAAAACATGTCTAAATTGCACAATAAGTAACACCTTTATTTTGTTTAACGAATGTTTAAACTGTCAAAAACTGTTCCTTGCGCGTACATTTGGATGGGTTTTTAATGACATGCATGTGTAGGTGGAGGTGTTCTGCTACTTCCTGCTTTATGTTACTTTTTCATAGGCTTCTTCATTGTTGTAAAACTATGATAAATACTTACCACAGGTACCCCACCAAACCAAGACTTGGTTTAATTATGACTACACCATGATCCTTCCTCCTACAAAGAAAATAGTATCTACAGTCTAGCCTCATTGGCCGGTCAACAGCCACTGGGAAAGTAACATTTAAGATGTTACAAAAAGACTGAAAAAAAAGAATAAACCAATAAACTAAAAGAAATCATCTATGTGTGCTTCTATCCTTGTTTTTTGGCAAACCATCTCTCTTTCTATGGCTTACTAGTATTATCAGTAACGATACATTTTAAACTACACTTGGTACATTTTACCTTCCCGTAAATGTACCCACTGTAACAAACTGTCAGAACATGTCTTTAACTTAGTGGTTCTCAAACACTTTGCCACTTTTTTACTTCCACTTGAGTTGGCCCCATTGACTGTGTATAAATGGACATAGCTGGCCCACCACCTGCCACTGTCCAGGTAAGAAGTGAGCACGGGATCCATTTGCATTGTTTGGCCTGTTGTCTGCTTTTGTTTATTTTTATTGTATTAATTACTTATTTATTTTTAATAAAAGGAGGACACTGGACAACCTGCTCTCCATCATGGACACTCCTGCTCACCCACTGCACCAGACTATAGAGGGACAGAGGAGATAATACTCCCTACAACTGTACAACAACTCACCCACTGCACCAGACTATAGAGGGACAGAGGAGATAATACTCCCTACAACTGTACAACAACTCACCCACTGCACCAGACTATAGAGGGACAGAGGAGATAATACTCCCTACAACTGTACAACAACTCAATTGTACGTAACGGATAACCTTACGCCCTGTCAATCAGCATATTATTGCACTGTTGTTCTTGTCTCTTGTTTATAGCTGTGATTTTATATTTGATTTTATGTTTATTACTTATTTTTCTATTTTATTTTGACTTGTACATATACATTTATTTATATAATTACATCTTATTTGACACCTGTCTCTTGCTACTTTTTAGAATTGATTATTACCATTTATTTTTTACTCTTTGTTATTATATTGCTTGTGAGCTACTGTGAGCAACTGTATCCAAAAAATGTCCCTTGTGGATCAGTAAAGTTTGTCTAAGTCTAAGTGTCCCATAGGCTTGACAGGAACCATCCTTCAGTGATTCAAATTGAATCTGGTGCAGTTGAGCATATGGCCGAAGAGAGACCAGGTGGAGGTCTCACGCTGTTACTTGTGGGGCACCGCAGGGCTTTGTTCTTGGTCCTACCGTCTTCACTAGGGATGCACCTATCCAGCTTTTTCAGTTCTGATACCAATTCCGATACTATAGCTTAAGTATCTGCCAATACCAGATATCAATCAATATCTCTGCAGAGAATGAAAACTGCATTTATTTACTTAAACTAAAACTAAAATAAAAAGACAAAACTGATTCAAATGTGTTATGGAGCTGTTTTTTATCCTACAGAACAACTTTGTGTAAATGTAAGTTCAAACATTGCAAAACTCTGTGGGCAACTACGACCAGGAAATAGTCTTATTACATGAATTTGCCCAAACAGAATATCGAGCCGATACCTGATCCAGCAACTTTTCAATATTGATATTAGATACCAGTATTGGATTGGTGCAACCCTAGTCTTTACCATCTCCTTCAACCCCTGCAATGCCGGTGACACTCAGCTCTAAATGTGGACTGACCCTCCCTTCCACCTCGAGCCAACAGCAGAAGACTGAAACTCTACATCAGTTCAGCTTGCTCTTTCAACAACTGTCGCAAATCTTGGGGTCAGCTTTTACCATCTTTCATTTGACCGTACATCATCCCTGCATAAGGCCTGTTTTCCCCCACAGAAACATTTCAAAACTCCAATCTTCTTTCTCCCTCTGCTGAAAACCAGAAGCTACATGTCTAATACAGCACCTACAGAAAGGAAGGAGATGACACCTCAGTGACAATTTCCTGCTGAAGAGTCTTTGCAGAGCCTATCACTTCAGTAGCTGTAGTTCCTGCATGAAGAACATCAAATCAACATGAAAGTCTGTTCTCTTTTTATTATAGCTGTCGGTGAGTACTTGGACGTTACATCTTGTGTATTACTTGTATTAGCGGACCTTTGAAAACACAACGTCATGAGAATGTTCCAAATTCTTGAATAGGCAACTGGAGGAAAATCTAGATATGAACCTAAAAGAAATCCTGATTTTGTCTTCAGCTACAATGCAAGTGTGTAAATGTGTAATATTCTCCTATTAGATGGACACATCAACTAAAATACATTTGTTATTGTTTTCTAACCAGACTATGGTGATACGTACATGTAGCTGAATAGTTATCATTTGTCAAAACCATCATGACTTTTCACTTTTTTATGGTATTCTGAGCTAAAGTGAAAAAAATAGGAACAGACAAAAACAAGAATTTACATTTCTTATCTGCTGCTTTCTCATCGTCCTTCTTCATATCAATGTAATAACCATCAAGAGAACAAATGAATGAAAAATCATTCTAACTTGTCCATTGAAATGCATTATATTCCACTGGTGTTTCCAGTTGCCTCTGTTCCACTAGTTGAATGTATTTGTTAATCGAGGTCGGTATTGAACATAAACATTCTTATGTTATTGGCAAAGTCCATCATAGAGATAAGCTTGCACAGCAAGATGGATTCTTGTGATATTTGTGATACAGGTGGTTGGGACTGAGGTTTGTGCGAAAGCCAAAGGTGAAGCATCCAAATGAACCAAAACAAACATGACAACGTAGACAGACGTACTTCAGCTTATTTTAGTGTCAATAGAGACTATTTAGTTTGTGAAAAACATGCACAAGGTTTAAGGGCTTTGTGCATTTGTGGACAGAGATGATGTCTGAGCTTTTATCTCAGCTGGATGTAACTAAAGTTTGAATTTTTGGCTTATTTCGCTGAGGCTTTGACAAATCAGATTCAAATATGATCATGACGTGTGTTTTTCGATCTCTTTGACTGAGAGCCAAAACTCTGAACTGTGTAGAACTCAGTTCAGAGTGACACACACGTCAATCTGGCATGAGCCAAGTTACCACAGAGGTGCATTCATTAGCCAAAACACTAGGCCTATATAACTCAAACTGCAGGGCCACTACCGATATACACATTTACCACACTTGGTGTCAGAATACTTTTGAATGAATTCTAAGTTTAGTATAACATCGTAAAATCTACATTGGTTTACCATTGGACTGAAAATACTTTGAGGTGTGCCGACACAATCCCAATCTCTATAATTCATTCTACATTTTTATGTCTTTCTATTTTACTTTTCATTCTTGTGTTCAGCAGTGATGTGCCATGGAAGACTAATATTCAGCAAAGCAGAGGCTAAAGTGATTGAAGCAACAGAAGGAGAAAATTTGACAGCCCTTTGTTAAAGTTATTTTGATGGAAACAGAAAAATCTTCTGTCAAAATGACTGTAAAGGGAAAGAAGACATTTTGGTTGAGACTGCAAGCAACCGACTGCAGAATGGAAGATACGGCTTTGAAGTTACCAACATATTTCACATGTCAAAAATGTTATTTGTGAACATAACAAACGTGAGAAAGTCTGATGCCGGGCGATACAAGTGTGGTCTGGAATACGGAAAGAGAAATGCGACCGATGCAGAATTTATATTAAAGGTCATCAATGGTAAGTTCCATAACAACATTTCCACATTTGGAAGTAGCAATAAAAATGCCTGTAATTAAATAAATGAAAGTTAAATGTCATAGTGTAGTTTAATTTTAATGTGATACTGTGGAACATTCCAGCAAAGCAATACATTTTCATGAGACAAGAAGGTGACAGACCCAAGAGCCGCCTTTCGCCTATACTGATTCATGAATTATTCATGGGTTTAGTAAATGTGAGTTTGGTGACATCAAAATCCAAAGTGAGAAGAACTGTGAAGTGTTATTTAAAGAGGGGATGTTACACAAAATCATACCATGTTATAATTCTAACAGAATTCTCCTGGGAAACCCTGACTCTTTTTAAAATCATTTTGCAGCCTTATATGTTTTTTATGTGATTATACTGCCTTATGTCCATAAAAGAATAAAGAAGAAGAAAAAAAACAACACTTTTGTTCCCTGACCATGTATTCTCAAAAGGGAGCTGCAGGGGGAGCTCTATCACTGAAAGTTACTTCTGTGTTGAAAGTTGATTTTGTATAATATGTTTAACTTTCTTTGCAGTGGAAACCCCAACACCAGGTTTGACCCTCCGAGCTGCTGCCACCACATCCCTCCATAATGTGACATCAGCACAGACGATACAAAGGACACAAGTCCCATCTGAAGTGACCAGCCCACACCAACCTCAGGAGGAGCACAACTCATCCACACTGTCTGGTAGCTTCTGAAAAATGATGTTAATAATTACATCTGCATTATTTGAGTTTCACTCACAGTTCTGAACTTGCTTCTTTCAGCTGTGCCGCTGTATGTTGGTGCGACTGTAACCACCATTGTGATCGTTATATCAGGGAGTATTTTGATTTGGTGCTGGAAAAGGAGAACCAATAGACCAACAGGTGAGCCACACTCCAATGCAAATAATGCACTTTTTTGTCTTCTTGTTCATTTTACACGTGTGAAAATTTTACAGAAGATCCAACTGCTGCTGATGACTGTGAAACTCCAGAGGTGAGCAAATGCAAATAAAATCAAAATGAAATACTCCTTAAAGGAACTGTATGTAGCCTGAGCTAATAGAGTTTTAAAAGAGGGAATAACAATCCCAACTGAACCTGGTGCCAGCGCCTTAACCTGCAGACAGACACATACAAGAATGAGTGATTCTTTTAGTCAGACAGGAGTTTGTTTACCTTCTTTACCTGTTTCGGCTACTTCCTGTAGCCTTCCTCAGAAGGGTCATGTGACAGTGTCATGTGACAGTGTCATGTGACGTGTCCCGTAGGCTGAAGCAGCTTACAAGGCTCATCACTACAACATCACGTGTTTAAAACCCGTTTAAAACTGAAGACAGAATGAACTTTTACCAAAGAACACATACAGTACAAGTTTGTCTTATTCTCAGTGTATGGACAGCATATACTGCAGCAGCAGAGGCTGCACTAGCACTGATTCATGACTGGCTGTAGGTGCTGGGTTTAGGATTCAGATCAGAGAAAGTCCGTTTACGTTTAAAACAGAGACTCATGTGAGGCTCATTCAGCTTTCCGATTGGATAATCATCTTGAGAACCAAACATATATAAGAACTTGGCCATCATGTTCACTGTTTTTGTAATTAAGAAAATCAGCATTATATTATTATTAGAATTGTTTTCAGTAAAGGCTATATTTGATTTGAACATTGTTTCTCTTTTCTGGGGACAATAATGGAATTTATAATCAAAATCTTGTACAGCTCCTTTTAATATGTGTGATATAGTGCCCATGAATTAAAAACTTAATAATGAACTAGAAATATTCTGAAACAGTGATCCAAAAATGTTTTCTTATTAGTAGCAGGTACTGAATGTTTTAAAGCAGACATATTATGCAAAATTATAAATTGTGATTTTCAGAGCTTTTAACCATGTTATAGTTATTTCCCCTCACCTGAAGTTGTATTTGGAGTGACTGGTGCATGTTTGAACAATTTTTAATCACTTATTTTCATGACGTCATACATAAATTCCCATTCAACCCCTGCCCCCGGTACACAGCCACTGCTCTGTACTTACTTCGTTCTCCAATTTTATTTTCTTAATCTGTGATACTTTTAGGATTTGTGAGCATTGCCTAGTCATTTTGGTACAAATGAGAAAAAAAAAAATAAAAAATCTGCTACTCACTAGTGTGATCTGTTGCCATCCATCTGAGGTGCCAACAGCTGCATGATGCTTTGTTGTGATTACGTTTACGGCGACGTTTTCAGCTCACATTGGACACCACAGGAAATCACTGGACTTGAATGTTTTTGATGGATGTTGCAATTTAAAATGTTCAAATTATAACGTAATCATTGTTGTGGAATTTCTAAACTGCAAAGAATAAACTGGAGAGTTGTCTTGAATCAAAGAGTCTGATTTATTAAAGCAATTGTGCACAATTACACCCTACTGTCCCTAACAGAGGCATCTGTCCCTGGACCGGTAATCAAGACAAAGCACACAGAGTTTTTATACCCCTCGGGGGGGCATTGGACGGAAGAGTGATACAAATACATAAGTCAAGACATAACACTTCTATGAGGACAGGTCAGCACAAGGCTGGGTCATTCGTAGCAGAATAACAAGTGATAAAAACAAGATTAATCCAGTGTAAAAATACCACATTGATACATTATATGACTGATTAACAACCCCATTGTATTAGAAATCACAGGGCTAACTTATACTCAACCTATAAAATTGATTACGTAAATAGTTATGTAAAGATTTCCATCACATCATCATCATCCATGTGTCAGAGATTATAAACAAGCACAAGAGGTCTTTATGTTTTCATAGTTAACATTTTACTAGACAAGAGTGCAGCTTTTTCACAATGTGTTAAACCAAAATTGAATGTTTTACAGATGAGCAGACTGTATGAGGAGATCCCAGGTCAGATCAGATCAGATCCTGTGGAAATCTGTACTTCCTTCTCTGCCCCCAGTGCACAAGAGCAGGTAAGACACTGAAGTGTATGTCACAGGTTAGACTACTTATTCATTTCATCACTGTTACCTAGCAACCATAATGTTAAAAGATGGGGTTTTATGCAGTATCTTTCCTACCATGTTATAGCGTTGCTCTTTCAATAAATTTATGAATGACACGACTGAAAGGAATTGTTATCAATAGTTTTCTGTTACTTGTGTTTTGTATGTTTTGTTTCTTTTTAGTTTAAATATCTTTATCATCAATATAAACATTTATTTTGTAATCTTAACTGTGCTTTAACTGTCACATCTATATTTACTGGCTGCTAGTTTAGCTAAAATAACACATTTGGAGAAGAAACTCAAGTTTACTTATGAAAAGATTATAATTTTTCCTGCTTTGTTGTTTATTTGGTCATTTTATTGTTATAAAGAAAGTAAAGTCTTTGGCTTTGCGTCTGCCATCTTGGGACGACGTCTGTTGCTGTTGCTCAAGTCCAATCTGACCAGTTTTCTAAGTATTTCGATGCCTTAAGGTTCGCTGGAAGATTCTGTGTAATGCTCAGCCCACAAGCATAGTACATCACCCACGCTCCCACACAGTTATATACAAAAACATGATACAAAACTGTACACAGCAACTTGACAAACCTGGTGCGATGTGCAGTAGTTTCATTAGCGAGATGCACACTGATTGTGTTGTGATAACACACGGAGAGCAAAGAGAGGGGGACTCAGAGCACCAAAAATGAAAGTGAAACCTTTAAAACATTGTTTTTGTCAACTCTAGCAAACAATAAAAGGTAACACATGTTTATAGGCTATCCCATAGACGTAATACATTTATTTTGTTTAATGAATGTTTAAACTGTCAGAAAAATGTGTTCCTTGCATGTACATTCAGATGGGATTTTTAAATTACATATGTGTACGTAGAGGTATTCTGCTACTTCATAGGCTATATACTTTTTCCTACAAACTATGTTAAATATTTACACAGGTACTATCCCACCAAACCAAGTCATAATTAGAAAAACATGAAAACCTGTCATATGCACTTTAAATTAGCCTACATTTAATCTAAAATGATAAGCTTTTGTCAATGTTTTTTTTTTTTTTTTTTTTCTTTTTCAGATAAACCAACTGTATGAAGAGATCCCTGGTTCTGTGGAAATCACTCCTGCTCCTTCCTGCTATCAAGAAAACATTATCTACAGCCTAGCCTCATTGCCCAGTCAACAGCCACAGGGAAAGTAACATTCAAGAAGTTACAAAAAGACTGAGGGGAAAAAACAAAACAAAAAACAATGTTATGGGACAAATGTGTGAATGATTTTGCCAATCCGCTCTTTTGGAGTAATCCAAATTGTCATAATATGCCTTAAGACACTCTCACTCTTTTACTTTTACTTGAGTCTCACACACAGGCTGTAGATAAATGGACATATCTGGCCCGCTAGCTGCCATGTTCCAAATAGGAAGTGAGCATGGGCGCTAATTGGCTCCGTCAACTCCGTTCCAATGCACTTTCTGTTAAAAAACTGTGGCCCCTCTCTTTATAGCTGCTGCTGTCAGACTGCTCATTTTGACCGTAAAATGTCAGTTTGAATCCGCTCTACACGATCCTGGTGTGTTTGTCCGTAAATCAAGATATGAACATTTATAACAGACCAACCACGTGCCTTCTTTCTCTGAGATTGTCTCCCACTAGGGTTAGCAATACGCCCCGTGCCAAACCAGCCAAATCCGCTCCTTATCGGCTCTTCAATTGTCTTCCATATTTCCAAACATCAAACTCTGCTCCAAATTAGCCGCTCTAATTATTTGTCTCGATTGGCTTCATTTGACTGAAGCTGAATGCTGATGTCACACTCCCCAGGTCCACTTCTGTTCTATTGTCTCCCTTTCCACTGAAGTGTACTGGTAGCAATCGCTTGCCTGACCAGCGAGTCCCTTCTACATTCTGTTCGAATCCAGAGGGGACTGGAAACGAACAACAGAGCGTGAAAAACCTCCGTCCAATTTTTAGAAGATGCAACCACAGCCCGTAATTTGTAGCACCTCTCAAAAACTCTCATGACATTCAGAACAAAATATATAACTTCTTTTACCTGAAATAAGTAATAGTTTGGTGCTTTGATTGTTGATTCTACTGTAGATTTTTCTCCTTTTTTATGTGTGAGCAGCCATGTTTGTTTGTGACGCCAACAGACATTGCGTCTTTCTGATTGGTTAATCGGCCTGTCGATCACACCCTCTGGAATCAGGGAGACAGGATACGACTCCAGATCCATTTGTCTGTGTAAGGTTTTGTCAAAGCGTGTGGTTTTGGCTGGTCAGGTAAAGAAGTCACTGCAGTAGCTCTAAAACCAAGTACACTGTAATTATTACACGATAGTACACGTTGTTATACTGAACTTAATAAATGCAGTGTGTAAAAGATTTTTGTTTTTTTGACATAGCTGGATTGTAGACTAACAAGCTGCGTTGCTAGTGTGTTTGCTGAATATTGCTTGTTCTGTTGCGTTTGAATTTGCAAACATCAAAATCTGAAATTATTTTGGTGATCTAATGCACTCTACAGGAAAAAAAAAAAAAAAAAAAGAATCCGGTCTGATGGGATCCCCTTGTATAAAATCTGCCAATCCTATAGTTCGAAGGTGCATTGTGTAACTTCTGGCGGAGGATCCGTCAGATGCTTGTCTCCATGGAGATGTTATTGCTTTGTCTACAATGTTTGGTACCTTTCGATCTTCATGGAGACCAAACCAGACCAAGTTACAGGTCAGTCAGAATGCCTTTTTTTTGTTTTGTTGTTTTTTTTTTAGGTATTTCTGAGCTATAAAACCACCTGTCATTGAATACATATAAGATAGAGCTGTTTAATGTCACACTGTGGAACATTCTAGGTAGACCACTGGCATATACATCGAAACAAGCAGGTGACGGATCCCCAACCAAAAAGTTACATAGTGCATCTTTAACCCCACAACTGATATATAGACACAATCTCAACTCATAATACCAACATTTATTTCGTTTTCTTATACAATTCTTCAGAAACTTACAATGGACTAGTAGACAAATGAATCCACAACAATTTTTAAAGGTAGAGCTTTAAAACAATGATTCTCAACTGGTGGATCGAGGTCCAGAAAAAGGTCGCTGGATAATTGTCTGTGGCTGGAGGGTGTTTGTCAAAAATGATGGTTTGAATCATAGTTATCACAGTTTTAGATGGTCAGTCTTATGACTTTTGGTGGAGGGTCCATCAAATGCTTTTCTCCGTGCAAATGTTATTTTGCTTTGTCTGGAATGTTTCACAGTATGGCATTAAACCTTTCTATCTTCATGGAAACCAAACCAGGCCAAGTTACAGGTCAGATCTGTGGAGAGGCGACCCCGCTCACATTCAGAATGCCTATTTTTCTTGGTATTTTTGAGCTATAAAACCATCTAATTGAATAAATGCATGTAATGTAAGGTTGATCTGTTTAATGTCATATTGTGGAACATTAGAAGCAGAGGACATATCCATAGAGACAAGTAGAAAAGTTACATAGTGCAGTGCATAGTTAAATGTGCATTGCGACAGCCTGAAGGTGGCCCCCAAAGCAACACCAATTGAGAATCACCGATTATTAAATAAGAGTTCAAGTAAATCAGATTTTCATGAACAACTTTATTGACAAAATACTAAGAAACATTATTTGTTTACATTTAACAAAAATTGGGTGATTATGTTTTTGGTAAATGGAATTTGCTTTATGTAAAATCTAAAGACATTTCATGATAAAAATCTAGCTGCTGTCTAATATATAGAGGCAAACATGATTGTATAACTGCAATGCCAATGCTTTGACAATACATGGACTATAAAATAACAAACAATAGATTTTTGCATGGCTTGGGCACACAGAAAGAAATGCAGCTCACTGAACGTAAAATGATGTTTTAAGACTCTCAATTGCTTGCTTTTGTCCAATGGATTTCCATGATTTTGGAATCTCTGCAGGTTTTGCATTGTATGCAGTGGCAAAATCTTTATTAAATTTTGTCATAACATATTTCCAGTAATCTGAAGCCTCAAGACTGACATCTGGAGAGATTTTCCAGTCGGGGAAAATCTCACTGTATTTCTTGTATGGATGCCATTTGAAATAAGTGGCAAAGCAGCGAAACGAGGTCTCACTTTGAACAAGAGTTGAGCAAATGTCACAGACCAGTTTTTCTGAATGTTCATAACTAACCCTCCCTAAACCCTGTGACTGGTGGAGTGAGGTCCAATGCTCTTTGTGACCTTTGCCCCCAGCTTCACATGGTGCTTTACAGAAGGGGCACTGTTGACCACATCCAATCATCCTGTCAGACAGCTCGTGATGAGGCTTTAGACTGAGTCTGTGAAGTTTAGTTTCAAACTTTGTTTTCTTAAACTTCTTCTGAATAGATTCTATCATTTCATTCACACACTTTTTGAGCCAATATGCAAACTGTTTCTGGTCAGCATTGTTCAAGATCATAAAAGCTCCAAGTGCATCTTGGGAGATCACCAGTTTATCAATCAGATCTTTGCAAAAATCATCAACAAATTCCTTTAAAGTACCATTTGCTTTTGTGGCCTTGTTTATAGCACTGGTTATGTTTTCCATGCATGAGTGGAGATGTTTATTCTCAAGTTCTGATATTTTACACTTGTTTGTAAAGTGCACTGTGATTTGCTGAAAGATCCACTCCTTAATGAACTTCTCGTATTCGCAAATGTAGTTCTGATATCTATCAAAGTGCTCATTTGTGATTAAATCCAGTAACACATAGTACTGAAAGACTGTCCTTGTGCTGAACTGATGACATGTGAGCATTTCACCAACAATATCTGGACCCAAAGAGCGAGTCACAAAGGTTTCCACGGCAGGTCTCAGGCAAAGGTCTGTGAACTCATTTGCTTTTTTTTGGCATTGGTCTTTTTCATTAAATACATCCTTGAAATCTGCACAAAACTTTTGTTTGTTTTTACTGAGACATATGTAAGGATCATTTTTATGCAGGAAATCTTTGTGCATTTTCTGAAAACTCCTGGCTGCATCTCCACAGATGTGTTGCTTCAGAGAGACCTCAAACTCTATGTCAATTTTCAATTGTTGATTACACTGCAACCTCTCGTCAATAATTCTGAGAATCTCTTGGATGTAGGTGTCATGGTAATCTGTTCCTCTTTCCACTTTCGCTGAAATAAACTGCTGGCAAGCAGCAATCGTGCTGTCAGCCATCTTTTGTGCAGCCATTACGTTATCTTCCATATTTAACCATTTGGCAGCTTTATTTTTTGCTTTATTATAAAAGCCTTCAGGTTTAACAACAAAATTGTCCTTACCACAGTCCTGTAGTGTCTTTCCGTTGACTAATTCACTAGCATGGCTTCCTTTGAGTGACATATTTGTTCTTAGGTCATGAGCCACTTGTGTAAATACATCTTTACCTTTTGCATGAGAAACTGATTTCTTAAGATTTGTCACGGTCATCTCCCACATCTTGTTGAATTCTTCATCTAGTTCCTGATCTGTCATTGTGCGTTTTTCCTCTCTACACTTGTCAATCAATGCACACACTTCCTCCTCTAAGTCTTTTGTGTGGTTTTCTTTTATTTTGTCCACCTTCTCCATTGCTTGTTTGATTTCTGCTGTTGCTGTGAGCTGATTTATGACAGAGCTTTCTATTTCTCTGCGAATAATTTTTGCACTGTTAAAAAACTGCTCTCTGTATCTCTCCACAAGGTAGACATGCCCTTCTGTTTGTTTGAAATAATCTGTGAGGTTAAGAAGGACAGCCGTTTCCCATTTACACAATTCAATTTGAGCCTCCCTTTTGAGAGAAGCAAGGACTTCACCAACGTCAGAATTCTCAGCCACTAAACCAGTGTTACTAATTTGCGTTTCAGCATTTGTAACCCAAGAGTACATGGCTTTCTTAAACTCCCATTCCCATTTGTTGTATTCGGTGCACAGTCTCATGTAAGCATCAGCCACAAGGCTGTTTCTGAAACTGAAGATGAAGTTTTCATGTTTCACTGCATTCCACAGACTTGTTATCCACTCACAGAACTGCAGGACATCATTAACAGATGATTCACATTTTTCCAAAATGTGCATGACATTTTTCTTGAGTTCATAGACAGCTTCACTGTATCCTGCGTTGACTGGGGCCATTGGGGGGTTTCCGTTCCACAGTCCAGGGATGTACCAGTTTCCAGTGTCAGGATCATAGTCCATCACATCAGTGAAACTCCTGTTCTCCTCTTTTTTCTCCATTTTGGCTGCAGCCTGAGTCATCTCGTTTAACTGCTGCAAGAGCAGTTTTCTGTCTCTCAGGTTTTTGTCGTGAGCTGAAACATCTGACACGTTCTGATGGACAAACTGACATTTGGGTTTTTTGCCCACTTCTTTCATTCGGAGAAAAGCATGCACAACTATCTGCAGGATGTCTTTCATTTCTGTAGAATTCTCCATCGCAATATTGATAATAGTGATGTCACTCAATCCAACCACAAGGGTTGCTAACTCATTGTCATGCTCATGGCTATCGTCCAGTTGAGCGAGCTCTGGAGACTTGAGGCCCTCAGTGTCAATGATCACTAAGAAGTCACACTTGAGACTTGCTTTCAGATCTTCACTGATTCTGATGAGTAACATAAAGGCCCCTCTGGTGCATCGGCCACTGCTCACAGCAAACTGCACTCCAAACATGGTGTTGAGGAGAGTGGACTTCCCCGTGCTCTGAACTCCTAGAACTGTGACCACCAGAATCTTGTTGTTCGGAGACACCAGGTCATGGAGCTGGGCCAGAACATCACTCACCCATCTGAGAGGGATGTTGGAGGCATCTCCATCCACCAGCTCCAGAGGAAAGCCGTCAAGAAGCAGCTGTGCACAGAGTCTGGGGAGATGTTGTAACTGTTTGCGTGCAGGGTCATTTTCTGGAAGAGACACTGACGCCTCATAGATTTGACCCATTTCACGAAAGAAGTGTTCAGTTCCCAATGAACTATTGGAGAGTTGCATGTCAATGTCCTTTATTTCGTTGCTGTTAGACGCCTTTGACTTCTCCTTATACAGCTCTCTGAGCCATGACAACTTTTCACGAGAAATATTGTCGAGGTTTATTCTGAGCCACTTAAGGAAAAAACACCTCTCACCTTCATGACTGGATATGCCACTTAGGAAGCAGGACATACTTTTTGAAATGCCATACAAGTACTGTTTCTTTCGGAGATCTTTTATTTGTTTGTTCAGATTAAATCTGTACTCTTCTAGGTTTTCAGAACCAGCTTTTCGAAGCCTGTATCCTTCCTTCTCCAAGAAAGTGACTTCTTTCCAGATTTGACCTTGCATGGGTAGCTGGGTTTCTTTGAACTTAAGAGTGTCATGAATTTCTGCAGTGATTGCATCTGCATTTTGTTTTGCTTTCTGACACTCTGGGCTGTCTTCATCAACGCGTACTCCCAATTCATGTGCTACACTCGCCATCTGCTCTATCTGCATTCTCCTTTTTGAACTTTCAATTGCACCTCTCATTGTTTTCTGTAGTTTAGCAACAAAGTCAGCATCATTAATTTGTTTAGACTTCATAATGATGTTGCTGTTGGTCAGGCCTAATTCTGTTGCAACTTTATGTAAAACATTCAAACACATTTTGTGACCTTGATGGTTAGCTACTAAAAATATCTCTGCCTTGCCTTTTAATGGCACCAGCTGCTTGCATTCAGAATCTAAAGTGTCAAAAAACACAAAAACTGCTGAAGATGTCTGACACAAAAAGGAGAACTGTGTTTCAGCAGAGGCAATATCACCACGGAGGTTAGCTACTGCCACTGGCTCGTCAAAAATGTCAATATTCTTGCTTCCACAGGGGAGGTACCAAGTAATTTCAGCCAGTCCATTGGAGATAGTTCTTGGGCAGTCACCACACTGCATGTTGTGGTGCACAAAGGTGTCATGATATTGCTGAGAATTGCTCAGGAGCTTATTGAGAATCTCAGATTTGGACAAAGAGCACTCACCAAGTCTCACAAAGGAGATCATTGGAATTTCAGAGTGAACGATGCATTCTTCTCTGAAGCCCTTGGACTCAGAGAGGGATTTAGGCCTGTACTTTTTCACTATGTCTCTTAAAGCCCACAGCATCAGTGTGCACTGGTTTGTGTCACAGTTTGGAAGCAGCAGAGGAACCGCAAACTGACACATTGACATTTTGAGTGACAGCTCCTGCTGCACAAAGCCATCAGAGCAGAGAAACAAGGCTGTTATTATGTCAAGAGGGTTCACGGTACTCACTGAGGTTAAACTTGTCACTAAATTTTGCAGATCTAAGATAGAATTGTCTGAACTTTCCTCACAGTTTGTATCACTCACTGGTGTGCATTTTATACTCCTAGCTGTAACATTTACCATCATCAGTTTCTTGAGAAAATACCAAGCAACATCTTTGTTTGACATCACATTATTTTCAGTCATGGTTTTCTCATCAATTTGCAGAATCTTGTTTAAGCAAAGTTTGTCTTTGTAATGCTTCTCCAGACCCAAGTTCTCGAGTACAGACTCCACATGTGTTTCTGTGAAAATAAAACATAATGATCAGTACTTTTTCTTTCACTGGATTTACAACACTTGAGAAAGGGTAGTTATCCACACGTCAGACCACTTTGTGAATTATTGTACTTCTGTGAACAAACTCAAAGTTTCCATGATAAAAAACTATTTTGGGTTGGAATGTTTGTAATTTATCCACTGTCACTTTACACTAGACAGTAAACTTTGGGATCACATCTGCATCACATTTGCAAAGCTTTGCGCTACTTTGCGACATCTTTGCAGCTGTTCATGGTGAGCTGGAGAGTACACCTGTGTGATGCCGACAGGGAAAATAAAATCTTAATTTGGCTTTGGTTATTAGATTTGGTGTGACTGTATCCTGGACTAGGGAAGGCCACTTGTTAAGGAGGAGCATTATATGAGGACTAAAGTTTGGACAGCGCGTTTCCCACCGCTTCATTGTTTGAATGAGCTTAACCTAGGACTCTGAGGTAGGGACAGACACTTTTTACATGTAGTAACAAAGTAGTACATAGACTAATATCTGTTGTACATATACAGTGCCTTCAAAAAGTATCCAACCCCCTTGAACTTTTCCACAATTTCTCACATTATGACCACAAACATAAATATATTTCATTGAGCTTTAATGTGAAAAACCAACACAAAGTTGCACACAATTGTGAAGCAGAAGGGCAGTCATACATGAGTAAAAAATTTTTTTACAAATAAAAAACTGAAAAATATGGCGTGCAATATTATCCAACCCCTCTGAGTCAATATTTTGTGGAACCGCCTTTTGCTGCAATTACAGCTGCAAGTCTCTTTGGGTATGTCTCTACCAGCTTTGCACATCTTGAGACTGAAATTTTTGCCCATTCTTCTTTGCAAAATAGCTCCAGCTCAGTCAGATTAGATGGAGAGTGTTTGTGAACAGCAGTTTTCAGATCATGCCACAGATTCTCGATTGGATTTAGGTCTGGGCTTTGACTGGGCCATTCTAAGACATGAATATGTTTTGTTTTAAACCATTCCATTGTAGCCTTGGCTTTATGTTTGGGGTCGTTGTCCTGCTGAAAGATGAACCTCCGCCCCAGTCTCAAGTGTTTTGCAGACTCCAATAGGTTTTCTTCCAATATTGCCCTGTATATGGCTCCATCCATCTTCCCATCAACTCTGACCATATTCCCTGTCCCTGCTGAAGAAAAGCACCCCCAGAGCATGATGCTGCCACCTCCATATTTGACAGTGGGGATGGTGTGTTTAGAGTCATGAGCAGTGTTAGGTTTCCGCCACACATAGCGTTTTGCATTTTGGCCAAAAAGTTCAATTTTGGTCTCATCTGACCAGAGCACCTTCTTCCACATGGTTGCTGTGTCCCCCACATGGCTTTTGGCAAACTGCAAACAGGATTTCTTATGGCTTTCTTTCAGCAATGGCTTTCTTCTTGCCACTCTTCCATAAAGGCCAGATTTGTGTAGTGCACGACTAATAGTTGTCCTGTTGACAGATTCCCCAACCTGAGCTGTGGATCTTTGCAGTTCCTCCAGAGTCACCATGGGCCTCTTGGCTGCATCTCTGACCAGTGCTCTCCTTGTTCGGACTGTAAGTTTAAGTGGACGCCCTGGTCTTGGTTTGCGCCATACTCCTTCCATTTTTGGATGATGGTGTAAACAGTGCTCCGTGAGATGTTTAGAGCCTTGGAAATCTTTTTATAACCTAATCCTGCTTTATACTTCTCCACAACTTTATCCCTGACCTGTATGGTGTGTTCTTTGGACTTCATGGTGCTGACTGCTCCCCAATACTCTCAAACAAACCTCTGAGGTTTTTACAGAACAGCTGCATTTATACTGAGAGTAGATTACACACAGATGGACTCTATTTAATCGTGAGGTCAACATTGGATCCTTCTAAAGCCTCTAAAAGCAATGTGTTGCACTCAGAAAAAAAGGGGGTTGGATAATTTTGCACGCCCACTTTTCAGCTTTTTATTTGTAAAAAAAAATTAGATCATGTATGACTGTCCTTCTGCTTCACAATTGTGTGCAACTTTGTGTTGGTCTTTCACACAAAGGTTCAATGAAATATGTTTATGTTTGTGGTCATAATGTGAGAAAATGTAGAAAAGTTCAAGGGGGTTGGATACTTTTTCAAGGCACTGTAAATTATGGTTTTACACTGATCAAGAAGCAATTTGCAAAGAAAAGTTGAAAAATGTGTTGAAAATTACAGGAAGTAGAGAGTTCTAAACATATCCACTAGGAAGAATTCTATCTAAATGTTTGGCACAATTTACATGGAAGAAGTGCATTTTTCTCATACTTCTCAAACATGACTTCAACAGATAAAGGTGTTTTCTTACTTTTGTATTTGACAGATAATCATTTCTGTGTACATTAGAGGTATTTTGCTGGGTGACAGCTATGGAATTCTCTAATGTCATGTCACACTTTCCAATCAGGAAGTCAAATTTGAAACCTAAATAATGAGTGAGAATGTTTTTGCAAAACTCTGAAATATAATGATATACAGTATAACTTTTCACAGGCACTTTACGATCTGGGGAGACCTGGTTTAGTTCTGCCTCAGTTCTTATTCAGCCCTTACTGAGGCTTTTTAAAGATGTGGTTAAAGCTTGATATAATCATAATTAATAAGTCTGGTTTCAGGTTGTCACTGTGGTTTGTCTTGGCTTGACAGAGCAATATTGTTATGATTTTTTATAAGTTGTTGTTGAATTTTTGTTGTTGAATTGTTCCATTGGGGAGTTGTTTGCTGAAATAAAATTGGCATCCAGCCCCCGGACCAAAGCCCTCCCAAAAATCTAACCTCCTGGAAAATGTAATTGAAGACTGCTGATCTATATGTTACTTAAAAAAAAAAAAAAAATCTAGATACTTTAATCCAAGTTTTAAATCTAATTGGACTGCCATTGTCTAAACAGGTGTTCCACATAATTCCTAGAGAAGAATTGGTTGTAAGCGTACTTGTTCCAGCAGAGGTCACTGCAGGCTCACTCTTGTGCCCATTCTGGAGCTGTGCACACACAGAGAAGAGGTACTGCTGTCCTGGCCTCAGGGCACTGATGGTCACGCTGGTTTCTTCTGTTTGGAGTTCTTGTACCACCTCTTCTCCATTGCAGCAGGTCACAGTGTAGTTCTGGATTTCACCTGCAGGGGGCTCCCAGAACAGAGTCACACAGTCTGTTCTGATGTCTCTCACTGTGAACTTCTCTGGAGGGTCAGGCTCTATGAAGAATGAAAGGTAAAAGTTTTAAGTAGTTCCTGCACCCGTTGCCTGTACCAGATTTTTTTCTCCATGTATTTGACTAAAGTTTGTCTTGCCTTAGTGCAGTTACCATGCTAGTTGTTGTTAGCTTTACCGTGGAGGCAAATTTGGGCTTTAACTTCATTGTGGTGAATAATTAAGATCAAATTATAAGTGAGAAATAACTTTGAACCACTGCCAACCGTTTAATATAATAATTAATTGTTTTGGAAAAAAAAAAAAAATCCTAAAAAAAGGAATGAGTTGTTCCTTTTTTTTCCATTTCACTGTGTAAATATAAATTATCTTTGTAAAACTTTAGGGGGCAGGAGTGCTACTTGGATGTATAGAGATTGTGCAAAATTGTCCTTTTGGTGCTCTTCAGTGTAGAGACCAGTCTAAAATACAAAGTTGAAAAAGCTGAGGCACTAAAAAAGTACAAAATAATGAAAAGGCTTTAATACCACATGGCAGATAAAATTAAAATCACGCCAATGCGTTTCGGCCCTTCGGCTTCATCAGGGCAAACTCGAGATGGCGATCACAGTGAGGATTTAAAGTCATAGGTGTAGGTCACATGTTCAAGGTGGGCTGGCCCAAAGTCCCCAGGTGCATGATGGGACATGTAGGCTGAACAGTCTTTAGCTACAAGCTATTTAAACTACAAGATATAAATAGTACAATTCCCAACAACCAATACATAGAAAAATGCATAGTATAAAAATATATAGTGCAAAAAATACAAAAGTGCTACAGATACAACATGTATAATATATTAGAGGGCTAATTTATTTAAAGCCTGTGGTTTTAAAGGAAGGGGGAGAAATCTAACTCTCCTCCAAGTCCTGGACATTGGGAAGCCTTGAGAGTGTAGATCCAGTAAGACTCTGTCTGTAATAGTTTTGTCAGTCTATCTCCTCCTCTTATTGTTTCTTTAATATGTTCAATTCCACAGATTTTTAGGCTTTTACAGCTGCCATGGTTGTCTTCTTTGTAATGCAGGGCCATGGGATACAGGGGGTTACAGGTCCTTATAGCCTGTTTGTGTTCAGTCTGTTTTTCACTTTGCCTTTTGATGGGGCTATGTAAAAACGACCACATGGGCATTTGAGTCGGTATACCACATAAGTGGTGTTACAATTAATGATTGTCCTGATATCAAAATTTTGACCTGATGTAATGTCCATGAAAGAGTTGGTTCTCTGTACGTGTTCACAGTAGGTACAGTTACTGCACCTGTAGCAGCCTTAGTGTCCAGCCATGTGTTTTGTTTCAGTGGAGGGAGATGGCTGTTCACCAGTTTGTCAGTGAGCGTAGGGGGCTTTTCTAAAGCTGACGTGTGGGTCTCTGGGAGAGCGTCTCTTATGGTGTAAATTATCTTCCACATGATTTTGTTGTGGTGTAACCCTAAAAACCTTTGGGCAATTCCCCTGCAGTTGATCATTTCCTGGGCCAGAGTAGTATTTGCAGCACAGAGCCAAAGCATCTGGGCACGAGATCATGGAAATGCATTTGAATTAATGTTAGCATTAGCCTCCAGACAAAAACAACTCTTACTACGTACACATAAAACTCTCCAGTGAAGGAAAGGGTGTATAACGTACTTGTTCCAGCAGAGGTCACTGCAGGCTCACTCTTGTGCCCATTCTGGAGCTGTGCACACACAGAGAAGAGGTACTGCTGTCCTGGGCTCAGGGCACTGATGGTCACACTGGTTTCTTCTGTTTGGAGTTCTTGTACCACCTCTTCTCCATTGCAGCAGGTCACAGTGTAGTTCTGGACTTCACCTGCAGGGGGCTCCCAGGACAGAGTCACACAGTCTGTTCTGATGTCCCTCACTGATAACTGTGGAGGAGGTATGGGTGCTGGGGAGAAGTATCAACAGCCAATTCATATTAGTTTAGAATAGTTAGAAAATGAAATCATTCTTTATACTGACCTGTGACCACGCGCACACATGTTTGTGGGCTCTGGATCCTCCTGGTGATCGTGAACATGTACTCTGTCCCAGGACACAGCCCTTTGATGTCCACTGAGGGGGAGTCTGTGTGCACCACAGCGCCCCTCTGCTCACCGGCGCAGTAATCGATGACCAGCTCAAATGTTTGAGGAGATGGATGGGGCTCCACAGCCAAAGAAACCACATCAGGACCAACACAGAGCACTGATACCTTCGGTGTAGGGATGCCTGCCAATTAAAAGACCCCAGAATATATCAAATACTGATTATTTCATAACTGTTTGAGCTCAGTTTTCCAAACACAAAAGGGGAGAATCAAGCATTTTCCTAGGCATCAAGGTCAAGTTTCAAATTTTTATATCATGTCTTGTCATTTGAGTTCCTTTGTTTGCTCTCATGCAACCAGAAGAAAGTAGGCACTCTAAAGAGCACAACTTCAATGTGGCAGTGAGAAATGACAAGGCCAGCTGAGAATACACGAGTGCTTCACAAGTTAGACTGTCTCTTTTACTTTTCACTATATATTACTGAGGCTATAGCAAAGGATCAGTCTGGAGAACTACTGTACTCCCTGCTGCCTCTTCTATGATGGGCTCAGCTCAACCCATCATCACTCAGCCTACTCATTTCACACTCAGCCTCTGTTTCACCACAATACCTTTGCAGAAGGCTAGTTTCATTTTCTTTCAGGTTATTATTTTTACCACCACAAATCTAGGCTAGGCTGGGCCCCAAGGAGAATATTGCTGACTCATTCCAGTCCACCTGCCTCAATGGTGAGCTTACACACTTTTGGCAAATATATGCAAATCGTTTGGGAGTGTATTCAAAACAAGGGAGTTCTCATCATTATAGTATTTTGCTTAGATATGTAATGGGGAAAATGCACTTACCATCAGTATCTGCATTTACACAGTCCTGCTCTTGGCATGTCTCAGCAGCTTCATAAAGCCTGTTAAACAAATGATTACAACAGTTATGCAATTTCTTCATCTAAATTAATTTGCTTTGTTTAATGTGTGTACCTCCACCACCACATCCTGTTCGCCATTGTTAATCTGACGTGCCCGCTCTCAGCCACTGTGACAAAGGCATTTCTTACTTGGTTTATTACAACTTGAAATCCGTAATTTTGATGTATTTATATGGTTGGCTTAAATAACATGCATGATTTTAAGATATGGTTAGTTTCGTTAATGTTTCAAGCAAAAGCATGTGCCCATACTATTAAGGCAAAAAGTTTTAACAAAAAAACTTAATTTAAGAATAATGAATTTTCTTTCATCTAAATATGCAGATGTAACAAGCCATGAGATGTGTATAACATTTATTTTCTTATTGTACCTGCAGAAGTAAATACAGTTCTGAAAAAAGGCTAGATAGTACAATCCATAACAGTTCCTGAGGTGATGAAATCCCTCTGAATTCCTTTTACTCAAAACAAGATTCTTTTTTTAAATGCATTTGTGAAGTCATTTTAATTTGGGGTATTTCTGTAATTTTAACCACAATTCCTTCATAGTATTTTATAAAGTAAATGAACTGATTAGTTAATTTATCAATAAGTAACTACAAGTACAACAGAAGTATATATTTTGCACATCTCACTTAACATATGATAAACATGTAACCTTACCTTTTATAGATGAATCACTGCATTTCTGAAATCACTCCATGTTCTAAGTGTGCATAAGTCTTTCAGCTGTACCGAGGCTGCTGCCCTAAGCACCTCTTGAAAATCAAATGGGCACTGTAACGCGGCTCAGTCACTTTTATTCATTCACTTTCGTTTTCAGAGAACAGAATCTCAGATTACAGACCAAAGGAACTTCACTTGCCTACGCCCTGGGCTATTAGAGAGAATGTTTGATTGTAGAGCTGAAAGTCAATAATAAATCAACGCATTATCCAAGATAAAAATGAACTTTGAAACAGTAGGAAATTTGCTGATGTGATTTTAACTTTATCTGCCATGTGCTAATAAAGGCTTTTAATTATTTTATACTTTTTGAGTGCCTCAGCTTTTTCAACTTGATATTTGAGACTGGTCCCTATACTGAAGAACACTAAAAGGATTTTGGACAATCTCTACACATCCAAGTATCACTCCTGCCCCCTAAATGTTTGTAATTGTGTGTTTTGATTACAGTCAACTGTTAAAGGCACACTATGTAATTTTTCTGATGGAGGGTTTGTCACCTGCTTGTCTCTGTGGAAATGTTATTCTATTACCTGGAATATTCACCAGTATGGCCTAACTCCACGGAGATAAGCAGGAACTGAGTGCACAGCTGGTCGGCTGAAAGACCAGCATATAGTTACGACACCGAGCGGCTGCCGAGCTGTGGGACCCCGTACACAAATGGCACATTAGTAGAATTGACATTAAATAATCTAAAACCGTGGCATAACTAAACATGACCTAAGTTTCTCCGCTATGTGTGGAATAAACACTTCCTGTGGCACTTACCTAATAAAGGTCTCTGTGTATTTCAGCTAGAGAAGAAGTTTTATTGTGACAAGGTCTGACACAGACAGATCCTTTTAAGGTTGTATGGAGGTTTCAAATGGTCAATGAAATTCAAAATAGCATTATAGAGATGCAGCAGCCTTGTAATTATGATGACCAAACAAAAAAGAATGAAAATCCATCAGCTGTGGACATGGTGGGGCCAGATAAACATTAGTCAATAGATAATGAGGCTACGTCGTTATCTACTGGCTGTTAGGTTGTCAATCAAACTCCCTACGTTTCTAGAGTAACTGACTTGCCGGCGCGCCAGGATTATGTGGTTTACGTTCGCCTCTCACGCATTTCACATACTCAAGCTGCTGTTTATTCAATCAACGCAGTGGTTCTTAGCGGCTTTTTCCAACTGTAGCTTCCTCGCAGTTAGTACAGTTTGTTGCGATGGCGGACAAGAATCCACTACCAGTTAGCCGCAGTTTTCTTGTTAAAGTTATTATCAGATGCACCTTGAGCTGGTGCACTCAGTACCTGTTCCATTCACAATGTCAGACAAAGCTAAACTGAGCATAAGATTTAGAATCGACTAAACTTAAGAGCAGCATCGTGGTGCGCTTGGCTCCAAGCGATGTCATCAGGCCAAGATACATGTCTGATCTGTGGAGAGGCAACACTACTCACAGGCCTATGTATAGGAGTAAGGAAAATCCTGAAATGCAGGACAATCACACTAATACAACTTTGTATGGGTAAATGATGAGGAGAAACCTTCACATTATGGTCAAACGTTATGCAGAATATGCCCCTTTAAACTCTTTTTGACAGATTAATATATTTTTGTAATTTTTCCTGGATTTGGTGGGACAGTAACTGAGGTAAATAGTTATAGTTTAGTAATATATAATCAAGTTAACTATGTTTTAGAAAAATGAGTAGCTTAATCTGCCATATGCACTTCAGCTTCAAACTCAACGAGAGACACATGACCTGTTACAATTAGGCCTCTAACAATAATCAATAAATCAATTAATCTAATGATCATTTTTAACAAGCTCAGTCATTTCTATTTGCATGCTTGTTTGTTTTCCTTGTCTCTCTCACTCTGACTCGTCTCGTTTCCTTAGCGTCATGACGCTTGAACAAACGTGTCAGCATAGACTGTACAGACGGATTATTTGTTCATCAACACAGCGGATGCTCGCGCAGCCTGAGTGCAGAAAGTGTCGCTGTCTGTGCGGTTAACATGAAGTTGCAACACTAACTAGTGCCGCCGTCAGAGCACCAAAACAGTTCATCGGCGTGTGACAAAACAAGTCAAGATGCCAAATCAACACTAGCGAGTGGGATACGTCTCAACGGCCCACGTGCGTCAAATGCACTCGACACAATTAGCCTAGCCGCCGGGAGAGCCCGAAATCCGCTGAAATCCTACAAGACACTGACATGATTATCAGACAGGACAGCTCCCTCTGCAGGAGACATGCGCAGTAGAGCGCCAAGTGACGCAGAACAATCCCTGTATAAAAGAAGTGGACTAAGCGAGTGTGACATCACCCACAGCGTTCAGCTCCACTCAAATGAAGCTCGCGATGCTAACGGTTACAGGGGCGAATTCGGAGCCAGACTCTATATTATGAATAGGATTTTATTGACGGTCAAAACAGCGAAATAGGATCACGTAGAGCGATTTAATACGAACACTTCAAGACCAAAATGCAGAGGCTCACAGCAACATTTACAGAGAGAGGGGCCCACAATATTCCAGTGTAAGTCAATGACTAAAATAAGTTTTATGGGCAATTTTGTTACAGAGACTTGTTCCATTTTATTTATTGTTTTGGTTGTGTTTGCTTCAACAATGATTTATTCAAGTGCATTTTTTGTTAACAAGTCCTTGCTGTAAACCAGACTACATTAGGCTATTCTTATGTAAACAAGTCTATTTTATTTATACAGTTCCTGTGTTAATTATTCTTTAGAAAGTAAAGTTTATTGATCTTTAAAAGGGTGTATTTGCATTTTATTCCACTGGCATTCTATTAGTTGAAGATGGTCTCAGAATGTCAATATTATTGTTTACTGCAATAATTTCTTGGTCCGTTAATCATCCAGCAAAATCTGTTATCGTTACAGGCCTATTTACAATACAACAATGCAAAACAACATAATAATCCTACATATTTAATGCAAATAATTTACACCACATACACAAGTGCATTCCAGAATATTGCATATGTTTTTCACAAAAAATGACATAGCAGGTTAATCCAAGTTTCTTCTGTTTCTCCTCTTCTCTGACTTTCCCCTTTTCCTCTACTCTCTCTCCTCCTTTTAGCTTTGAAAAGCTCTGGGCTCAATGTAAAAAATGTTAGATGATATTTGTATTGACTGTGTTTTTAACATTGTGTAACTTTTCTGGTGGAGGGTCCGTCAAATGCTTTTCACTGTGGAAATGTTATTGTCTAGAATATTTCACATTATGGTGTTAAACGTTTTTATCTTCATTGAGATCAAACCAGACCAAGTTACAGTCAGATCTGTGGAGAGGCGACCCCACTCACAGTCAGAATGTCTGTTTTTCAAGGTTTTCTAGGCTATAAAGCGACCTGTAATGAAATAAATGTGATAGAGCTGTATAATATCATACAATGGAACATTTCATCCATCTATGGTGTCAAAATAGTGTCATAATACACATGCATGATAAATCATGCATTCGGGCGTATTGTATTAGTTCAGACACGTAAATATTAACTGCGAGCGAGCAACATATCTCTGCGCACGAGGAGAAATGTGTGACCTGTGCGCAAAACAACCACTGGGGGGCAGACACACCCTTGAAAAGACAACGAGCTCTCTCGAAGTTGATTTCTGCTCGCGCGATATTCATTTCTGCTCTCAAAGTTATTTTCTGTTCGCTCGCGTGCGAGGTGGATTTCTGCTCCCCGTAGGTAACTATGACAACAAAACATTTGTGCTTAAACGCTAACAGTGATTGGACTACTGGGTTTTGTGCTAATGCAGAATATCTGAAATCGTGTGTGTATATTAACTGTCTACGAAATAAATCGCCAGAAGTGTTGTTTTTTCGTCAAGCATTTCAGTTCCGTATGTCTGATCCTCTTCCTGAATACGTCATTCTGCGCATGTGCAGCGCAGATCGGGCAGGAAGACCACGCCGGGCACCGACAACATGCCCTGCCAAGTGTCACATCAAGACATGGAAGCGAAGTTTGCGTTGTAGCTTTTTAAAACACCATCATGCAACCTTCTGCAGACTTTAGAGTTCAGCGCCGTAGTGCGCGCACAAGAACACGGAGCGAAAACACGGAGCAAAAAGCCTGTCCAGAGAGCGGAGAAAACATGTGAGTACACACTTTTAACTTTAGGAAATCATCACTAACACAACTGTAAATGTAAAATACGGCCATAAACCACAAAACTGTCAATTAAGTTTGTTTTTAACTGCGTGAACCTCGGAGCTTTGAGGTAAAAGTTTGGCTAGTAATCTGCAGCTAACGCAATGAAAAGTCCGCTCAAACTTCAATATTTGGACAGATTTCCAACAAACACTAATAATGTTTTTTACTTTCAGGGGAAAAGAAAACCACAGAGGGATTAATGAAGCTACGAGGAGGACGTTTTCATGTAAACATGTAAACACTTGGCCAGTGTAGCTCGGAGGTAAGATTACACACACACACACACACACACACACACACACACACACACACACACACACACACACATTATTTCATGCATTAAACTTAAAAGACATAGTTTGACTATATCAATTCTTATATTTACTTGTAAATCACATAATATAAGCCTCCAATATAAGTATATGCCTTTAATTCTGGGACTACATGATCTGCTTTTTACAATCCGTGCATGTTTGTAAAGTGAAGAGTAAATAACACTGCCTGGACAGGTCAGATTTAAGATGGACATTAGGCTCATTTAACCGGTGCAGACACTGGTGTAGATACTTGACACCTGTGTCTGTTATGTCTGTCACATCTAATAGTATAACAATGAGAAAACTGTTTGAAATGTTTTATATGAATTTTCTTTTCTCATCTGCAGCCTCCTGTATGAGGACACAACACTGCTGGGGCCACAGAACTGTTGGCTGATGAGATGTTCATGATTCAAGAAATGGGTCAAATGCAGATGACAAAGTAAAGCTAACACTGCACTGGAGGAGTGCTGACCCAGACTCCTGCCCCTGATTAGGAATGTTGCATGTTGCTTTATTACTCCAGTAATAATAAGGGCTGCAAAATAATCATGCTCATATTGAAATCTAAAATGTGAAAATACACCTTTCTCAAATGTGCGGGTTTCCTCTATTAATTTAGATGTTTTGATTTATATAAACGGCCTTTGGATCTGATTGTGCATGCTCTGTGAACCTCATTTTCCTTTGTAGTTCTCTTAATGTGTGTCATTACAGGTTTTCACTCTGCAGGACAGGACTTTGATCAATCAGACATAAGGCCCATTCTGCTCTTCCTCCTCCAGAAGACAAGGGATACATCACACTGAGTGGTCCCAGGGCACTGGGTCATGTCTCCACTGTCTATGCTGACTGTAGAAGACCTGTGGGGTCTCTGGTTGCATCAGGCCTCCCTCCTGCACGTGCTGTCTGCTGCTGTCCCTAATGTGTCCTAATAGTGATGTGTCCATAAAGTTTAGGTTTAACTAATTTCCTGCAGAAGTAAAATATTAAAATGGCAGTTTCTTTTCATCTGAGGTGAGGAGCACCTAAACAGCTTAATCACTGAGGAAGTGTCCCATGATACATGTGGCCTTATATGAGTGTAAGACAAAACTGAAAACATATCATTGGCTCATAAGTTTATTTGAATGTTTTGACCTGTCCCATTTTGGCAACAGCCTTGCGGTCCGTGGGGACAATACGCCCAAATGCATGTTATATCGTGTGTGTGTATTATGACACTATTTTGATGCCATATCCATCCATCAATTTTCTTCCACTTATCCAGGGCCGGGTCGCGGGGCCAAGAGTCTAAGCAGGGACTTCGTTCAACCCGGACACTTCCTCCAGCTCCTCCGGGGGGACCCCGAGGCGTTCCCAGGCCAGCCGAGAGGCATAGTTCCTCCAGTCCCAGGCATGTCCCACCGGGACATGCCTGGAACACCTCCAGGAGGCATCCGGAACAGATGCCCGAGCCACCTCAGCTGGCTCCTCTCAACGTGGAGGAGCAGCGACTCTACTCCGAGCTCCTCCCGTGTGACTGAGCTCCTCACCCTATCTCTAAGGGAACGCCCAGCCACTCTGCGGAGGAAACTCTTCGGCCACTTGTATCCGCGATCTTGTCCTTTTGGTCATTACACAAAGCTCATGACCATAGGTGAGGAACGGAGATTGACGGTAAATCGAGAGCATTGCCTTTCAGCTCAGCTCCCTCTTCACCCTCTTCACTCCCTCTTGTGCTCGAACACCATGTTCGAGCACGAGGGTGTCCATTAGTGCACGTGGCACCAGGACACCCTTGTGCTCAAACATGATGTTTGTTATGGACAAACCATGGCTAGCATAGAAGTCCAATAACAGGACACCATGTTTGAGCACAAGGGTGTCCATCAGTGCACGCAGCACCAGGACAGCCTTGTGCTCGAACATGGTCCTGTTATTGTACTTCTGAATGCGTTTGGTTTACCATTGTTACTTAAATGAGAGCAGTCAGTGAGTACAGAAGTTTGTGTGCCTCTGCTCCTGCAGGCTGTTGAATTGTTGTTGAAAATGAAGGCTTTCCCCTAGTTATGAACATTGTCACATAACATTTGGATTAAGGAGCGTCTGACAGGGACCTGTTAAAACATAACAGCAGATTAAACAGTGTTATCATTTTCACTTTGGACTTAAACACGGGATGAAACTTGTATTTAGTTACAGAATACCTGCATTATATTTTTGTAATGTATTTCATTCCATGGACCAATCAGAGTACTGTATTCTGAATACTTGGAATACTTTTACTTTAAGTTGCATTCTAGCTGTGAGCGTATGTAACCCTGGTGGTTCCAATGTTTTGAGCGACTTGTTTGGCCTCAGAGACGACTATTCTCTTATCCTGTTAAAGGCCAGGGCTAAACCAGGCCAGTTCATCTTACGTGGGCCATGGACTTGGTTCATCCAGTTTGGGTGTTGCTTTTCATCAGATGTGCAATGCACAAACAGGGACTCAGACCTGAATGTATGGGCATGGTTCATTTGCACTGACAGTGGGCACATGTACTGCGCCTCAGGGTCTATCCATGCTTGGGCACAGTTTGATTGGGCTAGTGTGAGCGTGTCCTTATTTAACATTTTTGCCCTAATTTGGATTCATCTTGCATAGTAATCCTTCAGAGCGAGGTTAGTACAGCAGTTGACTAGTCCTAGTTTAGAGTTGGTTTAACACTAACTGGGTTCTGGTGGTGCACAGTTTTGGAAGGCCAAATACTTTCTGAAGTGGTACTTGTGTGAAAAACTGTACTCTATTTATTACCCAATTCTCAGGATCCTTTGTCCAAATGCCGCAATGTAGCACTCCTCTGAAATCGGCTCCAGCAAAGCAGAGCCAGCTGTCCTGCTCACGCTGCCTGGAGTCAAAGTCAGTACATAAATCTTTTTTAACTAAACTAAACTTTTTTAACCAAACAGAGAATCCCCTGAAGTGTCTTTATGTGTCACCATTTATTATTATTATAAATGTGTAAAATAAAGGCAAAAAAAAAAAAAAAAAAAATTGTCATCAACTTGTTTAGGTTGAGAAATAAAATAAAAAACACGGAGGCCATAACATATTTGATAATTTTATCACCAATAAAAAACACTGGCAAACACAATCATATCTGCTCCTAAATAGGCTTATTGCAATTTCGACTTTGAGTAAAACCTGCTTTTTCAAAAGATTTTGGGAACGTGCACTGATTAAATTAATTAATCAGATTATAATGATATCTGTATTAGTCTTCTTGGCTAAAATTTAGATTTTTTGTGACTTGTTATATTTACCTCCGCCAAGGAGGTTATGTTTTCGCCTGAGTCTGTCTGTATGTTTGTTTGTTTGTTAGTTTGTTAGTTTGTTAGTTAGCAAGATAACTCAAAAAGTTATGGACGGAATTTTCAGGAAATGTTCCAAATGGTAAATCCAACAGATGATTAAATTTTGGTGATGATCCAGAAGAAATCCTGGATTCTGGATCACTTTGAAAATTTCGTTAGCTGCTTGGCGGAGGTCTGCGCTCTCTGAGTGCTTTTCTAGTTTATTGAAATGTATTTTACTGGTGAAATAACCCTCCTGGGTAAACGGAGGAGTGGAGCTGTGGATGATGTGAGGACTTTGGGAGGAACTGAACACCACTCACTCCACCAGCTCTGATGACGTGGATTCCTCCAAAGGGATTCAGAGGCCGAGGGTCCTGGCTATTGGGAAACACACAAAGAGGAGAGACAAGTCTCCAACCATCTGTAAAAGTTTTTACTTTATGATGAATTCACAAGTGAAATAGGAAATACTGAATTTGAGGTAACCTGTAACAAAGAATAGTTAAAGTGAGCAGTAGCAAGAAAAACGGAAGTGTTAAACTTCATGACATAATTCATGTACACAACAATAGTAGTTGTTTTTTTTTTTTTACTGAAAAAGGCACACATTTAATGTGGACAACCATGGCTCTTTTAAGAGGATTATTTTCTATGAAATGGCATATTTAATATTTGTTTGCTATAGACAGTGTTGGGACTGAATACAAGTACAGAGAATATGTTCTGAATACTCATTTACATTAACTGTATTCTAGTAGAGTTACTTTTTCATTTAGTAGTGTTCAGAATAATTACTTTTCTAAAATCAAACTTTAAACTGCACATAATCAGTGAGAAAAATATAAAACACAGCTCTTGTGGTGTGTGCGTGTATGTTTTTTCTTCTCCAGTCAGTGATAACAAACAAAGCTCTTTTCAATCCTAGGTTGTGATTTTACTGTTTAATTTAAATGCAACTCAGTGTTAAAGTATTTAGAATAAAGTACTCTGATTGGACCATGTAACAGAGCATGTTACAACATACATTTTAATTCAGATATTCAGTGTTCTGTGACTAAACACATTTGCAAAGTATTCTTCCTTACACTGGCTGTGGAACATACCTGGACGCCTGAGGGAGATTACACACACATAATTAATACTGTATAATACATGTGTGTATTTACTGTTTCTATTCAATATTTATCATGGGATTTTAATATTATATTGTTTTGGTGCTAGCAGGTCATGTGTCTCTCACTGAGTTTTCATTGTATAAATGAAGTTAAAGGGGGCAGATTTAGTAAAACTGACTTTTGAGTTTTTATTCATGTTATGATGGTTTCTCCTCACAATTTCTATGTATGCCATAGATGGACTGACTGTGCAGCTGTGTGGAGCTTGAGTGATTGTATATTCTCCTGTAGTAAAGTAGTGCTTTGTTATCTTATGTCACGTCTGTCCGTATGTTAATGCAATGTTAAAGAAAACCTGAACCTAACTGTAGATATATAGAACACAAAACATACAAAAGCAAAACAAAACAACATCTTCTTCAGATAAAACTGTAATAATATGACTGATAATAGTCTGAATAATTTAGTTGTGGCATCACTGTTTATTTGAACATGAATATTTTTAACACTTACTCAAGTTGCTATTTAAATAAAAAGAAATACTACCCCAGGTAAGTTACTACAATACAACAGGTGAAATGGTTGTTAGGTCACAGAAATTCAATATCACAGAAAACAGCGTAACATGTTACTGTTCACGTTACTAAAAAAAAGCTAGTATTCCAGATATACATGTTTATGGGGGAAAATAAAAAAAAAAAATCCACAATGTTAAAGGGTCAAAAACAGTCAATTGTACTATAATTAAGATTTGACTAATAAAAAAAAATAAATAAATAATAATAATAATAATAATAATAATAATAATAATAATAATAATAATAATAAAAACAACTACACCTTTATTTTGTAAAATGAAGGTTTCAACTAATGATGAAAATGTCTTACTAGCACATAAATCGTCCATGCATTGGTATAGAATTTTCTGTGTTGATGACCCAGGTAGAAGTATTCCATTTTTAGAACTTAGTGATACTTTCTGTATTTTTGTAATTTTCTTCAACCTTTTTTTTTTTTTTTTTTTTTTCAACCAAGTAGGGATTAGAAAAAGACTCTGCATATGCAGTTTAATAGATTGTGTCAGTGTCAGTGAATGGTTGAAATTTGCAAACAAGCTAAAGTTTAATTGAACCCAAAGGACTGTTTGAGGCTTTCTTCAGCCTGTTTGTTTGTGATGCGGTTCCAGTCTGGAGGGATATCAGCAGGCTGTGCATTGTATTCTTTTGCAAACTGATCGTTGAACTTTGCTAAGACATACTTCCAATAGTCTGAAGCCTTGAGACTTATGTCAGGTACTATTTTCCAGGCAGGATAGATTTGTTTATAACTCTTGTATGGATGCCATTGCCCCTTGGTATCTTGGCACTGAAATGAGCAATCGCTGAGAACAAGAGATGAGCATATGTCAGTGGTAAGTTTCTTTGAGTCACTCCATCTGTACATGCCAAAAGCTTGAGGCAGATGCAGTGTTGGCCAGTGCTCAGAATGATCTCTTCCCCCTGCATCACATGGAACGAACAAAAGGGGCACTGTTTACCACAGCCAATCACTTTGTCAAAAAGCTCATCCTGCGGTTTCACACCAAGACGCTGAAGTTTTTCTTCAATGCTTTTTGCTTGAAGTTTCTTGAGAAGTGACTGGGCCATCTCGTTTACACTTTCTTCGAGCCACTTGGCAAACTGCTCATAGTTGGCATTGTTCAAAATCATGAAAGTGCCAAAAGCATCACGGGAAATGACAAGTTTATCTCCAAGTTCAGTGCAGATGATTTCCACAAACTCCTTGACACTTGCACTCCTGGCTGATTTAGCCTTCATCAGAGCTTTCTTTATACTCTTAAGGCATGATTCAAGAAGTTGGCTCTCAGACTGAAGCGTATCCTGTTGCCCCGAGAAGTGTCTAACGATCTGGTTTAGTATCCACTGTTTCACATAGTTTTCATATGAGCGTATGTAATGCAGAAAATCTGAGAAACTGTTTTTCTGAAGCAGATCCAGCAAAACTGTGTACTGGAAAACCATCCGTGTGCTAAACTCGTGGCAAGTGAGCATTTCACTTACGATTGCAGGACCCAAGGAGCGGTTGATGAAGTCTTTTATAGCAGGTCGTAAACACTTACATGCAAATTCGTCTGCTTTCTTTTGACACTGATCTCGTTCGTAGAACACATCTATAAAAGCAGTACGAAAGTTTTCCTTATTTTGAACAAGACATTGGTAGGGATCATTTTCTCTGAGAAAATGTTCATGCATTTGCTGAAACTGTCTGGCTGCTCTTGCACAAATGTGTTGTTTCAGAGAGACCTGAAAGCCCATGTCCTTGATCATTTCTTCATTGTTTAGGTTTTTATCAATGATGGTTAGAATCTCTTCAATATAGGTATCATGATAATTGTTTTTTTTGTCCACTTTTTTATTTACACAGTGTTGACATGCAGAAATGATCCTATCAGCTAATGTTTGCGCCCTCATCACTGAATCTTCATATTTCACATATTTGGAAATCTTATGCACAAACTGTTTGAACCATCCTTCAGCAGTGCATTTGTATGGACCAAGTCCACGGTCTGTCAATCTCTTTTTGCTTAATTCCTCACACGCATGACTCCCTTTGTCTCTCAGGTTCTGTCTGAGGTGGAAATCCACACTGTCAAAGATATCAGAAGGCTTTTGTTTAAAGACCTCTAATTCTTTCAGTGCTCTGTTCCACATCTGATCAAATTATTTGTCAAGCTCTCCCTCTGTCATCATGGCACGTCTCTTTCTGCAGTTCTCAATCAGTTTACAAACCCGACCCTCAATTTCTTTTGTGTAGTTCTCTTTTACTCTATCCAACTGTGCCTGTCCCTGTTTCATGTCTGCTGCTGCAGTGAGCTCATTTGAGACTGAATGTTCTAAAACTTTTCTAAGACTCTTAATGCTGTTTTCAAACTCCTGTTTGTATCCTTCTACAAGATAAACATGGCCCTCTTTTTGTTTGAAGTACTCTGAAAGCTTATCAATAAGCGTAGTTTCCCATGTTGAAAGCTTTTTACTTGCCTCTGATTTTAAAAGAGTTTGTAGTTGTTTGACATCAGAATACTGTGTTTTGCCTGCAATGGTTCCAAAATTTTTTATTTTTGTCTGAGCCGTGGTAACCCATGAGTACATGTCTTTCTTTAGGTCCCATTCCCATTTGTTGTATTCGGTGCACAGTCTCATGTACGCATCAGCCACCAGACTATTTCTGAAACTGAAGATGAAGTTTTCATGTTTCACTGCATTCCACAGACTTGTGGTCCACTCACGTAACTGCAGAATATTATTCGCAGGTGTTGCATGATTCTCTAAAATGTGCATGACATTTTTCTTGAGTTCATAGACAGCTTCACTGTATCCTGCGTTGACTGGGGCCATTGGGGGGTTTCCGTTCCACAGTCCAGGGATGTAACAGTTTCCAGTGTCAGGATCATAGTCCATCACATCAGTAAAGCTCTTGTACTTCTCTTTTCTCTCCATTTTGGCTGCAGCCTGAGTCATCTCGTTTAACTGCTGCAAGAGCAGTTTTCTGTCTCTCAGGTTTTTGTCGTGAGCTGAAACATCTGACATGTTCTGATGGACAAACTGACATTTGGGTTTTTTGCCCACTTCTTTCATTCGGAGAAAAGCATGCACAACTATCTGCAGGATGTCTTTCATTTCTGTAGAATTCTCCATCGCAATATTGATAATAGTGATGTCACTCAATCCAACCACAAGGGTTGCTAACTCGTTGTCATGCTCATGGCTATCGTCCAGTTGAGCGAGCTCTGGAGACTTGAGGCCCTCAGTGTCAATGATCACTAAGAAGTCACACTTGAGACTTGCTTTCAGATCTTCACTGATTCTGATGAGTAACATAAAGGCCCCTCTGGTGCATCGGCCACTGCTCACAGCAAACTGCACTCCAAACATGGTGTTGAGGAGAGTGGACTTCCCCGTGCTCTGAACTCCTAGAACTGTGACCACCAGAATCTTGTTGTTCGGAGACACCAGGTCATGGAGCTGGGCCAGAACATCACTCACCCATCTGAGAGGGATGTTGGAGGCATCTCCATCCACCAGCTCCAGAGGAAAGCCGTCAAGAAGCAGCTGTGCACAGAGTCTGGGGAGATGCTGTAACTGTTTGCGCGAAGGTTCATTTTCTGGAAGAGACACTGATGCCTCATAGATTTGACCCATTTCACGGAAGAAGTGTTCAGTTCCCAATGAACTATTGGAGAGTTGCTTGTCAATTTCTTTAATCTCTCCTTTGTTGTCTGGATCATTGCATTTTCTTTTATATTGCTCTCTGAGGTCTGACAACTTGTCATGAGACAGGTTATCAAGATTTATCCGTAGCCATTTTAAGAAGAAGGACCTCTCTATGCCAGGGCTGGATATTGCACTGATGAAGCAGAACATTGCATTACTCATGTCATGAGAATTCAGTTTTTTTCTAAGTTTTTCTTTTTGCACACGGAGTGTACTTTTGTAATGCTCAATGCTTTGAGTTCCAACTTTCCTAAGCCTAGACTCCTCCTTTTCAAGTGATGTTAGATCCTTCCATGTTTGTCCCTGCAGGGGGAGCTGCATTTCTTTGAACTTAACTATGTCATTAATGTTGCTAGTTAATGCATTTGCATTTTCTTTGGCCCTCTGACATTCAACTTCATATTCATCAATGTTTATTCCCAAATTAAGAGCAATGCCAGCAATTTGCTCTATTGCCGTTTTAGTTGTGGTTTTATCAATCACAGTGGTGAGAGATTCACGCAAGACCTTAACAAAGTCTGCATCGTTCTTTGTTTTTGTCTTTACAAGGATTCTACTCTTATTCAAACTCAACTTTGTGGCTACTATTTTCAGCATTTCTAAATTAAAATGTCTGTTTTTCTGGTCAACCACTAAGTGAATCTTGTCTTTTTGATTTGTTTTTCTCAGAAGGCTGTAATCTAAATTCAAATTGTCAAAAAATACAAAAACTGCTGAAGATACTTGACATAATAACGCATACTGTGTTTCAAAAGAGGCAATATCCCCATGAAGGTTAACTACTGCCACTGGCTCATCAAAAATGTCAATATTCTTGCTTCCACAGGGGAGGTACCAAGTAATTTCAGCCAGTCCATTGGAGATAGTTCTTGGGCAGTCACCACACTGCATGTTGTGGTGCACAAAGGTGTCATGATATTGCTGAGGGTTGCTCAGGAGCTTATTGAGAATCTCAGATTTGGACAAAGAGCACTCACCAAGTCTCACAAAGGAGATCATTGGAATTTCAGAGTGAACGATGCGTTCTTCTCTGAAGCCCTTGGACTCAGAGAGGGATTTAGGCCTGTACTTTTTCACTATGTCTCTTAAAGCCCACAGCATCAGTGTGCACTGGTTTGTGTCACAGTTTGGAAGCAGCAGAGGAACCGCAAACTGACACATTGACATTTTGAGTGACAGCTCCTGCTGCACAAAGCCATCAGAGCAGAGAAACAAGGCTGTTATTATGTCAAGAGGGTTCAGTGTATCCGAGTTTGAACTAGTGAGCAGATCATCAAAGTTTAACTCTGTACTTGATTTAGCACTGTCCGGGTCACTCACTGAGGCATATTCCATGTTTCTTGCTGTTACATTTGCCATCATAAGTCTCTTTAGAAAATACCAGGCTACATCTTTCTTTGACTTGACAGGTTTGTCAGTTATAGCTTTGGCATCAATTTGTAGAATTGTGCTCATGGACAGTTTCTCTTTGTAGTAATGCTCCAGTTTCACATCTTCCAGAAATCTCTCCAGTTTCGAACCTGGGAATACACATCAAAAATGTGATTGTAAGACAAAAATAAATGTTTATCTTATATCATTATTTGTCCATTTTACTTCCACACTCTACACAGTGGCCAGTGACAATTGTGACAATGGAACATACAGTATTTCTATATAAACTGAAACCTTTCACATCCACATCCACATTCTTAAATATTTGACTTTATACCTCCCAGCTCTACCACCCAGCTCTACCTCTCCAGCAAGCCACACTCAGACCCTCCTCCCTTATCATCTATCTTGATGAAGTTAAATCCTGGTTCACCTCAAACTTCCTCCAACTCAACACCAACAAAACTGAACTTCTCCTTGTAGGCACCAAATCCACCCTAAACAAGATTGATTCTTTTTCCATTCCCATTGACACCTCCTCCATTGCTCCCTCCTCTCAGGTAAAGAGTCTGGGTGTCATCCTGGATATCACCCTCTCCTTCACCTCTCGTATCAACTACATCACTCACTCCGCCCTTCCTTCACTCCACAGTCTACTGCCATCCTTGCTCACAGCCTTGTCACCTCCCATCTGTTTTACTGCAATTCCCCCTCAAAGAAATCTCCACAACCTTCAGGTGGTCCAAAATTCAGTTGCATCATCGCACACACGCCCTCAACCAACCACATCACACCCATCCTACAACAGCTCCACTGGCTCCACATCACACCTCATTCAATACATAATCCTGCTCCTCACATTCAAAGCTCTACACAACCTCGCACCTCCATGTCTGTCGGAGCTCCTCCACATTGCCACACCTGCCCGCTCCCTCCTCTCCTTCTCCTCTCCTTCTCCTCTCTCCTGCTCTCTGTTCCCTTTGCTCCTCCTCTTTCTGCCTCCTTTCTTCCTCCTTTCTCCAGCTCTCTTCCCTCTGGCAGAGCCGTCGCTCTGCTCCTCCCCCCTGGAACACTCTTTCTCCTGCCCTCCGCAACACTGACTCACTCCCTGAAACACACCTGTTTAGACAGGCCTGTTCACTCCACCACACCACCAGACCGTAGCTGCACTGTCCTGCTTTCACTGTATGCTTTAAATGTATTTTTTTTATTGCATTTAACTTTGTTTATGCTTTTGTGTTTGTTGTTGAAAGACGACCCTGAGTGACCAGAAAGATTGCCTAATAAATACAATTTATTATTATGTTATTAATTAATATTAAAGCAAAGGGTGGACATTTTGAAGTTATTACACACATTTTTTTTCACTACATGTGACATGTGGTCATTCATAATGTTGTTGACGTCAGTGGGAATCTGTATTGTACATTGTCATGAAATAAAGACCATTAGATGACAAAGTGTGTTTTTCATTCAAATTTAACTCATCCATTGCTCTCACAAACCACCTGGAACATTGTTAATATTCACATGTTAGGTTTAAATCTAGATCTTAAAAAGATCTGGATTTTAAAAAGATAACGTCCAGTGTTTTAATAGTTTGCTTATACTGACCGTTTGCACTTGAGGTCACTGTCTCCTCTTTAGTTGCACTCTCTTCTCCTTCTACAAGGTCAACCCAGTCGTCCTTGAGGAGTGAAAATAAAATGAATGAAGTTTGTTCTGTTCATGAACACAGAACATTTGTAAATCTGTAACGTACCTCCATCATTGCAAATATAAGATTGGGCCAGAACAGTTGAGCTAATTCAGTCTTCTTCCTAATGCCAGAGACACTGCTTTAGTCAAAATGCAATGATCTACATAGTACAATGTGTATCACAATAAAAGTTATACAAGTGAAAAAGAAACTAAACAGCTCACTGTGGGGAGTCTGCAAATTGTACACATTTAAAAACTTGATTTATTTAGTAAATGACATGATTACAGAGGCAGAAAAGCAGATGAGGAAATAAACTGGAAAGAAAGACTGCATAGTGTGTGAGCGTGTACAGAATAAAGGAGGATGGGGGTTAAAGGAAAAAAAAACAAAGCCACTGTTTTGCTGCTAAACCTAAACTCCGTATATGGTTTTAATGGTATTGTGGGCTGTTTCTAGTCTATTTTGATACTGTGGACTGTTTTCAATTACTGTGTGTTTCCTCTGCAACGTGTTTTATCATCATTCCTTCTGATTCATTATTTTGTTGCTCGCTAATGCAGGTCACTATCCTCATCTTTGCTTCTTGGAATTCTTGTGATATTTTTAAATAGGATTAGGTATTATAAATAATTTTGACTTCAGCCTTAATCCTTTCAGTCATGATTCTGATGGAGATGTTGTGAGGCTATATCCTTGCTGTGCGTCAAATGACTGAATAAACCACAAAAAATAAATAAAATAAATAAAATAAAAAATAAATAAATAAATAAAATAAAAAGTACAATACAAAAAAAAAATAAAATAAATGTATAGGGGAATATAGTAGATCAGGTCTGCAATTTACACACATTAGTCTCCCAGAACTAAACAAGGACTAAAAAGGAGGACTGACCTTTAACAGATCTGAGTCAGGTCTAAAGCAAGACTAAACCAGGACTCTACCAGCCTTCTGTTAGGTTCATAGTGAGGGCTTCAAAAAGTTTAACATTCCAATTCTATAGTTGAATGTAGACTTAGAAAAATAATAAGATGGGCTAATTGAGAGCCTTTTGAGTCAATATTATTAACTAAATTTGTATATAGCTTGGTCCCAGATACTACTGAAAAATCTTATCCAAGTCAAAACAGCACCACCTGGCTGAATACTGCAGTATATTTTAGGCCTAAATGGTATTAAAGAACTATTTAGAAGCCAAAAAAGCCTCATGTTTTTGTTCTTTTTTTCCCACTTATTTTACTTTGTCATTTATACTACAGCAAAATATCATCTCACATATAAATTACTCTGGTTTTACTGTTTTACTTTACTAAATACTCACATGTAGGCTCACAAAACTGCTAACTAACTACATAACTCATGGTTAAAAGTACGGAAAATGTGTACTCCAATATAAGTAGAGTTAAACAGGTAATATGCTCAATTACAAGTACAAGTACAAGTACTGCTGCATAAATTGTACTTAAAAAAGGAAAACATATGCATGAAAAACACTACTAGAACTGAGGAAGCAGCTTGGATGAGCTGCGAAACGTTTTTGACCAAATAAACTCTGTCCAGTTGACAAATTAAATTTCTCCTTTTGCTATACTACTAGTTATTGGTTACTTTTTAACACAATTTTAGAAGAATTTTGATCATGCTTTTATATATTAAACATGATCAATTAAAAGTTGCAAACCTGAATTTTCATTTCAAATCAGTGCTGTTCTGTGTGTTTTGTCGGTATAGAGCAGAGACAAAGTATTGGACAACTGGGACTGGTGCGATTCAAAATTTTACGTATTACAATTAAATGGCTATTACAGTCAGGTGCAAGTACAAGAACAGGCTTAAAAATCTACACAAAAGAGTACAAAACTATACTCAGTTACAGTTAACTAAGTATTTGTATATCTACTTTCCACCCCCAGTTAAGGCCAATGCTGTTTGACTACACACAATACATACAACACACTAAAGAGACTTAAACTAAAACAGATGCATGTTTCTGTCTGTTACCTTCATTGTAGAGCGTCTGCCGGAGCTGCAGCTACAGTGGAAACAGAGCAGTGTGTGTGGAGGAGAAACAGGCTGACCTTTTTATAGTGCAACACTTTCACTTTCACTTTCACTTTCTACCAGTCGTGTGGTTTCCCAGAAAGAGTGGGCTTTACAGGACCCACTCTGTCCAGCTCAGGTCATCGGTTATACACAGCTCACTGGTCAGGAAGGTGAGATTCAAGATTCAGTGCTGCTCTCAACGTGCACAAGACACCTTTTTGTGTTTTTTTTACTAAAGATGGGAAAAAAGTGCAAAAACACAGGAAGTAGTACTGAGTTCTAAAACGGAAAACCTCAACTGTTATCATCACAGGAAATTCAATCCAAAACGAGGAAGGCATTTTTTTTTTTTGTCAGTTTAATCCTTTATTTTAAAGGTGTTTTTTTTTCATTATTTGTATTCATCTGATCAAATCTATTCTGTAATTGGGCCCTTGTTAGTAGAATTATCTCTACGTGCATCATATCTGCTGCCTGTGTCCAACCCCTAATTAAAATGATAAACTTCACCAAAATTCAAAAGCTAGAAAAGACTAGGTAAGATGTTTAACCAAATCTTTAAGGTTCTATATTATACAAACAGATTTTAGTGCACTTTAAACCATGTTATAATATTGTTTGCTCCTCAAAATCATACAGAGTTGTGTTTTTTCATTCACACGTTTGAGTAATCCTGCATTATTAGTCTGTCTACATCTCCAAAGCTCAAAATGCTCTGTTCCACCTTGTGATGTCATTAAGATGAAGTTTTAAAGTGAACAGCTCCTTTTACCTTTAGTTCAGTAGAGACTGGTAATTCCAGGGCTGAACTGATTCTAGTGAAGGTGTAGGAGTTTAAAAACACAGTGGAGCACTTTCTGTATTACCACATGACATCACAAGACGGAACAGATTTCGATCACCATGTTACCACTGCTAAGGCACTCCCCCTTCAGAGCACTACCACATTACAATCAGCATGCATTTTTGCTAATGAAACTACTGTCCATCACATCAGATTTGTGAAGCTGTTGTGCACAGTTTTGTATCATGTTTTTGTGTATTTATGGGAAATTGTCGTGTGGGAGCTTGGGTGACGTAGGCTTGTGGGCGGAGCTCTGAATAGGATCACACTGGTAACCGTGAGGAGGGTTTGAACAGGGCCCGGGAGAGATCGATAGATTACTCAAACATGCACGGTTCACAAAAACAGAGCCCATTTGACACAGCTTGGTTTGTGTTCATATCAGAGAACTCCCTTTACAATCCAGCTTTGTATCTCAGTTTTGCCTTCAGTACCACATGTTTTACCTCAGTCAAATTACTTTCCTTGAATGCTTCATTTTTCTGTTTCAAACTGTCTTTTATTTGAGGAGTAACCCAGGGATTAGATGAGAGAACAAGATCCAAAAAGTAGATTTTATTTTCTTTCTGCAAGCAAGGCCTGGATCAGTTTTAGCTTTGCTTTTTCTGTACATTCAGTACATATGCTGCAGACACAGATTAGCCAAAACAGAAGTGGATAAAGTAGCCAAAGATTGTACTCATGTTGCATAAAACTTGTATGAACTCTTCCAGAAGTGGTATGTTTACAATAGTTCTGTACACCTTTAAACATTTTTTAATGAGAAATATGAATTTTGATGTTTTGAGACCACAGAAACAAAGGGATGTTGTTATTTTGTTTGTCAGTGAGATAGTTTTAGTGACTTTTTATTGCTTTTCCTAACTGGTCATCTCTTTTATAAAACATATTAATGCTGACATCACAATGATAAAACTAAGAATTTTGGAAAAACCTTTAATATCATCATGTTTAGGAAAAATGGTTGCCCGGGATCCAGAATGCACATTTCTTTAATAGTTTACAAAGCTGTGAGTCTGGTCACTGGTTTTCAGGTGGGCGTGATTGACAGGTGGATTAGCCAATCGGGGACATGCACGGTCTGTCCATAGAGAAAAAAAAATAGAAAAAATATATCACAGGGGACTGAAAAACATTGTGGATTTCTGCAGAATCAATGAGCAAAGCACTACGTCTGTTCAACTGAGGTGGGAGAAGTTAGAATTGTTTTTGTAAGTTCCTTCGTTTCACACGCTTCACTCAAATAAACAAATCTGATTGGACGATCACGTTTGACCAAACATGAGACGCTGTATAAAAAATACAAAGAGAAAAATATTCTAAACTTTCATATGCACTTTAAAGCTGCATTGTGTAACTTTTCTGGTGGATGGCCCGACAAATGCTTTTCTCCAGGCAGATGTTATTGCTTTTTCTGGAATGTTTCACAGTATGGCATTAAACCTTTCTATCTTCATGGAGACCAAACTGGACCAAGTTACAGGTCAGATCTGTGGAGAGGCGACCCCGTTCACAGTCAGAATGCCTGTTTTTCTAGGTATTTTTGAGCTATAAAACCACTTGTAATTGAATAAACGTAACGTAGAGCTGTTTAATGTCACACTGTGGAACATTCCAGGCAAAGCAAAGACGTCTCCATAGAAACAAACAACCAAAAAGTTACACAGTGCACCTTTAAATAGTGGCTTTTAGAATTCTATGAAAACAACATTTGTAAACGCAGTGTGCCCTGACAGGAAACAGGAAATGCCTCGCCCAACCGACCCACAATGAACCGACCCACAATGAACTAAAACAGATGCGTGCGCCTGCCTCTTCCCTTCACTGTAGGGGTCTGACAGAGCTGCAGCTACAGTGGAAACAGAGCAGTGTGTGTGGAGGAGAAACGGGCTGACCTTTTTATAGTGCAACACTTTCACTTTCACTTTCTACCAGTCATGTGGTTTCCCAGAAAGGGTGGGCTTTACAGGACCCACTCTGTCCAGCTCAGGTCATCGGTTATACACAGCTCACTGGTCAGGAAGGTGAGATTCAAGATTCAGTGCTGCTGTCAACGTGCACAAGACACCTTTTCATTTCTAAAGTTGGGAAAAAAGTATTGGGCCAAGTTAGAGAGAGGCAACCCCGCTCACAGTCAGAATGTCTGTTTTTCTAGGTATTTTTGAGCTATAAAACTGCCTGTTGTGAATAAATGTAAGCTAGAGCTGTTTAATGTCTTACTGTGGAACAACATTGTGCAACAAACTGGACTGGACTCACAACACAGATGCACTGTACAGGAAGGGCCAGAGTCTGCTCTAGCTCCTGAGGAGACTCAGGTCTTTTGGAGTGAGAGGGCCACTCCTGAAGACTTTCTATGACTCTGTGGTGGCATCAGCCATCCTGTATGGTGTGGTCTGCTGGAGCAGCAGCATCAGATCTGTCCTGGGCTGTCCTCTGGACTCAGTGCAGCAGGTGGGGGACAAAAGGGTCCTGGCTAAGGTCATCTCTATGCTGGACCATGAGTGTCACCCCCTGCAGGATGCCCTGTCTGCTCTGGAGAGCAGCTTCAGTGATAGACTGATTCACCCTCGCTGTGTGAAGGAGAGATTTCGCAGGTCTTTCCTTCCTGCTGCTGTCAGACTGTACAATGAACAATGTTAACACTGAACATGTGTCATCCAACTATATCTATGTGCAATACTGTGCAATACCTCTGATACAATTCACTTATGTCACTTTACTGATATTTATCCTGTCTCATGCTGTTGTACATAAACATAGTCATATTACTGTAAATAACATAATATACTGAAGTCACTTTACTGAGATTTATTCTGTTCATATGCTGCACTGTTACTTTTATTGGACATAATAGTTTTTTGGTATTTTTTATTTTTTATTTTTTTTTTTGCTCCACTGGAACAGTGTGTTACATTAGAGTCTATTTTTAAGTCTATTTTTTTTAATTAATTAATTTTTTTTTTAAGCCATTATCTATTATCTTGTTTTATTGCATGTTACCATTTTCCTGCTGTTCTTAAATTGTGCATTGCAACACTGGAATTTCCCCACTGTGGGACTAATAAAGGCATATCTTATTCCAGGCAGAGCAAAGACATCTCCATAGAAACAAGCAGGTGGCATCTTTGGCAAAGGAGAAATAAAATTCTGTCAGCTGGGAAAAAACATTTTTTTTTTAATCGAATATTTTTCGCAGCTCACCCAAGCTGCTTCTTCAGTTCCTTTGAGAAGGGAGTTAAAGAGGCTGTTTTTGTTAGGAAAGACAATCCACTTTGAACAAAAATGGAAGCCTTAGACATCTTTTCTCTCCTATTTACGACTCCTCATCCCTAAACCAAGACAAAGAAAACAATAGTGATACCTGTAGGCCCAGAGCTGTGAAGCTCCCATCAGGGGCCTGAATGATTCTGCTAATATGACTCAGGCACAGTTCACAGTTCAGTAGACCGAGCTCACAAACAGAACTGTAAACAAGTAGGTATAGTTCAGAGTAGTTTCAGTGTAATTAGCTCCTCCCTTCAGGCAGATATAAGGCAGTGTCCACCAGCGTCTGACCAGAACTGTAGAAGCAGCTTGGATGAGCTGAGAAACGTATTCGACCAAATAAACTTTTGTCCAGTGACAGAATTTAATTTCTCCTTTGCCATGGATCCTACCTGGACGACTGAGGGATATTACAAACAGAACACCTTTAAATAACTAGGAAATATGGGTAGAATTGCCAACAATATAGTACTCAGTTGTAGTATTGCTTGTTTTCTTACAACAATTCATATGTTGGCTTTTAGAATTCTATGAAAGCAACATTTGTAAAAGCAGCGTGATCTGATAGAAAACAGGAAATGCCTCGCCCCACCGACCCACAGCACAAAGAATATTAACACTATTAACTATTAACTATAACTATTAACACTCTTGTCGTTCTGCTGATAAGATTCAAATTCCAGCCTATATGTAGCTTGGCAGAAATGAAATGAACAAACACTCACACAGCTGTATTTTAAGACTTAAAAGTAAAGTACGTTTTGTAAGGCTAGTGGTGGGGTCACAGGGCTCTGAGCTAATATTTTTGTAGGCCCCTTTCAGATTTCATTGTGCAAATTGATTCCAATGCCAGAAATCCAATACTCTAACTAAATTTAAATCAAAAACACAATAATTCTTGAGTGTCTATTTAAAGGTGCACTGTGTAACATTTTGGTTGGGGGTCTGTCATCTTCTTCTAGAGTTGTGTTTTGTTTCATTCACACATGTTTAAGACACAAATCCTGCATATTTAGGCTGAGTTCTTCTCTCAAACTGAAAACACTCTGTTCCACCTTGTGATGTCATGTGGTCATACAGGAAGTGCTCCACTGTGTTTTTAAACTCCATATCCTTTTACTAGAATAATTTGATTGATCTGATGATTTCTGGCCTGGAATTTTCAATCTGTACTGAGCAAAAGGTAAAATGTAGCTGTTAACTTCAAAACTATTGTTCGCTTCATGACATCACAAGGTGGAATAGAGTATTTTGAGCTTTGGTGATGTAAACAGATTAATAATAAAGGGTTACTGAAACACAACTGCAGTTAGGTTTTTAATGAGGTAACAACATTCAAACATGACTTAAAGCTCACAAGAGTCAATTTGGCGTAATATGGAACATTTTAAACTCATAGGCCTATAGCCGGAGCAGTTCTGTGCATTTTGTTCATTCCAGATAAATCTCTGTTCAGGTCCATGTACCAGTGCCACCACTCCCTGCTCCAACTCATCTGAGCCCAGCCTGAAACAGAGCTGCTCTCCTCTGGTTCAGGCGTTTGGGGTCTAACCCCCAATTTACACCAAAGCAGTAACAGCGCACAAGTGCAGCAGCACAGCATATGTGCAGGTATCATTTTCCATTTTAATCGGCCAGACAATTTCCACCAGCAGAGTCACACATGCATGAAACAGCGTCATTATGCTGCGTGTTGCTCGAATTAGGTTGGAGTTCTAATTTCTCAGTGTCCAAGGGGCAAGACAGGAAATAAGCACATGGTGTCAAAATAAATTTCTGATGCCCTTTCAAAATACGTTCTCTGAAACCACTACAGTCATGTAAACACCATGCATCACATCCAGGAGCTCGGGGAACGAATCGAGATGAATGAAGCGCGAGCACGTGGTGCAGACAACCAAAGTTAAATGGTGAGTAGCTTAATTAATGTAGCACCGCACATACGGCTCCTTATGGCTGCAAAGCATTGGCTCTTGTTGTCAACTTTTGTTTTGTGATTTAAAAGATAATTCATCCAGTCAACAATGAATACATTTCTCACATTTGTCACATTTAGCCCTAACTATTGGAGTCCTCAGTATAGGCCTGAATTGCATCTATTGAATAAATTGCCATAAAATATTTATTCCTTATTAAAAAAAAAATAAATAAAAGTAAGAGGGTTGAAGGGCCTATATTATGTTTTATTCTGATGTTATAATGTTGTTTCCTCATCAAAAACATGTTCGTAACCCGCTCTACATGATCCTGGTGTTTTCATTTCACCATTTTGTCTGTTAATATTATATTCTTATTTCTAATATGGAACTTGGCTTCAAATTCGCTCCTGTAACCGCGAGCATCACGAGCTTCATTTGACTGGAGCCGAACGCTATGGGTGACGTCACACTCCCTTAGTCCACTTCTTTACACAGTCTATGCGTTTAATACACAAAGACTAACAATAAATAATTACTCAAACATGTGTGAATGAAACAAAACACAAACCCAGGTATGTTTTTGAGGAGATAACAACATTTTAACAGGGCTTAAAGCTCATAATATAGGACCTTTTAAGATTGTTTTTCTGTAATATGACAACAGAACATATTTCTTATTTTTCGTGCAATCCTTTATGATGACCTGTTCAGATAAATGCAACATTTGACTGTATTCTGCCTCAGGGGTGAGGCCGCTTCAAACATGAATATTTTGGGGCTGATTTTCACCTGCCACATTTATCACCTGCTGATGTGTACGGCAGGGTCAGAGCTCTGCACACAGGTTCATCAATATCACGTGCCCTCTGCTGTATGCAAAAATATACACACAAATATACACACAAATGTACATACAAATATACACACAAATATACACACAAATATACAGCCTTTTCACCACATTGATAAACGAGGGTTACTGCGTTTGGTGAACTTACTGCTGTTTGTTCAGAATGCATCTAATTAGTAAAAGAGAATCTGTTGTGTATTCATATTTGGCAGCACATAAAATAGACTGTAGCCTTAACAGCCTTGATATCAAACATCATAAACTTTATTAGGATCTTTGCACCTTGGCAGCTAGAGTCACATGACTAGGTGTGACAGACTCTGGTACAGAAGAGCAAAAAGAAGTCAGCCATTTCTAAACAGCCTCGACTGGAGCTTTCACAGAGCTGAAATGGCAGAGGTGGAATTTAAGGAGTTTTTGACCTGTCGTGTTTGTTTGGACACATTCTCAGAGCCTGTGTCTCTCAGCTGTCACCACAGTTTCTGCAAAAGCTGCCTCCTCAACGTCTGGACCAAGAACCAGACCCAGACCTGCCCCGTCTGTAGGAGGAAGTCCTCTAAAGATCATCCAGGTATAAACTTTGAGCTTAAACATCTCAGTATCTTACTGAAGCAGAAGCAGGCTGCCTCGGCACATCTACAGAAGGACCCAGTGTGCAGCATGCACCCACAGGTGCCCCCTCTATTCTGTAAAGACGAGGCTCAGGCGTTCTATTCTGTCTGTGAGTTCACTCCGCACAAAGACCACACTGTGGTGTCTGGAGAAGAGGCAGAGAAAGAACTGAAGCAGCAGCTGCTCTACTCTCTCAGCCTGCAGAGGCAGAGTTATGAAGAACTAGAGAAAACCTATAAGCACATACAGCGCCACTCGGAGGAGCAGGGCGAGTACTGCTAGCGTCAGATCACAGCTCTTTTTGGGCAGCTACAGCGTTTCCTCAGAGAGGAAGAGGAGAAGGCTCTGTCTGCTCTGAGAGAAGAGAGGAACAGACAGGCTCAGAGCATAGGCTCAGAGCATGGGCCCAGAGCTGCAGAGGATCCAAGAGCAGCTCATCTCTCTAAACCAGAGCATCCTGGAGCTGCAGCAGCACCTGCACACAGAGACACTCTACTACAGGCCCTCCCACAGCAGTCCAAAGCTGGACTGCTCATAAACCAGGCCAAAGTTCTGGGCAACCTGGGCTTCAGGGTGTGGGAGAAGATGAGGAGCCTGGTGACCTACTCCCCGGTTCTTCTGGACCCTAACACTGCCTTCAGATGGCTGCATGTGTCTGAGGATCTGAGTGTGGTCAGACTGGGAGAGCATCCACAGCAGCTGCCTCTGAACCCAGAGAGATTCACCAGATACAACATGGTGCTGGGCTCAGAGGGCATCAGCACAGGGACACAGCAGTGGGATGTGGAGGTGGGGGACTTACCTCGATGGGACATAGGAGTGGCCCAGGAGTCAGTGGACAGAAACATGGACATCTACGCAATACCGAGACATGGGATCTGGTGTTTATGGCAGAAAGATGGAAGATATACTGATGGCGGCAATAGGACTGTTAGAGTGGAGAAGGCTCCAGAGAGGATCCGGGTACAGCTGGACTACGACAGAGGCAGGGTGTGTTTTTATGACGCGCATCACATGACACACCTGTTTACTCACAAACACACCTTCACCCAAACACTCTACCCTTACTTTGAGATCGGATCAGCTGGTGAAGCTAAAACAAGAGAGATCAGGATCCTCCCAGTCGAGGGCACGTTGGCAAAGTTTGAAATCAGCTCAACATGTTCTATAATCTGAAAAGAATGATCATATATGAAAATACAGTGTGGACTTTATTATGAGAAGGATAGGGACAAAACTTTTTGACAAAACTTTATTGATATTTTTTGGTCTATCTATGACAACTTTTTTTTCTTCTTTTTTTTTTTACCTCGAGTCGTGTTTTGTTTTATTTCATTCACAAGTTTAACACACAAACCCTAAATATTTACAATGAGTTCTTCTCTCAAATGTAAAACACTTTGCTCCACTTTGTGATGTCATGTGGTAATACAGGAAGTGCTCCACTGTGTTTTTAAAATCTGTACACCTTCACTAGAATCATTTGGATGATTTCACCCCTAGAATTGCCAATCTCTACTGAAATAAAGTCAAAAGGTAACTGTTAACTTGAAAACTACCACTTCATGACATCACAAGGTGGGACAGAGCATTTTGTAGATGTAGATAGCCTAAAGGATACTAAAACATGTGTGAATGGAACAGAACACAACTCCAGGCATGTTTTTAATGTGGAAACAACATTCTAACATGGCTTAACGCTCACAAGAATCCATTTTGTGTAATATAGAACCTTTAAATCCTCATTTGACCTCACTATACAGCCTTGAATACAGATGTTATTCCCATATCTTGTGACACTAAAATGGTATCAAGGTTTCGGAAAAGGTTTACGATCAGATGATTGAACTTTGGAACATATTAAACCGGTCTTCTTCTTCGCATGGACAAAAGCCTGCCTTGTGCGTGCTGGGTCCAGTAACACCATAAACTTTTCCATTGTTTTTGTGGAGCTCTTGAGATACATTTTGCATTTGTACTTTTGACAAATACGGAATCATTTGAAATTATTTAAAAGACAATGATGTTTTATTTATTAGTTTTTGCCTTGAAAAACATGCTTCGTTACTGTCGCCTCTAACTCAACTGTTTGTTTCAATGGTGACAGATAAGGGGAAATAATAATAATAATAATAATAATAATAATAATAATAATAATAATAATAATAAAGAATTGATAGATGAAGAAAGGAAAAATGAAATAAAATGGTAACAAATAATTTCAATGCTGTTTTGCGGAACATTCCAGGCAAACCAATAGCGTCTCCATGGAGGAAAAGTAGATAGTGTACCCTCCACCTGAAAAGTTACATAGTGCACCTTTTAATTTTTTTTTTTTTTTTAAATACACAGTCACTGCCATGAAAATCAAAATACTAAACCAAATAGAAAGACACACAAATCACCTTTGACACAACTTACTGACAACTGCTTGTATTTCTTATATACACTGAAGAGTTATTAAGTGTGAGATTTTCGTTTTTTATGCTGTGAGTCCCCCCTCCCTTTGCTCTCTGCACTAAGTCGCTCCCGCTTCAGAGCACTATGACATTACAATCACTGCTAACCGTAAGGAGAGTTCGAATAGGGCCTGTTAGAGATCGCGAAATTTCTCAAACATGAATAAATTGCATCTAAAACCTCGTCAAGCATGTTTTTGATGAGAGAACAATGTTATAACATGGTAGAAAGCTAAATTAAAAGTCAATTTTGCAGAATATATTATTGGCCCATAGACTGTAACTATATGTCTACTTTTACTTCTAAACACAATAAATGTATGCGAAGATCGGTGAATGATCAAACTGAAATTTTCACCACTAAAACATTCATCCACCCAGATCCATGTTTCAAGGAAGCAGGTGTAGTGCAGCCCCACCCACACGAGCTCGCCGTCAGCCATGCTACCTCTCTCCCAGGCCATCCTGCGCAGCTGCTGGTTGCTCATCACTGCCAGATCGCGGTGGTTCCTGCGGCAGTAGTACAGGGCCTCCTCCCAGGTCTTGTTCTCTTTAATCAGGATCATGTAGTCTGATGAGAGAGGGCAAAGGTCATGGTGAGGCCAGGGATTTGATAACCGAGCAAATGGTTTAAAAATTCTAGTTTGGGAGAATTATAGTATGGTCATTTACATGTTACCATGAAGATTCTGGCCACAGTACCAAAGCAAAGCAAAGAAAACAAAAGAGCTCCTGCAGTTCATCACGCAATCCCAGCATGCACCTCCAAACCCCACACTGGCAGTGAAACAGCGAAAATTTCCCACAGAAACTAATAGCATGGGCCGTAATGAACAAAACGTATGGAGTTTATCGGATTTACAGAACTCCAGGTTGACCGTAGAAGCTCGCAGCTAATGTTAATCAAACCATACATTAATTAAGCTATAAATATTTTTTTACATTGATGTTTTTTTTTTTACTTGGCTTAATTGGAATGATTAAACCTGTAAGTTTGTGTATGGTCGATTAGCATTAATTATTCTATTAATGAGACAGAAAGAGGAGATTGAAGAAAAATGATCTCAAATGCTTTTTTCTTAACACTTGTTTATATGTTTAACGTTAAGTGACTGCTTAGAAATGTGGATTTAAAAAATAAAATCACAAACTGAAATTAAATCAGTGATTTTTGTGTGTTAATTGCATTGACATGAGTGATTTTGCTGCTATGCTACAACATGTGCACATTAGTCAGAGCGCATGGTATTTTTGCAATTTTATCAGTTTCCGATCGTTTAAACTGTCAGTATCAGTAAACGTTATATGTACAGGGTTTTATAATAAAGTCTGTTTTTCACAAACATCTCCAAGGAGCTTTTTTGATGATATAAGAAGGAAAAAAGTAAACCAGATGTCCAGATATTGCAGAATTAAGGCTAAATCTATACAGTCTATTCTCGTGCCAGGTAAGGGTCACTCATGTTTAATCTGATTAGTTTTAAGATAAATCATTGTCTACGATTTCCTTTAATGACAAAACAAACCCAAAAGTGGACTTGGTGCCATTCATTACCCATAATCCACCACTGTCATGGCGTCCCTGTCAGACTGCTCTTTGTTGTGATGACGTTTACGGCGACGTAAGCTCCTGTCGGTCACCACAGCGGACTTTCTTTTATTATGTCATTTTAGGTATTGCTATTAGAATGTGCAAATAAAACGTAGTGATCCACTGGTGTCATAGATTATAACTACAGTATATGGCAGACATAAGCACAGTATGTCTTCTTTAAGGCACTGACAGAATCCTACTTGAGCGGCTGAGCTTATTCTCTCTTAAAAACGTTTGTCTAGTTGACAGATTTCACTCTTTTGCAATGGGACCTACCTGGGCGACTGAGGGATCACACAGACATTAAACCTTTTCTACTACAGTATGAACCACTCCTGGATGAATGAGGGATTACGCACTAAACTGGGAAGTACCTGCAGGCCTAAGAGTGAGAGTGAGGGAGGAGGAGGAGGGCCGGGGTCTGGACATAAGAGGAGCAGTGTGATTGGTCTATCCACACAGGTAGCCACACTTCAAACTCCGTCCCTGCAGTCTGTTATTTATGATTACATACAGCTGACTTTAATCAGGGTAGTCTGCGTGATGTCACCAAGTACTTGAAATCGCACTGGCCACTGGAGGAAGCACACACACAGTTTTTGATCAGAGACTGTTTCTACTTTGCACTAAAATTGCTCAAAACATGACTAGGAACAGTAGATGATGCTATTAAAACACCATATACATGAGTTTAGTTCTACTTTAATGTCTATGAAAATGTCTGCCCGTGTTTATTGAAGCCAGTGTTGTGGGCTTCACGATCAGGTGACTATTTGCCTATTTGTATTTTAATTTTTACTCACCGTCGTAGCAGATAAAGGGACGTGTCTCTGCACAGTTTGCACTCCTCCACCTCTTCTGCGTTCCCACTCTGGCACACTGGCTGGTTTGTGGGTTCCAGTCGTCATTTAAAACTGTTTCAGAGGCATCCCAGTTTCAGAAGGAGACTCTTGATTATAAAATTCTATTACAAAGGCTAGAAAAGTATGGCTTCAGAGGACCTGTGCATGCATGGTTTACAAAGCTCCCTCCAAAACTGATATCACTATGTTGAGACAAATAATGAAAAACCTGAAAAGTTAAAAGTAACTTGTGGAATTTCATAAGGTTCAACGCTTGATATTAATAAATTGTTTCTAAATATAACTGCCTGTTTGACACCTGTGCAAGTTGTGACAAGGAAAATAATGCAAAAAGGCCAAACTAATGTGGCAAAGGCAAAAAGGAAAGAGAAAATGTTAAAGCAGATCTATTATTTGGAGCTTTGGAACATGTTATAGTAGTTTCCTCTTCTCATTTATCCTCTCTAAAGTTATATTTAGGGTGATTCATACATGTTATTATGTTATTTGCATCTAGTATTTCCATGTACCTCAGAGTGATGCGGTTCTGAATCACCTCTCGGTTTGACTCTTCTGAATATGGTATAAAGACTAAAGGGAGTCTAATGTCTGTTAGAAAGGTTCCATAACAAGTTTACAATGTTAAAAGATTTACAAGTTTACAATAAGAAGATATATAGATAGAACAATACAGATAGATGTCTCATACAATGGTTAGTCTATGCTTTAGTATTTTTGTACGTATCATACATCATATCATGGCCGGGAGTACAAGTTTACAATGTTAAGTTTTACAAGTTTACAATAAGAAGATAGAAAATAGAGTGGGTTGAACAGCTGTGACTTTCTTTAGAGAAGTGCTGTTTCCTGTTGTATGAAACAGAAAAAGAATCACTTTTGCTGTAAATTGGGAATCCCACCATGAACATCTCTCTTCTTTTTGTCCTGTTCGGTAAGTTTGTACTCTTTTTCTATTCTGAATAGCGTTGATGTTTGTGTTTTGAAGGTTAAATTTGCTCAAACTGTGTGTGGACCAGGGCTCAGCGGAGCACAGGGCACAGCATACACAGTAACTGAAGGAGGAAGTGTCAAAGTAGAATGCCCGTTCAGTACACCTGGAAACAAAAGGATCCTGTGTAAAAATGACTGCAGTCAAAAAGCAGATCTTCTGATTCAAACTACTGGCAATCATCGGAAAACAGACAGATACAGCATTAAGTATGAGAGGCGTTCTTCACCCGCTTCTTTATTAAACGTGAGCATAGAAAAAGTGCAAAGATCTGATGCTGGAGAATACCGGTGTGTGCTGGAAAAGAATGGGCACGTTCTAGAACAGTTTAAATTCAGTCTAACAGTACGTGGTAAGTCGTATAGCTACAGTATATAAATATGTTTTATCCTGGTGTAAACTGATGCCAGATGTTGTTGCTGTTGTTTTGGTATTTGCAGCAAAACCCTTCGTAGACTCTTTGTTTCCTCCTGCTCCAAGCTCCAGCCCAGGACGTCCGCAGACTGCACCACTGTCAGGTACAATCTAGCCTGTTCGAATAGGAAGTGAGCATGGGCATTGGGTGTTGTAGCAAAATATATTTTAACATGTCCTTAAATATATTTACTGTTAGAATGATCTGGCCCCAGTTTCAGTCAGTACTTTTCCATTGGAGCTGGCATTCCTCTCTCAGGTGACTCCCTCTCGCTCTCTCTCTTCTACCTGATCTACTCTCTACTTTCGCTCTTTCTCTTGCAAGAGAATAAACCACACAAAGACATTTGTTTGACTCAAGATCTCCATTTCGTTCTCACCCAAACAGTGGCTCCTTTGAAAAAAAACTTGAAAATTGCCCCTCTCTCTGTAACTGCTGCTGTCTCATCATTCTGACCTTAACGTGTTTGTATTAGCGCGCTCTACAGGATCCTGTTTTTATTTCACCATTTTGTCCTTAACAGGGATGGACTGGCACCAAAAAATGACCCTGGACTTTTTTTTTTTTCCCCAAATAGGCCCACCAACTGACTCACATATTAGTGAGTGTATATTCACATACTTATTTCCTCTATATTCACCTACTTTTCTTGATCATGTAAATTCAGTTGTATTATATGTAACCTCATTTCAACCTTTACTGTGATTAAATAAAGTTTTAGCATTTTTTCCATTACAAGTTATCACTGCTGCAGTTTTGTTAGGTTATAGGCGGCCTACTGTTTGCAGAAATGAACTTGCGGGGCAATTAAACTGCGGTCATTTAGTGAGCTTGCTTAGCTGCGTGTTTGTTTTGACGGCAATAAGTCGCTATTTCTCATCATCACAACGCAAATCAAGTTAATAGAAGCTGAGGGTCAATGTGGAGCCTAAACCGTAACCTGCTGTTTTGTCCTTCTCACTCACCGGTACCTCCTCTTCCTTTGGCAAGTCGTCCGGGGGAGATCACCTGTCCCTGGTCCCTAAGTCAAGATATGAACATTAAAACATAGGTATGGGACGAGACCCAATTTTCACAAGACGAGACACAACACGAGATTAGGTCCACGAGAACGAGACAAAACCAGATTTTGACATCATTTGTAAACAAGTAGTGCAATCCATTTCACAATTTTGGCTATTTTTATTTATTTTATATACTACTTTAGCAGTCTTTGTAGTTCTGCTTTTTGGAACTACAGCTTCTCAAATTGTATAACTCACCAGCTCTTATTTCTTTTTTGTCTAATTTAAAGGTAAATTCAGGGGGAAAAGCGTCTCATGAGAATTTTGTCTCACGAGATCTTGTGGCACAAGTGTCTTGTCCCATCCCGATTAAAAACAGACCAATCCCGTGTTTCTTTCACCGAGGTCGCTCCCGCTAGCGTTACATGATTGGGTCTTCGTGGTTTCGTGCTTGGATTTTCAAATATAATCCCTGGTTGCAGATTCGCAGCTATAACTGCTTGACGAGCTTCGTGTGGTTGCAGATGAACACTGTGGGTGACGTCACACTCCCTTAGTCCACTTCTGTTATATACTCTATGGGTACAATTCATTTTAATCCTGACCTAAGAAATGGCTCATGGGCTGAAAAATCTGATGTCTGGAGGAATCTGGAGTCTTTATATAGCTTTTTGACAAAATATAATCATAATATTTGATCAAGCTTAGTTAGAATATGGGTAGCAATAAATTTAGGCTACTTTCGACCATGGAAAAATGTGGAATTGATTTTTTTATTTTTTTTTCTCATTTGACATTTGGATTTAGTTTAGTGGATTTAGTTCTGATCTGTCCAGACTGGTGTAGACTGGCTTTGACCTCGTTCAGAGTGAGTTTGGACCGGTTCGATTTGAACTAGGGTTGTCAAAAGTATTGAAAATCTCATTCTCATAAATTCTAAAACTAGTATTGACACTAGATACTCATTTGAGCAGGTATCAATACTAAAAAAAAGTCCCTTTCGCAGGACAGAAATGAAGCTTTCCTGATGAAATGAACCTGTATCAGAACAGAGCGACATAGACCGGATATAAGATATAAAAGTACACTAGTGTACGCCCATGGAGCACTACGGAACCCACCTGGAGCACTGAGGGATTACACAGATACAAGACCACATGGGAATAGAAGAAAAAGTACTATGATTTACGTTGAAATTACATTCTGTTGTGTAAATGTTTTTTCATCGTCATCATCTCCATCGTCATGGTATCGGAATTGGTATTGAGTATCAAAATTGAGTTTGAAATCTTAGTACCTATTGTGCAAAATCGACTTTCCAGAGCTTTTAACTATGTCATAGTTGTTTCCCCTCACCATTTAATCACCCGAACGTTGTATTTGGAGTGATCCGTGCATGTTTGACGCCATAGTGACGATCAACCCCCGTTTTCACCTCCATCGGTACTCACTCACTGCTCTGTACTTACTTTGTTCTCCAGTTTAACTTTCTTAATCCGTGATACCTGTTGGAAAAATGAAAAACAAATCCACGTGATGTGCAGCTATCCATCAGAGGTGCCAACAACTTCACAGCTCTTTGTTGTGACGACATTTACGGCGATATCTGCTCCCACTGGACAGTTTGTAGTTGTTTTAGTTGAATATTGCGATTTAAAATGTCCAAAATATAACATAATAATCCTTGTGTGTCTTCTGTACAAGTTTTATCTGAAAGTTTTTAGTCATGCTGCTAATAATGATGATCTTGTGTCTGGACAGTTGTTGCGCTGTACACAGGTCTGTGTCTGACAGCTGTGATCGTCCTCTCAGTCACTGTATTCATTTTGTGCAGAATAAAGAGAGTCAGCCAAACCAGAGGTGGGATATTTTCAAATATTGTGACACTAAATATGCCATTTTATTTACACATTTTATTACAATGCTCCCACAGAACCTCCCGAGTCCCCAGAGTACGCTCAAGTAGCAGAGGTGAGTGTTGAGTAAAGTGTTGACTGTAAAACAAATCGTCAGATCTTCTTTTAGTCCCTCAACTAAAATATGAAAAGCTTACACACACAATATAGCTTTCATTCCCGTCAAGCTCACATCTTTTTAACTGTATTTACTCATCAGCTTACTTACGTTTTTCGCACACCTTCATCCATGTGTGAAGTTGTAAATCCCATACAGAAGCTTTTTCGATGATGTTTTACAGAGTAGCAGAATCTATGAGGAGATCCCAGCAGACAGAGCAGAGGAACAAACACACCCTCAGGTATGTTTCTATGTATCAGCAGCTTCAACATATGAATGAGTTTATTTGAGATCGCTCCTTCTCTCTCTCTGCCAACACATTTCTCCCCAGTCTGTGGAGTAGACACCTGCGGGCAGTGTCAGCCAATAGCGCTGCGGAGCTCTCTCCCTCTGATTGGTCAGAATCATGTTGCGCACACGCAGACAGATGAAGTGCTAGATTTTGGATCTGCTCCGATTGACAGAAAACACACTTTTAATACTTTATTACACTGTTTGGTCACAAAAGTGTGACTACTGACAGACTACAGTCTGGATTAGACCAGAGAGAAAAACGGGATTCAGAGGCAGATCAAGAGGCAAAGTAAGTCACTTTGTAAGAATGACAAATGTTCTACCATCTACTTTATATAGAGGAAATGATAGGTTACATAGGTAAAAGTAATTATATTTGGGAAATATTTTAATGAGATATTAAACCTACTACTAACCACAGGAAAAACAATTATAGAAGAGGAGAGAGTGAGTGAGAAAAGTTAATTTTAAGTTTAGAATCTAGTTTAATGCAGTAGTAGTATTAGTACAGTTTATAGTACCTATATGAAGGACTGAGGAGCACTAAACAATAGGCCAGAGACTACAAAACACGACATGACTCGAACACCTGTGCTAGTTTAGGTAAGAGATAGACTGACAGAGAAATAGAGAGAGATGGATAAGAAAGAGTGTGTGGCATGGTATGGTATTTTTGGCACTGTCAAAGTAGCAGCAGAAAAGCTCTGTTGAGAACGGGACTATAACTTTACAAACTTAAAAGAGCGCTCTCTTCTGTTATTGGCACAGTCTGAATGTTTCCCTTTATGGATTTTTCTCACCTGTACAGTTCTTTGTGTTTGCAATATTATTATTATCATGCTCACTATAATCTCTCCTGTCCAGACCGGTGGCTTGTCCAGTGCAGTCGCACACCCTCAAGTGGATTTGCCCAAATGCAGCAGTGCCCCCCGGTGTCCAACTGCTAGAACTGAAGAGGTCCCTCTGTACTCCACTGTGTGTTTACCACAGCAGTGACTGTGAAGTTTCAGGGCCACATGTTTATAGTCAATGTTTATTTAATGTTTTGCATCATTGGATTTTATACTTAACAGAAGGAGATCTGATGTACTGTAAAAGCCCTTTATTTAGGCAAAGGGGACATGCCGATATGTTTCAACCACCAAAGTGGTTTTCTTTGTGCCAAACATGAAGATTTAAAAATCCACCAGGGGGCCTTAGATACAAGAACATGGTCACCTGAGGTGGTCATGTGAGGCCAACTGACCATCCCATCCCAAAAACACATCAATACAATACAGTATAATAATTATAATAACACGATGAGCACACAGAGGAGACATTCGTGGTCAGAAGTTGGTTGCTTACAGGGTTTCTATCCTGAAGGTTTCCTGCCAGGTCTGAATGAGGACACTACCTTTACTGTCTTCCTCTAAATAAGAACTAGACCTCCTCAGACAGAGTCCTCTTGTGCTGTGCATGTGCCAGTATGAGTTTGATGAACTGCTTATTATTAATGGATTTACACTAATAATTACATTTGTTCTAAATGAATATAGCTGTTAGCCTTTGTGAGTACCCACTTCTGTTAGTGTACACACTGATGTCATATAGATACAACTATGAGCAGGCTGCAGTGTCCTTTATTTAGTTGTTTCTACACAGGTCCTCTCTCATATATGTGTCCTCTGTGTGGTCCTCATGTTATTCTTCTGTGTTGTATTGATGTGAGTGTTTTGTGATGGGGCGCTCACTTGGCCTCACATGACCACCCCATGTGACCATGTTGATTTTGGTGGATTTTTAAATCTTGTTCAATCAGTCATGTTCAGCCTGAAAAAAAAAAAAAAACAACAACAAAAAAAAAAAAAAAACACTTTAATGGTCGAAACACGCCGGCATGTGCCCTTTGCCTAAATAAAGGACTTTTCCTGTACCTTTGCCTAAATAAAGGACTTTTACTGTAAGTCAGAGTGCCTCAGATCTCCTTCTGTTTTTTCCAGTCTGCTTAGCTCCTGGATCCTGGAAGGGCACCTGTCTAACAACATTTAATTTGGCCCAGTGATGCACTCACCAGTCATGTTTTTTGAGATTAGATTGTATACATTGAATTGTTTACACTAGTAAGGTGCGTTTACTCCCATTTTCTCATGTAACAGTTAAAGGTTCCACGTTGCATTATGCAGGGTAAAGCTAAAACAAACATGTAATGCTTTTAGGCACAAGGGAAATGACTTGGACACAGTTGCTCACACATTACAATATATTATAATAACAAAGACTACAAGTATAAATGGTAATAATAAATTCAAAATAAGTAGAAAACATATCAAGAGACTGGTGTTGAATAAGGCATAATTATATAAATGTATATGTACAAGTAAATATAAAATATAGAAATATATGCTTTGTAGTGAATGTATTTTCAGTGCGTAAGACAGGCATTTTATGAACAATAGCTGGGGAAAAAGTAGTGCTGAGTTCTAAAAAGGATGATGTATTGACGTTGCAGCATCAGCCTTCTTAAAGTCTTGGTCTTGGTGGTCATCCCAACAACGATTAGGGGCGGGGGCAGATTAAAAACTGTGTCAAAGGGAAACCTTCTGGATAGAAACCCTGTAAGAAACCAACATCCCAGGTCTTAATGAGGACAATGACTTCTGTCTCTTGAAACTGTGGCCTTTTGTACTTTATATGCAGCATTATGAACTGGATGTATAGAATGTATTTACTGTGTCATTTAAAAATACATTTTGTAGATTAATATAGGTGCTAGTTGTAGTGGGTATCCCTCTTACTGTATACACTGTTGGTCATAGTAGTAGTAGATATACACTGTATGTACAAGTAACCAGTAAGTGTTCATTCTTTTGCTGTTTCCACGTAGCTCCTCTCTCCTGTGTCTCCTCTCCATGGTTATTATTATTGCAGTGTTTTGTATCTGTGCCATACAAATAAATAAACTTGTCTTGCCATGGTGTGGCAATAGCTAAAAATCAGAGGGAACTACATAGACCATGATGCTTTGGTGTTGTCAGCGCAAACAAGATGCAGAAATAACTGTTATGAAGCACTTTTAAATCTTAATTCTTCATATTATAACAGTACCAAAGGCTTTTCAAGGCTTTTCCAAGGCTTTAAAAGGAAAAAGTCCACAAAATATTGCAATAAATATTATACATATCGTGAAAGTACTGTATATATATGTAGAGCACAGTTATTATTTTATTGCAGTGTTTTGTCTCTGTGGATTGTTTGTGATGGGGCGATCTCTTGACTTCACATGACCACCTCATGTGATTTTGCTTTAATATTTAAGGCCTCTTGGTAGCTTGTTTAAATCTTTACGTCTGTCCTGAAGAAGCCCACTCTCATGGTCAAAAGGTGTCGGCACGTCCCCTTTGCCTACATAAAGGAGTTTTACTGTAGGTCAGAGTGCCTCAGATCTCCTTCTGTTTCCTTCTATAGTCTCTCCACCCTCTGGATCCTTGAATGAATCACCAGTGATGCACTCAGCCTTCATGTTTCTTGCAAAATAAAGGGCTTGTCACGTATTTTTATACATAACTATAGTAACTATTGTGTAATCTGATGAGTTTTAGCCATATATATTTAGGTTTGCATGGTAACAGTTAAGAAATGACCTTATCTTATGTCTCATTTGCAGCAAAAAAAAAAAAAAAAAAAGCTTTCAGGATATACAAAATAATTCTGGTTTGAATAACTGCCAAAAAAAAAAAAAAAAAAAAAAAAAAATTAGCATTCAGCATTTATTAGAAAGCGTCACACTGTGTAACTTCTCTGTAGGAGGCTTTACTGTTTTGCCTGGAAAGAAAAATTGATGACACCACCAAGCCAAGTTACATGTCAGATCTGTGGAAAGGCAACCCCACTCACTGTAAGAATGCAATTTTTTAATGTTATTTTGAGCAGTAAAACAATTCACTGAAATAAAAATGTAATAAATACAACTTAGAATACAAAGTGAAAACGCTTCCACCTTGTGATGTGTCATGTGGTAATACAGGAAGTGCTCCACTCTGTTTTGAAACTCCACACACCTTCACTAGAATCATTTGGATGGTTTCAGTTCTGGAACTGCCAATCTCTACTGAACTAAAGGTAAAAAAGGTGCCAGTGAATTTGAAAACTACCGCTTCATGACATCACAAGGTGGAACAGAGCATTTTGAGCTTTGGAGATGTAGACAGACTAATAATAAAGAGTTCCTCATGTGTGAATGAAACAAAACTCACCTCTGGGTCTGTTTTCGAGGGGGTTACAGAGTTATACTACGGTTTAAAGCTCACAAAAGTCCATTTTGCGTAATATCGGACCTTTAAATTATTATTGTAGTGTTTTTGAGCTCCACAGCGCTATTTCTGAGGTTATGCATAATTTCAAATTTCAAAAAACACTCCAGCTTTCAGTTTGACCCATTTCTGAGCCTTCTTTGCTTGTGGCCAAAAAAGAAACAGGAACCATGAGTTTTGTAATTATTACTACAAACTATAGACAGAAAGTTCTCACATTGAAGTTTTCATGCTATGGTTTCACTTATTACTTCTTGTTCCAATAAGTGACGTAACAATAACTGTAATATCGTCATATCGTATCGTCAAAATAGTAACAATATGCAATATATCGAATTACAAGTCTCTTTACTTAAATTAAAAGTTATTTTATTCTTAAATTTTAAGTTATTTGATTTTAATATCTTTCTTATTCCGTAAAGTGCTTTGAATTGCTTTGTGTTTGAACTGTGCCATACAAATAAACTTGCCTTGTCTTGCCATGATGCGGCAGTAGCTAAAAAACAGATGGAACTACATAGACCATGATGCTTTGGTGTTGTCAGTGCAAACAACATGAAGAAATAACTGTTATTACGCACTTTTAAGTCTTAATTCTTCATATTATAACAGTACCAAAGGCTTTTCAAGGCTTTTCCAAGGCTTTAAAAGGAAAAAGTCTACAAAATATTGCAATAAATATTATGCATATCGTGAAAATATTGTATATATATTGGGATTTTGATACTGTTACATCCCTATCATTAATACAACTAATGGTCATAAATAGTCACAGCACTTTTCCACCCTCAAGACGCTTTTCATCAAGGAACCGCTCGCCCATTCGCACACACATTCACACACCAGTGTACGCAGACGCTGGGGGCAAGGTGGGTTAAGTGTCTTGCCCAAGGACACAACGACAGCATTCATCTGTGGGAGGTGGAATCGCAGCGCCAACCTGTGGGTCAGTGGATCTCAGTGAACGCTCAACCGACGATGTTGACGTGGAGAGCTGCTGTCGCCTTTAAAGATGATTGATGATGAACACGTATACTCCTTTAGTGTTTTATTATGTGGTTTTGAATAAATGCTAAAAACAAATGATTGACTGAAAGATATATTAGACTTTATAAATCCTAAAGTAACAAATGTATTCACCTTATTCCGGAAGTCGTGATTCGGGTTGTATTATTTAGTATGGGGTAAGTTCACTACGGACGATAAAGCCGTTTTAAAGCCATCCAGAGAATCGATGCAGCGTTTTCTTGTTTGTCACATGAACATTGAACATTTTACACAAATGAACAAACTTTGTGGCATGTTTAAGATGCAAAATGTTTCCCAAATTCTCCATTGACATGAATGGGATCCCTTTTTAACTGGAAGTGCCACCACAAAAAAAGCGTGGTTTGGGAGCGTTTAGAGACAAAAGTGAGCAGGGTGGAATAAGGTGTGTAATTTGATTTCACTTGCAGATGGCGGACAGCTCTAGTACTGTCACATACTCCGAAGAGGATTTCTACAACTGCAGTTTTACTACACGCTTCAAGCAATTCTCTGTAAATTATTAGAATAGATTTAAGATATTAAAGTTAGAAAGGTGGTATTATGCCAAATTTATTTCTTTTTTTTAGCTTTCTACCATGTTATGTTTTCAAAAACATGCCTAAAGAGGTTTTAGATGTCACCCATGCATGTTTGAGTAATCTAGCGATCTCTCCCGGGCCCTGTTCATACCTTCCTTAAGATCAGACGTAAGCTCCGCCCACAAGCCTATGTCACCTACGCTCCCATTCGACAATTCTCCATGAATGTACCAAAACATGATACAAAACTGCGCACTACAACTTCACAAACCTGGTGCGATGTCCTGTAGTTTTATGAGCATCCCGCACGCTGATTGTGTTGTGATAATGAAGCTTATAAAACATGTTAATACGTTGTTTTTTGGCAAATACAACATTTTCAGAACAATAAACGATAACATGATGATCTAAATATGTGATGTGTTTGCAGTTAATACTCCACAGAAGTAAATTACCCCCTTTTAAAATAAAGTATATGAACGGAGAACGTGTCAAAGTCATAAATATTGGAATTAATAAAAAGTGCGACGCTTATGTTTGAGTTGAAGAGTGTTCTTGTGTTTGGAGAGAAGAAAGGGAGGAAGCTGAGAAAGAGGAAGAAGAAAGTGTGATGTGTTGTTCTTACAAAAGAGATCAGCTTTTTAAGATACAGAAACTTCCTGGTGAAAATTAAACGTACTGTAAATTCAAAGCTTCAACATGAAAATCGTCTTGAGATTTGTGCTGTTTCTCGGTAAGTTTACTCTTAAATCATAATTCTGTGTATTAATCAGAAACGATGTGGTTTAATTTTATATTTTTAATCAAACCTGTTGAAATTTCTTGGACAGTGCTTTGGAGTGGAAGACCAGGCGTCACCGGAGGAATTAATGTTTATAAAGTAAAAGAAGGACATGACATCAGAATCAAATGTTACACTCATCAATCTGGAAACTGGAAATACTTCTGTAGAAATGACTGTAAAAAACAAGAAGATATTTTGGTTAAAACGTTCTCTAACAAAGATAACGGCCGATATAGTATTGAATTTAAGTACCGCAGTTTATATCCTGATGAGATGTTTGTGAGCATCCGAAATGTGACCCTGTCTGACACTGGAACATACAGATGTGCTTTGGGAACATGGAATAGATTCTCTGCATTTGCTGATTTCATAATTAACGTCTCAAGTGGTAAGTTTATTCACAAATATTTGAATTACTGTAGGCTATACAATTAAAATATTGTATTCTCCAACACTAATTGAAAAGGACGTTGTAAGTTATTTGTATAAACGTATAAACCGACTGTGTAATTTATGTTTTGTCTCCAGATGGGAGTTCCAGTCCTTCTCCAGGAGTTCTTTCCCCTGAGACCCCCAGTGCATCTGAACCTCGTGAGGACCACACCCCACTGTCTGGTACGTCCACAGTTCACTCTCTTTCAGTGGACTTGTTTCTTGTTTTAGATGAATATTACAATTTTAAATGTACAAATTAAAACATAATAATCCGCTGGTGTTGTAGATTATAACTCTACAGCAGACACAAGTACAATATGTGTTCTTTAAGGAAGGTTAGTGGAGCAGGACAGGGTATAATGCCTCAATTTGGAACTTGACTCCACTTGTTGATCAAACGTACACCTCTGACATCCTCGTATTTCCTTGTTTGGTTAAACCCATGTCCACATTGCCTTGAGCTGAGTGTGTGTCGTCTGTTGTTACAGATGTGGCGCTGTACGTAGGAGTGAGCCTGAGCGCTCTGCTGATCCTGTCAGTGACACTCACCTCACTCATATTGTACTGGAGAAAGAGAGCCGGCACAGCACCAGGTCAGACAACTGCAGCTCATAGCAAAGTGAACATGTATACTGAAATCTGAAGATATATGTGTGTTTATGTCCCCATAGGACCTCCTGAAATCCCAGTATACGCTCAAGTACCACAGGTGAGAGTTCTGAAAATTCTCCTTTTAATAATAATAATAATAATAATAATACATCAGACTTGTATAGCGCTTTTTTGGACACTCGAAGACGCTTAACAAACAAAATAGGAAGTAACGCTGTAGAAAACGGGTGGAATCATGGGGGGAATGCAGCTTGAACAGGTTATGATCTGAAATGCTGCAGTGAGTCCGAATTCCTGATGAATTTTTGGAGAGAGTTCCAGAGCGAGGGGGCGGCAGCAGCGAAGGCTCGGTCCCCCAAGGTCCGCTGCTCTGTCCTGATGAGGGGTGTGAGGAAGTTGGTGTCGGCTGATCTGAGGCGGCGGATGGGACAGTGCTGACGGAGGAGGTCGGTGAGGAGGACCTTGTATTGTACGAGGAGCCAGTGGAGTTGCTTGAGGACAGGAGTGTCTCTGGAGCGGGTGTGGGTGAGGAGGCGGGCGGTGGAGTTCTGGATGTATTGCAAGGCGTGAAGAAGGATTTCTGCATTGGGCTGAGAGAGGGAGGGACGGAAACGGGCGATGTTGCGGAGATTGATACCAAGGTTGCGTACAGAGGGAGAGGGGGTAGCAGCGTGGCCATCGATGAAGAGGGAGATGTTCTGAGCAGAGGTGAGGAGAGCTTTGGGTCTAGTGATAAGCAGTTCTGTTTTATTGCTGTTAAGTTTGAGGAAGTTATGGTCCATCCAGGTTTTAGTTTCAGACAGGCAGTTTGTAACTTTTCACGAAGGTAAGTTATTTAAAGTGCATATGACAGGTTTTCATGTTGTTCTAATTATCACTTGATGAGGAAACAGCGTTATAACAGATCAGATTATAACAAAAGCATGATATGGGCCCTTTAATTGGCTGATTTGAGCACTTTCTTTCTTATTTATTACTGAATTGAGTGCGTAATATATTGGTCAATGTTTTTCTATTCCAAGATCTGACCTCCAACTGGAATGCAGCATGCCTCTATGTATGTCATATCCAGTGTTCATTTTGACAAGGAATTTTAATTTAGTTTTAGTCTTAGTCTTTTGACTAAAATTACTTTTAATTTTAGTCTAGTTTTAGTCATCAGATTTGTTTTAGTTTTAGTCTAGTTTTAGTCGACTAAAATGAAAATAGATTTAGTCGACTAAAATTACAATAGATTTAGTCGACTAAAAGCTTTTCACACGTATCAATTTTGACCTTTTACACTGAACATAAAACTATACTTTCTTGAAATTGAGATATTAATATGCAAACATTTCACACTTTATATTTAAACACAACTGTTTTTATTGAAAATGTGTAGTAGGAAACAAAGCACAAAGACAGTATAAATTATTGCTGTCTGTCTTTATGACACCAGTGTATACCACAGCAATAACTGTCAAAATGATAATTCACAGTTAAATCCAAAATATATAAAAAAAAATTAAAGTGCAGGTGTCAAAGGCCCTTTTGCCCTATACAGTTTATTACTGCAGCTTATTAATGCATAACAAGTACTGTAACAACCTTTGAACTCTAAAAAAAGTGCATTGAACAGGAGGTATTGCTGCATAAACACTGAGGAAAACATTCATTTACCTCGATTCATTTTTAAGAAAGCACTTCGTGCTAATGTTACTTTTACTGTTACTTTAACTACAAAATACTATAACCACATCTACATAAACGTGGTGACATTATTTTACCTTTGAAAACAGCTCATGGTGTGCAGTTTCCAGGTGCCGTTTCAAATTAGTTGTGTTTTTCCCCTTGATTGACGCGCCACATGGTTTACACGTCGTCTTATTCTCTTTGTTATCAAACGTGAAGTTTTCTCCCAATCCCAGTCGCCAGCATCTTCTCTTAGCACTTGTTGCTCCTCTGTCCTCCTCATGTTTCTCGGCGGGGCGCGTGAGCTTTTCGGCACCGCGCAACAACGCGCGCTGTGATTGGCTCTTTAGCGCAGCGGCCGCTCGTTCCTCTCTCTCTTCTCCTGAGGAGTCCTGACCACTTATTCGTCACGGGTTATATTTTCGTTTCGTCTTTTATTTGTTGATGAAAATGTCCGTCTATTTCGTCATCGTTTTAGTCATTTAAAAGTAATTTTTATTTAGTTTTTGTCTCGTTTTCGTCCGCAAAAAATCTTCGTTGACGAAATAATTTCGTCATAGTTTTCGTCAACGAAATTAACACTGGTCATATCTGCTGCATGTCCAAACAGGAAGTAGAATTATAAACACCAAAATGTAAAAACCAGAGGAAAGAATAGGCACACATTTATTCCAGTGAAATACCTATACTAACTTGTCATATGGACTTTATTTTTCGATTTTGCAGAACCTCTATGTGTATGAAGAGATCCCAGCAAACAGCAAACAGAGCAGAGGAGCTCCTGAAGAACTGTCCTCAGCCTCTTTGAGTAACACCACACACTCATGTGACATCTACAGTCTGTGCTCTGCTCCTGCTGCACCTCAGGTAAGAGACATGACTTCAGATCAGCCATCACTTTACATCATTCATTCATGTTGGACAAACAAAATGCTTAGAGGTTTTCTTTAAGACTTTTGTCCAACGTTAATAAAAAGAAACAGGAACCATCACTTTTGTAATCATAACTACAGACCGATGTCTCAAGAGGAAGTTCTCAGATTCACACTATGGTTTCATATTTCCCTATTTGCTTCTATTAACCAACAGCCTCAAACCAAGTATTAAACATCTGAGCAGAACCTTTTAACATGGTCTGTCAGTTCATGATACACAATATCCAAAAAGCAACAAATCCATCATTAGATTGTTTCCATCTCAGAGGCCTGACAGATTTTTCCTGAAAATAAATGTGGTAGTCATTATTCAGAAGATGGAGAACAGGTTCCATGGGTAAAACACTCCAGTTAACACAATCAAACAGTCAGTGACGTTGCTCCATAGTTCTTGAACTCCAGGACCCTCCCAAACAACATGAGCCCATAGTCCTTGGGGCACAGAGCAATAAAGACCAGGGGCCAGCTCCATTTTATGCCTCATAACTGTGTTAAATCTGCTCTATGGTAATAGTTTAAATAAATGTAGCAGTGGTGAGACTTTATGGAGGCCCTTTCAACATGACACCAAATGGTTTCAAATATATTGATCATATAGAAATGACACAATCCTTTTGGAGCAGCTGTAACATCGTAGAGACTGGGTGGTCACTCAGCTCTGATCCCCAGGGAACACCTTACAACACGAGTATTTGGAAAATATATTTTTGGAGCATGTATTAAAGGTCCTATATTACACAAAATGGATTCTTGTGAGCTTTGAGCAGTGTTGGGAATAACACAATATAGTAGTGTTAGTAACGGGTGTGTAACTAGTGTTACTTTTACTAGTAGCGAGTAATGTAACTAATGAGTCTTTCCTCTGCAGTAACCTAGTTACTGTCAGTGTGACAGGTTTGTTATTTTACTGTGAGACAGATCAGACTTGAGCGCTCTCGTCTCGTTCAGAGGAGCTGCAGAGTTTTTCCTTTGTTTTGGGAAATAATAAGACGAGACAAAGGATCAGAGACAGTGAATGGTTAAAACAGAGATTGACTGTAAATATGTCCAATCAGAAGCAGTGGTAAAGACTTTCCTGACATTTCATTGGTTTAGTACTAGCATGCGCTTGAATACTCCGCTGTTTTCAACACACGTGAGGAAATACAGTGATTTGTGTGGATTTTATGGATATACGCTGTTATTTGTCGACTCTTTGTGAGGGAGCACAAACAAACAACAGCAGGAGGGACACGTGCGCTTGGAGTTTACAGATCGCTTAAAAGACGTCAGCGACGTGATAGTGGACACAGTCCTCTGCTCACAGGATTTATAAGTGCTGCTCATCTAATATGTGTTTGGCGGTTCACCTCTGGGTTTACTCGTATAAGCTCTGTCATGTGGTCTGCACATGTTTGTAATATTCTGGTATCAGTGCATTTGGTAAATGCTGTTTGGACACAGTCTGCTGTGTACAGGGGACAGCTGTTTACCCTGTGCTGTTGTGATGATACAACTGTGAGTCTGTGTTGGTGCTTTTGAGCTCTGTGAAGGACAATCGTTTATGACACAGTAACACAGTTACTAACACAGTTACTTTGAGGGAAAAGTAACAGGTTTTTGAAGGATCTTGCCCAACATTAGCTTTAAGCCGTGTTAGAATGTTGTTATAGTCAAAAGCATATCGTGAGTTGTGTTTTGTTTCATTCACACGTTTGTGTAATCAATATTTATTATTAGTCTGTCTATATTTCCAAAGCTCTGTTTAACATTGTGATGTCATGTAGTGGTTCTTTTCAAGTTTAACAGCTCCTTTTATTTTTAGTTCAGTGGAGATTGACAAATTCAGGACTGAAATTATCTAAATGATTCTAGTGAAGGTGTGTGGAGTTTAAAGACACAGTGGAGCATTTGCTGCATTAAATCATGACATCACAAGGTGGCACAGAGTGTTTTCTGTCTGAGTAATGAACATAATTCAGAAAATATAATACAGCTTAACAGATGCCCTTGAAGTTACTTCTCACTCTGATAATATTGTGTATGGTTCCACTTGCAGAGGGCAGACAGCTCCAGTACAGTCACATACTCTGAAGTGGATTTCTCCAAACGCAGCAGCGCCCCCCGGTGTCCGACTGCCACAACTGAAGAGGCTCCTGTGTACTCCACTGTGTCTTTACCACAGAAATAACTGCAGTAACTGTTTCAGACCAGCCTTTTAGTTAGTGCTTTGATGCTCTGTTAGATTTGTGCATTGTCTTGAATATTTTGATCAGCTTTAACTTAAAGAACATAGAACTGGTTTTCATATTTTTCTAGTAATTACTTTGGTGGGATAGTACCTGTAGTAAATATTTATCATAGTTTTACATCTTTAAAGTGGCATGAAAAAATTAAAAGAAAAGTACAAACATACAGGAAGTAGCACTGAGTTCTCTGTTATGACATTTAAAATAAAAAGTTAAGTTACATTTAAATCAAAACAGAATATTCTGAATAAGAACTTTTTCTTTATACATTATTTTATTGGTACATTTGAAGGGCAAGAGGAAGGACATTATGGCAACATACTTTTTCTGAGCACTTCTGCTGACCCGCTTGGAATTTTTTTTTTTTAATTAATTATTTAAAACTATCTTTCAGCACCTTCCAGTGTGATTTGCATACATCCACTGTAACAAAAAGGACAAAATATGAATTATCATTCTTTAAGTTTTCTCTGCTGGCTCCACCCTCACACATAGACCTAACATTTAGGCTACTGGTGCACATGACAGTCAACTATTTTTCTATGTTTTTTCTGTACTGACTGAAGTGAGTGCAATGCATTCATTTCTGTTTTTATTCTATTGTCTGTACTGTATCTGTCTGTTTAATGTCTGCACCTTGCACTTAGTGTCAAAGACACATTTCCCTGGTGGAACAATAAATGTATCTCCCCTGATAAGCCTGGCATTTGTTTATGGCCTTGGTCATGCCACTGTTCAGAGCTTTGTCTACATGGTGTTTGTGGCAATAGAGAAGCTCATGATGGAGGAGTTCTGGCCGAAGGCGACAGAGGACCCTTGGAGAGAGATCGCTCAAGGCTTCTGGGAAAGCAAAACAGAAACCAAGACAAAGCAGCAGAGACAGTGTGCCCCTCTGCCGCTGCTGACCACTGATGATACACAAAAAGATGAATGGGGAGTTACTATAAATCTTAAAGCGCAGTAGAACTAAGCCCAAATAAAGAGGAGCACATACCACTGATGGATTAAGGTGAACACACAATCTCAGTTTTGACGGCGGGGAAGCCACTTTACGCAGCTCACTTTCTGGAGTTTGGCATGACGAGGCACAGAATAACTCGCATCATCCTTGGTACAATGCCAACTATACAACCAGATTCATAGTTAGAGAACACATGCTTTGAGTTGAAATAATATTTAGGATGCATTTACCTTTTTCAATTGCTGAGGACTTAGTACAGTGAGCCGAGCAGCAAGACTACAAGGGACAGATGTGTAAGAATTTGATTAAATTTTATGAATGAAGATGTTCCACAGGGCATTACCTGTCACTGCAGATGAAGGCGCACAGCGACGTGGCATGATCCAACCAAGCAAAGAACTACAAAAAACTTGGACTGTATGAGAATGATTGAGATTTTTGTGAATGGGCAGGAGTAGGAGGCATTCATTACCTGTCGCCAAAGACGAGGGTACATGAGAACGTGGCGTGAAGCTCAGCGTGTTGTGAGAGTGAAGTGGTGCCAAGCTCACAATCAGACGGTGGCACTAAAAGGAGCAATGATTTAGGAATTTGGATATTTTCATAAATAAGGACTAAAGAACTGGAATTTTACATGTTTTTTCTTTTGTCTTTTGTTATATCATGTCTGTATGTTATGTCCATGCTGCTGACCCCTGCTCCGAGCCAAATTTCTCCATGAGGAAATGAAATAAGTGAAAACCAGGAACCGGATTTTCGATTTTGGTGTTGCAATTCTAAAACAAAAAACAGACTGGCCTTGATGTACATGAACTTATAAGTTCATAATTCAAGCCTCTACAGCTCAAACCTTATCATAGTGCAGAAAAATATTGACACAATTTCTACTAATGCAAAGAAAAAGTCCCCATCTAAATACTGACCCCCAAAAATAACTGTTCCATCTAACATGTATTGAACGATATGTATATAGTATTTATCGTGACAGGCCTATTTCTGTGTGGAGTTTGCATGTTCTCCCTGTGTCTAGATGGGTTCCTCGGGGCACTGTGGCCATCAACCCAAAACTTGCACCATTGGAAAAAATCCTGCAGCTAAGGTAGTCCTGACCAAGACTAGCTCTGGATCTGGAGATGAGTTCCTGGGCGCTGTACGGCAGCAGCTCTCTGACAGTTTGCAGAGATACTTAAATAAATTGGTCAATGTGTATTTTTGAGTTCGAGCAGTTTTGTGGTTTGTATAGAAAGTATAAAGGGCAAGAGTGAAAAAGGAAGAGGAAAGAGTGACGCGTTGTTCTTACAATAGAGATTACCTTTATGAGAAAGAAACTTCCTGGTGACTAAATTAAACGTCAACACAACGTTAAGCGTCAACATGAAAATCGACTTCATATTTCTGCTGCTTCTGGGTAAGTTTACTCATGACAATTTGTGCTTTTATCATTCTATCAGTTTAACGTGTCCATCTCTTTGAACAGTGCTTTGTGGTGGAAGTCCATTCACCAGAGCTGTGCAAATTTATGAAAGAACAGAAGGAGATGGCATCACAATTACATGTTTGTTTAATACATTCGGAACCTGGAAATACTTCTGTAGAAATGATTGTGAAAAACAAGAAAATATTTTGGTTGAAACGTCCTCTAACAAACAAGATAACGGACGATACAGTATTGAATTTAAGAAGCAGCGTTCACATCCTTATGTGATGCATGTGAGCATCCGAAATGTGACCCTGTCTGACGCTGGAACATACAGATGTGGTTCGGGAACATCGGAACAACACAGGACATACGCAAATGAAGATTTTATAATTAAAGTCATAAGTGGTAAGTTTATGGAATGTTTTAATTAGTAGACTGTAGGCTTTACAACTTTAATATTACATTTTATTTTCCAATGCTAATTGAAAAGGACATAAGTTATTTTTGTTTCATTGTTGTTGTTCTTGGAGTTCTTTCCCCTGAGACCCCCAGTGAGACCCCTGAGACCCCTCATGAGGACCACACCCCACTGTCTGGTATGCCCACACTTAAGTCTTCTCTCAAATACTGTACATCTTGTTTACAGTACACTTACCTTGACTTTAAAGGGGCTGTAACTGATTTGTTTGTCCTAGTACAGATATTGCCAAAAGTTTTCACTCACCCATTAAAATCAGGTGTTCCAATCACTTCCCTGGCCACAGATGTATAAAATCAAGCACCTGCAGACTGTTTCTACAAAAATTTGTGAAAGAATGGGTCACTCTCAGGAGCTCAGTGAATTCCAGCGTGGTACTGTGATAGGATGTCACCTGTGCAACAAGTCCAGTTGTTAAATTTCGTCACTTCTAAAGATTCCACAGTCAACTGTCAGTGGTATTATACAGGGCGGGGTCAGCAGATGCTGAGGCGCATAGTGCACAGAGGTCTTTGTGCAGAGAACTTTCTGCAGAGTCAATCGCTACAGACCTCCACCCTTCAGGTGGCCTTCAGATTAGCTCAAAAACAGTGCGTAGAGAGCTTCATGGAATGGGTTTCTGTGGCCGAGCAGCTGCATCCAAGTCATACACCACCAAGTGGAATGCAAAGTGTCGGATGCAGTGGTATAAAGCACGTCGCCACTGGACTCTAGAGCAGTGGAGACGCGTTCTCTGGAGTGACAAATCGCACTTCTCCATCTGGCAATCTGATGGATGAGTCTGGGTTTGGTGGTTGCCAGGAGAACTGCACTTGTCTGACTGCATTATGCCAAATGTAAAGTTTGGTGGAGGGGGGATTATGGTGTGGGGTTGTTTTTCAGGAGCTGGGCTTGGCCCCTTAGTTCCAGTGAAAGGAACTCTGAATGCTTCAGCAGACCAAGAGATTTTGGACAATTCCATGCTCCCAACTTTGTGGGAACAGTTTGGAGATGGCCCCTTCCTCTTCATCATGACTGTGCACCAGTGCACAAAGCAAGGTCCTTAAAGACATGGATGAGAGAGTTGTCCTGACCTCAACCCGACAGAACACCTTTGGGATAAATTAGAGTGGAGACTGAGAGTCAGGCCTTCTCATCCAACATCAGTATGTGACCTCACAAATGCACTTCTGGAAGAGTGGGCAAAAATTCCCATAAACACACTCCTAAACCTTGTGGACAGCCTTCCCAGAAGAGTTGAAGTTGTTATAGCTGTAAAAGGTGGACCGACGTCATATTAAAAACTATGGATTAAGAATGTGATGTCACTTAAGTTCATATGTGAGTCAAGGCAGGTGAGCAAATACTTTTGGCAATATAGTGTACATTGTAAATGATGCTCTTAAAGGTGCATGGAACGTCTCTGGTGGAGAGTCCAACAGCTGCTCGTCTCATGAAGATGTTATTGCTTTGCCTGGAATGTTCCACAGGATGGCATTAAACTTATCTATTTTGCAGTTATTCAATTACATGTTTTTGTTGCTCAGAAATACCTCAAAAAACCTTCTCTCCACAGATCTGACCTGTAACTCGGCCAGGTGGCATCACATGCTTGTCTCCATGGAGATAGATTAGTTTAAAGCCATACTGTGGAACATTCCAGGCAAAACAATAAAATGAGCAAATGACAGACCCTCCACCAGAAAAGTTACATTGTGCCCCTTTAAAGCAGACCTATTATGTAAAATCTTTTCAGAGCTTTTAACTGTATTTGATCACTTGCTGATTTTGTAGGTTTGCCCACTAACAAAGAACAGTCTATAATTTTAATGGTAGGTTTATTTTAACATTGAGATATAGAGTATCAAAAAGAAAATCCAGAAAATCACATTATAGAAAATATATTAATTGATGTGCATTTCATTGTGTGAAATAAGTATTTTATCCTCTACCAACAATTAAGAGTTCTGCTCCCACAGACCAGTTAGACTCTCCGAATCAACTCGTCACCTGAATTAGACTCCTGTTTTAACTAGTCACCTGTATAAAAGACACCTGTCCACAGAATCAGTCAATCAATCAGACTCCAAACTCTCCAACATGAGAAAGACCAAAGAGCTGTCAAAGGACGTCAGGGACAAGACTGTAGACCTGCACAAGGCTGGAATGGATTACAAAATCATAAGCAAGAAGCTGGTGTTAAGGAGACAACTGTTGGTGCAATTGTTCAAAAATGTAAGAAATACAAAATGACCATCAGTCGACCTAGGTCTGGGGCTCCACACAAGATCTCACCTCGTGGGGTTTCAATGATCATGAGAACAGTGAGAAATCAGCCTAGAACTACACAAGAGGAGCTAGTCAGTGATCTCAAGGCAGCTGGGACCACAGTCACTAAGAAAACCACTGGTAAAACTCTACACCACAATGGATTAAAATCCTGCAGAGCTCACAAGGTCCCCCTGCTTAAGAAGGCACATGTGCAGGAACTTCTGAAGTTTGCCAGTGAACACCTGAATGATTTAGAGAGTGACTGGGAGAAGGTGCTGTGGTCAGATGAGACCAAAATTGAGCTCTTTGGCATTAACTCAACTCGCCGTGTTTGGAGGAAGAGAAATGCTGCCTATGACCCCAAGAACACCATCCCCACCATCAAGAATGGAGGTGGAAACATTAGGCTTTGGGGGTGTTTTTCTGCCAAGGACACAGGACAACTTCACTGCGTCAACGGGAGGATGGATGGAGCCATGTACCCTTAAAATCCTGAGTGACAACCTCCTTCCCCCGCTGAAAATGGGTTATGGATGGGTCTTCCAACATGACAGTGAGCCAAAACATACAGCCAAGGCAACAAAGGAGTGGCTCAAGAAGAAGCACATTAAGGTCATGGAGTGGCCCAGCCAGTCTCCAGACCTTAACCCTATAGAAAACCTATGGAGGGAGGGAAACTGTAATGATTTAGAGATGATCTGCAAAGAAGAGTGGACCAAAATTCCTTTTGATATATGCGCAAACCTGTTCATCAACTACAAGAAACATCTGACCTCTGTGCTGCAAACAAGGGTTTTGCCACCAAGTACTAAGTCTTTTTTGGCTGGAGGATTCAAATATTTATTTCACTCAATGAAATGCAAATCAATTTATATATTTTCTTTAAAGTTATTTTCTGGATTTTCTTTTTGATATTCCATCTCTCAAAGTAAAAAAAAAAACAAAACCTACCATTAAAATTATAGACTGTTCATTTCTTTGTCAGTGGGCAAACCTACAAAATCAGCAAGGGATCAAATACTTATTTCCTCCATTGTAGCTGTTTCCCATTTACATTTACCCTCTGAAGTTGTATTTGGAGTGATTTGTGCATGTTTGAGTAATCTTTAATCACTTATATTCAAGTCGCCATATTGCCAATCAACCTCCGTTTTCACTGCCGGCGGTACATGGCCACTGTGACGTAAGCACTTCATTCTCCAATTTTATTTTCTTAATCTCAGCCATCCGGTCTACCAGCCGTAATAATAGCGGAGGGCGCTAATACGATAATTTGCCCATTTGTCAAGCATAAATTGTATAGGCCTAAACGGCGACAAAGAAGAGTGGGTTACTCGTTGATTTCAACACATGTCAAAGATGTCAAACAGAAAGCATAAGGAGAAAGGTGGATGGGAAAAGGTTAAAGACAAAAAAGCTAAGTCACTTATTTCAGGTGAGTGGAACAGGACAGGGTATAATGCCTCAATTTGGAACTTGACTCCACTTTTCTTAGCAAAAGGAGAAATTTAATTTGTCAACTGGACAGAGTTTATTTGGTCGAATACGTTTCGCAGCTCATCCGAGCTGCTTCTTCAGTTCTGGTCAGATGCTGGTGGACACTGCTTTATATCTGCTTGAAGGGAGGAGCTTAATTATATGGAGTTGTTTACAGTTTCTGTTAGTTAGGTGGGTCTATTCAATATGGAGTTGTTTACAGTTTCTGTTAGTTAGGTGTGTCTATTCAATATGGAGTGGGAGTGGGGGAGTAGTTAGCATATCCATTCAGGGCCATGATGGGTGTTTTCACACCTCTGGACATGTCCTGGCTAGTCCCATTGTTTTCTCTGTTTGTTTTGATTTAGGTTTGAAGATAGAGTTATAGATGGGAGACAAATGATGTCTGAGACCTCCATTTCTGTTCAAGGAAGGATTCTCTTTCTTGACAAAAATAGCTTCTTTAATTCCCCTCTCAAACCAGTTCTTTTCTCTGGCCAAGATCTGGACCTCGCTGTCCTCAAAGGAGTGGCCTGTGGCTTTTAGGTGGAGATGTACGGCAGATTGCGGCCCACCCTGGTTTTCTCGTCTGTGTTGATACATCCTTTTGTGAAGTGGCTGTTTTGTTTTTCCAATGTAGCGCTCACTGCAGTCTTCACTACACTGAATGGAGTAGACCACATTGCTTTGTTTGTGGCTCGGTGTTTTGTCCTTAGGATGGACCAGGTTTTGTCTTAAAGTGTTTGTGGGTTTGAAATAGACTGGGATTTCATGTTGTCTGAAGATCCTCTGTAGTTTTTCGGAAACGCCAGCCAGGTAAGGAATAGTTACACCCTTTCTCCTGGGCTCTGGTTCTCTGTTGTCCTGTTTCTTTGCTCTCTTCGTTTTATTGAAAGCCCATTTAGGATACCCACAAACGGAGAGGGCTTTCTCCATGTGTTGTTCTTCTTTCTCCTTTCCCTCTGCGCTTGTAGGAACCACTTGGGCCCTGTGTTGTAATGTCCGAATGACTCCCAGTTTGTGCTGAAGTGGGTGGTGTGAATCAAAAAGCAGATATTGGTCGGTGTGTGTGGGCTTCCTGAAGACCTCTACCTGGAGTCGCCGGTCTTCTCTTATCGTTACTGCACAGTCTAAGAAGGCCAATGTGTTGTCCTTGGCATCTTCACGTGTGAATTTGATGTTCGGATCTACAGAATTGATATGTGCAGTAAAAGGTTCCAAATCTTGAATTTTGATTTTTGAGAAATTATCATCAACAAAGCGATACCAGTGCGTGGGTGGAGTGCCTGGATATGAGGCCAGTGCACTCTGTTCAAATTGTTCCATGTATAAGTTTGCAATGATAGGGGAGACCGGTGAGCCCATTGCACAGCCGTGGATTTGTCTGTAGAAGTTTCCTCTGAACTGGAAATAGGTGGTACTTAAACAAATTTCCAGCAGTTGGCAGATTTGGTCGGGTGAAAGTTTGGTTCTCTCTTCTAGCTTAGTATCCTCCAGTAGTCTCCTTCTTGCTGCCTCCACCGCTACCGATGTAGGGATACAAGTGAAAAGAGAGGTCACATCAAAGGAAACCATAGTCTCATTCCGGTCAAACTGGAGATGCTTGATTTTGTTCACAAATTCGGCTGTGTTCTCAATGTGGTGCTCCGTGTTACCCACCAGCGGAGCCAGTTTGACCGGGATGAGACTATGGTTTCCTTTGATGTGACCTCTCTTTTCAATTGCATCCCTACATCAGTAGCGGTGGAGGCAGCAAGGAGGAGACTACTGGAGGATACTAAGCTAGAAGAGAGAACCAAACTTTCACCCGACCAAATCTGCCAACTGCTGGAAATTTGTTTAAGTACCACCTATTTCCAGTTCAGAGGAAACTTCTACAGACAAATCCACGGCTGTGCAATGGGCTCACCGGTCTCCCCTATCATTGCAAACTTATACATGGAACAATTTGAACAGACTGGTATTGCTTTGTTGATGATAATTTCTCAAAAATCAAAATTCAAGATTTGGAACCTTTTACTGCACATATCAATTCTGTAGATCCGAACATCAAATTCACACGTGAAGATGCCAAGGACAACACATTGGCCTTCTTAGATTGTGCAGTAACGATAAGAGAAAACCGGCGACTCCAGGTAGAGGTCTTCAGGAAGCCCACACACACCGACCAATATCTGCTTTTTGATTCACACCACCCACTTCAGCACAAACTGGGAGTCATTCGGACATTACAACACAGGGCCCAAGTGGTTCCTACAAGCGCAGAGGGAAAGGAGAAAGAAGAACAACACGTGGAGAAAGCCCTCTCCGTTTGTGGGTATCCTAAATGGGCTTTCAATAAAACAAAGAGAGCAAAGAAACAGGACAACAGAGAACCAGAGCCCAGGAGAAAGGGTGTAACTATTCCTTACCTGGCTGGCGTTTCCGAAAAACTACAGAGGATCTTCAGACAACATGAAATCCCAGTCTATTTCAAACCCACAAACACTTTAAGACAAAAACTGGTCCATCCTAAGGACAAAACACCGAGCCACAAACAAAGCAATGTGGTCTACTCCATTCAGTGTAGTGAAGACTGCAGTGAGCGCTACATTGGAGAAACAAAACAGCCACTTCACAAAAGGATGTATCAACACAGACGGGAAAACCAGAATGGGCCGCAATCTGCCGTACATCTCCACCTAAAAGCCACAGGCCACTCCTTTGAGGACAGTGAGGTCCAGATCTTGGCCAGAGAAAAGAACTGGTTTGAGAGGGGAGTTAAAGAAGCTATTTTTGTCAAGAAAGAGAATCCTTCCTTGAACAGAAATGGGGGTCTCAGACATCATTTGTCTTCCATCTATAACTCTATCCTCAAACCTAAATCAAAACAAACTGGGAAAACAATGGGACTAGCCAGGACATGTCCAGAGGTGTGAAAACACCCATCATGGCCCTGAATGGATATGCTAACTACTCCCCCACTCCCACTCCATATTGAATAGACCCACCTAACTAACAGAAACTGTAAATAAATATGTGTTGTCTCAGAGTAATTTTCATTGTAATTAAGCTCCTCCCTTCAAGCAGATATAAAGCAGTGTCCACCAGCATCTGACCAGAACTGAAGAAGCAGCTCGGATGAGCTGCGAAACGTATTCAACCAAATAAACTCTGTCCAGTTGACAAATTAAATTTCTCCTTTTGCTATGGATTCTACCTGGACGACTGAGGGATTCTACACACATCTCCACTTTTCTTGTTGATCAAACGTACACCTCTGACATCCTCTTATTTCCTTGTTTGGTTAAACCCATGTCCACATTGCCTTGAGCTGAGTGTGTGTCGTCTGTTGTTACAGATGTGGCGCTGTACGTAGGAGTGAGCCTGAGCGCTCTGCTGATCCTGTCAGTGACACTCACCTCACTCATATTGTACTGGAGAAAGAGAGCCGGCACAGCACCAGGTCAGACAGCTGCAGCTTTTTTATTTAATTTTATTTGACCTTTATTTAACCAGGAAATATCCCATTGAGATTAAGAACCTCTTTTCCAAGGGAGTCCTGGCCAAGAGGCAGCAGCAAACACAAAACACAGTTACAAATTTACACAGATAAGACATAAAAGTTTAAAGACATTATGAAAAACAAGTGCAGATTGTGGAATTGGTCTCAAAAGCTCTCAGTTTGGATTTAAAAGTGCTCAAAGAAATTAAATCAGTTAGTTTCCAGTCTTTCTGTAGCATATTCCATGTAAAAGGTGCAGAGTAAACAAATGCCTTTTTACCCAATTCTGTACGAGCATAAAGAACAGAAAGCAACAAATAGTCTTGTGAACGAAGAGAATACGATTCAGCATTTCTCAGAGCAATTAGGGTGCAAATGTACGAAGGCAGTAGTCCCAATATTGCCTTATAAATGAAAGTGTACCAGTGACTAGTCCTCCGAGTGGCCAGAGCAGGCCATCCCACTCGAGAGTATAATTCACAGTGGTGAGTGGACATCTTACAGTTTGTAATGAACCTCAAAGAAGCATGATAAACAGTATCAATCATTTGAAGACATTGAGCAGCAGCATTCATGTACAAAAGATCTCCATAATCCAACACAGATAAAAATGTTGCATTGACAAGATGCTTTTTTACATTAAAAGAAAAACAGTTTATTTTGAAAATAAAATCTCAATTTTAGCCTAATTTTAGCTCATAGCAAAGTGAACATGTATACTGAAATCTGAAGATATATGTGTGTTTATGTTCCCATAGGACCTCCTGAGATCCCAGTATACGCTCAAGTACCACAGGTGAGAGTTCTGAAAATTCTGCTTTTCAAGAAGTTGAGTCATTTAAAGGTTTGATGGATAGTACCTGTGGTGAATATTTATCATAGTTTTGCATCAGTTAAGAGTCAGTTTGAGGAGAAAAATAGAGAAGGATAAAAATATAGGAAGTAGTCGTGAGTTTTAAAACAAAATTCCATCCAAAATGCAAGAACAATTTATAACGTTTATATCATGAAATAAAGGTGCTGTCATTTTTGATTAGTCTAATCATAACTATTGTGCGATTTAGACAAGTTTTGGTTAACATTATGGTTGCTAGGTAACAGTTATTGAATTATGATGCGTTATTGTGGTTAATGACAACTGCAACGCTCCGTGATCTCAGACTTTCTTCTTGGAAAGTCAGAGAACATTCAAAGCCCGAGTTATAAAATCCGACATGGCTGCGCTCTGTATTTGGTGTAGAGTGTGGATCGGGCCGAATTTTTCTGTCCGAGCCAGGCCCACGTCCGACAGAGCAGTGATCGAATCTGACCCGAGCCTGATAAGCATTACAAAATATGTGTCTGAACCCAACTGAACCCGACACAATTAAAATCACACTATTTTCGTAGACCTACTAATGACACATAAGATTGTTTGTGCAGCCTCAAACTTTATTACTCACCTCTCATAAAGTGATAAATTTAAAGTGCAGCATCTCATCCACATTATCCATAGAAATTGTCCTCCACAAATGACATCCAGTCCACAAAACCGCACTGTTAATCCAATTTGAGGCATTCTTTAAAAGTAAAAAGGCAAAAGTAGTTCATGTGTGTCTGTTTAAGTCCACACAGCGCATGGATTGAGGTGAAGCTGCAGATTCGCAATAGTGACTCTACTTCCTGTACTTTATTGCTTTAAAAATCATGTATCTGAAGTATTGCACCACATTTCACAAATAATAAAAACAGCTTTGACTTGTATCTAAACTCGAAGTGTAGTGCTCTGATCTTTAGAACACTTAAGAGTCTCAAAGCGAGTGGTTTGACTGTGGACAGGAAACAGCTGACGTGCTGATGTGTCTTACCCGGGCCCGAACATAAATTCTAAATATTTGTCCGAACCGTCGGACTTTGGTCGGGTTTCCATGCTCTAATTTGGTGACAGTAAAAACGTGATTGTACTAGTGTTATTTTTGCTCCCTCCTGTCCAGCTGCTGTCTGTGACCCTGGTCCTGCACAGCCATTCAGCCTCTGCACTGTTATGCTCCATTATTCTAATGTTGCTAACGTGTACACAGAGCTAACGTCAACAAAAGTAGAAATTCACTCTCAAACGCTTTAATAAATTAAGACATTTCACTCGCCTTACCTAGTAGTTTACCACAACTGAGTGTGGAGAGAATGAATAATGACTACAGTGGAGCACTTTGAAAGGACCTTTTTACCTTTTAGTTTAGTACAGATTGGCAATTCCAGGGCTGAAATCATCCAAAAGATTCTATTGAAGGTGTATAGATTTACAGAACACAGTATAGTGTTCTCTTTATTAACGCTTGACATCACAAGGTGGAACCAAGTGTTTTCTGTTTGAGAGAAGAACTCAGCTTAATATGCAGGGTTTGTGAGTTAAATAAAATACAACTCCAGGTATGTTTGTGATGAGGAAACAACACTGTAACAAAGATCAGAAACTAGTGTAACATGGGCCCTTTAATGTATATATTTTTAATTTGCAGAGCACCTGTGTGTATGAAGAGATCCGAGCGGAGGAGCTCCTGTAGAACTCCAGCTACAGTCTGTGCTCTGCTCGTGTTGGACCTCAGGTAAGAGACATGACTTCAGCTCAACCTTCACTTTACATCATTCATTCATTTTAGACAAAGGAAATGCTTAGATGTTTTCTTTTAGACTTTTGGCCAAATTTGGTTAAAAGAAACAGGAACCATCACTTCGAAATATAACTACAGACTGATACCACAAGAGGTAACATTCATACCCCAAGAGTCTGTCTCACATTGAATTTTTGACACTACAGTATGGCTTCATATTTCTCTATTTGTTTCTATTAACCAAACCCAGTCTTCAACCAAGTATTAAACATCTGAGCAGAACCTTTTAACATGGTCTGTCAGTTCATGATACACAATGTCTTTAAAACAACAAATATGTCATTAGGTGGTTTCCATCTCTGAGCTATAACTTTTTTTGGCTGCGGTAAGGCCAGATTTTTTGACTTCCTTCCTGTCAAGAGATTTGTGTGTCGTCCAGGGCCGTTGCTAGACATTTGGGTGCACTAAGTACAAATGCTTTGTGGTGCCCCAACACACCACCCTGCCCCACCCCGCCCGGAATGAACAATAATTCAAAATTTATCAATGCAATTTGCTTTATTTCCAAAACAAACACACCAAACATGAAAGTTAAAATAATACATTGTTTAAAAATGTTAATAAATAAATACCACCACCATTATTATAAACAAAGACACAGAGGGAGAGAGAGAGGGAGAGACAGAGAAAGAGATTTTGGGGGATTCTGTTCGCACTGGCACCAGCTTCTCGCCTCTCTCCGTGCACTTTGGAAGGATAGTTCTGCGAGGATTCACAAGACATCTTTGATGGTGCTCCTGCAAGCACTTGGGGCCCTACGCGTTGTGCGTAATGTGCGTGTGTGGAGCGATGGCACTGGGGTCATCACTGAGAAGACGGAGCACAGGTTCCACTCCAGTTAACACAATCAAACAGTCAGTGACTTTTCTCCATAGTTCCTGAGCCCATGGTCCCTGGGGCACAGAGCAATAAGGACCAGGGGCCAGCTCCATCTGATGCCTCATAACTGTGTTAAATCTGCTCTATGGTAATAGTTTAAATAAATGTAGCAGTGGTGAGACTTTATGGAGGCCCTTTCAACATGACACCAAATGGTTTCCCAGTCCGGTTTAAAGGTGTGTGTAACATTTCTCCCTCCCATGCTTTAGTCTCCACTGAGGATATTATATTGATCATATAGAAATGACACGATCCTTTTGGAGCAGCTGTAACATCGTAGAGACTGGGTGGTCACTCAGCTCTGATCCCCAGGGAACACCTTACAACACGAGTATTTGGAAAGTATATTTTTTAGCCTGTATTAAAGGTCTTATAATACACAAAATGCAATCTTGTGAGCGTTGAGCAGCTCACAAGAATAACACGGTATGACAGCGTTTGTAAGTAATAAGTGCTGCTCATGTAATATGTGTTTGGCGGTTCACCTCTGGGTTTACTCGTATAAGCTCTGTCATGTGGTCTGCACATGTTTGTAATATTCTGGTATCAGTGCATTTGGTAAATGCTGTTTGGACACAGTCTGCTGTGTACAGGGGACAGCTGTTTGCCCTGTGCTGTTGTGATGATACAACTGTGAGTCTGTGTTGGTGCTTTTGAGCTCTGTTGAGGAGAATAGCTTATGCAACACTGGCTCGTTTTAAAAAGCAGCTGGGGTGTATTTTTGAGGATTTTTCCTCTAATTCTTGTAATTTAATAGTTACTATATCTGATAAATAGATAGTTCCTTTCATCACCCAGTAACTCAGTTACTAACACAAAATTTGAGGGAAATGTAATGAGTACTTGTAACTAATTTACTGATTTGAAAAATCTTGGCCAACATTGGCTTTAGAATGTTGTTATTGAAAACATACTAAACTCGTGTTTTGTTTCATTCACATGTTTGTGAATGAAACAAAACACGAGTGTGTACCTGTCCTGGTACAGGTACACACTCTGCATGTGTACCTGTACCAGGACAGGTACACATGCAGAGTGATAAGCACTGAGCACTTCTCTTCATTTGAATCACTACTGACCAAAGTTGGCACATCTAACACTTTTTATTGCATTTTGATTTATCGTCCCCCTGGCCCTGCTGGTGTCTTTTTAAATGATTTTAATGACTTTTTATCTTCTTTAATAAAACTGGAAAAAGTCTTAATCCTTGGGGATTTTAACCTGCACATTGATGATGACTCATCCAGCCCAGCAGTGGATCTTTTATCAATGACTGAAGCTTTTAACTTTAAGCAGCATGTAACTGGTCCTACACACGTAAAGGGTCACACTCTGGACTTGGTCTTCTCGCTTGGCCTTCAGGTTTCTAACCTGTGTATTGAGGATGTACATATGAGTGACCACTGTTGTGTACTATTTGACCTCCTCACTCCCCCTGAGCCTCTGGCTTTAAAGACTAGGTCACAAAGGCGTATAATCACGGAGAGTACTGCTGAGAGTTTCTGTTCCATGTTTGACCCAAGTGTTGTAAATGAAGGTTTTGATGTTGATGACCTTATACACAACTTTAATAGTCACTGTGCAGCTGTTTTAGATGATGTGGCACCCCTTAAGTCCACTAAGGTCTCTCAGAAAAAGTCCTGTCCTTGGATAAATGAGAGCACCTTGAAGCTCAGGTGATTATGCCGCAAAATCGAGCGTTTATGGAAATCTACTAAACTTGAGGTGCATAGACTACATCTGAAAGAACTAATTGCTTCTTTAAATGACAAGATTAGAGTCGCCAGGTCTGATTATTTTGCACAGTTGATAGCATCAAGCAAGAAAAATCCAAAAGTGTTATTTGACACAATAAATTCTTTAGTGTCGCCTGCTGTACAAACTGCGCCTGTGCTTTGTAAAGCAGATTGCAATGATTTCTTACTCTTCTTCATTGATAAGATTAGAGACATTAAATAAAAAATTCCACCGCCTTCTCTCTGTAATCCAGCTCCTGCTGAGCCTGTCTCCCACACCTGGTCCTCTTTTGAACCTGTGTTAGTAGAGGACATATCAGCTCTGATGCTCAAAATGAAACCGGCCTTTAGCTCGTCTGATGTCCTTCCTACCAGGCTCTTTATGAATGTATTTAATGTGATTGGTCCATGGGTGACAAAAATATTTAACATGTCCCTCTCATCTGGTGTGTTCCCTATTTCTTTTAAACATGCGGTTGTGGAACCCAAACTGAAGAAACCCTGCCTTGACCCGGCAGAGCCAAAGAACTTTAGGCCAATATCTAAGTTGCCCTTCATGGCCAAAATATTAGAAAAAGTGGTGGCCAATCAACTTACATTCTTTCTTGAGTCACACAGCATCTATGACGCCTATCAATCTGGGTTTCGGAAACACCACTCCACTGAAACAGCTCTGCTTAAAGTGTCTAGTGACATCCTAATGTCTGCTGACTCCGGGAGATGTACTGTTTTAGTCCTGTTAGACCTGTCCTCGGCCTTTGATACGGTCGACCATCACATCCTGATAAACAGGCTGAGGGATATGCTTGGGATGGGTGGCTCTGTATTGGAGTGGTTTTCTTCTTATTTGACTGCCAGGAGCTTCAGTGTGTCTGTGAACCACATAATGTCTGACCCTGCTGAGTTGACTTATGGATTGCCCCAAGGTTCTGTCCTAGGACCGATCCTGTTTTTGCTGTACATGCTCCCCCTTGGCAGGATTATTCAACAATTTAATGACATCTCATATCATCTGTTTGCAGACGATATTCAGCTTTACTGTTCTTTTAAGACCTCTGAGGTTCATAAGCTGAGCTCCCTGACAAACTGCCTGTCACACATAAAACAGTGGTTATGTGATAACTGTTTACAGCTAAACTCTGAGACACTGATCATTGCCCCAGATAGGGCTGTTCCAGGCATCAAACAGTATTTAGGCGATTTGAGCCAAGTAACGAAACCTTGGTTGAGAAACTTAGGAGTCATCTTTGATGGAGCTATGTCTCTACAGCACCACACTAAACAACTGCTAAAGAGCTGTTTCTTCCAGCTACGCAACATCTCTAAACTCAGGCCAATGGTTTCTAAACATGATTTGGAGATGATAATCCATGCTTTTGTGTCTTCGAGACTAGACTACTGTAATAGTTTGTTCACCTGTTTAACTAAAAAGGAGTTGACTCGCTTACAGCTGGTCCAAAACTCTGCTGCGAGAATCCTGACGCGGACAAGCAGAAGAGAGCACATCACTCCGATTTTAAAATCCCTTCACTGGCTTCCTGTTTCTTTTCGGATAGATTTTAAAATCCTGACATTTAGGGCGCTACATTGGCAGGTGCCTTCTTACATATGTGACCTGATTCAGCCCAACAGATCAGCGAGAAGCTTGAGATCTTCAGAACAGAACCTTTTAATTGTCCCTCGCACACACTTTAAGACCCGAGGAGATAGATCCTTTCAAGCAGTTGCTCCCAGATTGTGGAACAGGCTTTCCCCTCACTTGCGCTCACTAAACTGTGCTAATACATTTAAAAAACAACTAAAAACATTTTTTTTTAGACAGGCGTTTCAGAGCCACTAGACTTAGGGTTGCTATGACAGACTGTATTTTGTTATCATGTCTTTATTGCTTTGTATTTTATCTATTTTATTTTATGCTGTTGTCTTTTACTGTAAAGCACTTTGTGACCCATGTCTGAGAAAAGCGCTATAGAAATAAAGTTTACTTACTTACTTACTTACTTACTAATCTTTTATTATTAGTCTGTCAACATCTCATATCATCATCAATATCTAGTGAAGGTGTAAGGTGTTTAAAAACTCAGTGGAGGATTTGCTCTATTACCTCATGACATCACAAGGTGGAACAGAGTGTTTTCTGTTAGAGTAAAAAGCATAAATCAAAAAATAGCATATTCTAGGCCACTGAAGTTACTTCTCACTCTGATAATATTGTGTATTGTTCCACTTGCAGAGGGCAGACAGCTCCACTACAGTCACATACTCTGAAGTGGATTTCTCCAAACGCAGCAGCGCCCCCCGGTGTCCGACTGCCACAACTGAAGAGGCTCCTGTGTACTCCACTGTGTCTTTACCACAGAAATAACTGCAGTAACTGTTTCAGACCAGCCTTTTAGTTAGTGCTTTGATGCTCTGTTAGATTTGTGCATTGTCTTGAATATTTTGATCAGCTTTAACTTAAAGAACATAGAACTGGTTTTCATATTTTTCTAGTAATTACTTTGGTTGGGATAATACCTGTAGTAAATATTTATCATAGTTTTACATCTTTAAAGTGGCATGAAAAAATGAAAAGAAAAGTACAAACATACAGGAAGTACCACTGAGTTCTCTGTTATGACATTTAAAATAAAAAGTTAAGTTACATTTAAATCAAAACAGAATATTCTCATTAAGAGTTTTGTTTTGTTTTGTTTTATATATATATATATATATATATATATATATATATATATATATATATATATATACCATTACACTTATTTAACTGGTACATTAAACATGTAGTACTACGAGTAATTACATATGCAGGTAGATATAATATAAAGTAGAGCAAAATCTAATTATTGTAAGTACAAAATAATGAAAAACTGGTTGTACACCCAGAAAACCTTCTTGGCTGTAAAAAGGACAAGAGGAAGGACATTATGACATACTTTAACTCTTTCTGAGCTCTCCTGATCCTACATTTATATACATATTTTTTATTTCAAAGCTGTCTCTCAGCACCTTCCAGTGTGATTTGCAATTAATTATTGTTCTTTAAGTTTTCTCTGCTGGCTCCTTCCTCACACATAGACTTAACATTTAGGCTACTACTGCAGATGCCACATTACTGTTTCTTTTTTTGTTTTGTATTTGTAGTGAGTATGAAGTTATGAATTTTATCAACTGTACTAATTGTACAAGTGACTGGAATGCATGAACGTCAGTTTTTATTCTATTGTCTGTACTGTAAGTCTATGCACCTTGCGTTTGTCTCAAAGACACGTTTTCCCTGGTGGAACTATAAATGTATCCGTAGATATTTGGTCTTTGGAGAGTTCCTGATAGGCCTGGTGTTTTGGTTCTTAAGACATTATCCAATCAGAAAGCAGAATGAGCCTCACATGACTCTCTCATTTGGGTTGCCGGTTTCGTGAAATCCAGTTGGTTGAAACCTAAAATGCCTCTCTCTGATTTGAACGGTCACTACCTAAACCCCAGCACCTGCACCAATCCTGAATCAGTGCTAATGCAGCCTTTGCAGCTCAGGGAGGGAACTCTAGGGGTTCTGAGCATCACATGAGACATGGTCTGTCCATTATATACTGAGAATGAAATGAATGGAAAAAAAAACAAAAAACTTGTATGTGACCTCTATCTTCAGGTTAAGGCTCAGGCAACCAGGTTCACTTAGAGCGAGAAGTTTCAGGTTGGGGCATCCCTAATAATAATAATAATAATAATAATAATAATAATAATAATAATAATAATAACATTGTTAGTTACAGATGCTGCCCTACTCTCTGCACTTAATTCTCTGTCCCCATTGGGCTGTGGTGGAGCTGGTGTCCTGTAAAGGCACACCCCACAAAGCCCTCCTTTCTCTGACCTCTTACACAGGCTCCGACTCCCAGGCTTACAACCTTCCGGGTTAAGCACCTGGATGCAGCAGGTAAATTATGCTCTGTATCTTGTCTAAAATGTGTTTATGAAGCTAATGGTAGGTCTGTTTTAGTGCAGGTTATTGAGCGCTCTTCCTGCATGTCGTCATGACACCTGCAGGTAACCTCTGCATTGTGCACGATATGTGTTAGCTTAGCTTCTTCTTAGCTTGTCATTGTTTTTGTAGGTTGTAGCCCCTGTAGCTCGTGATTCTCCATTACAGGAGCTACACCTAGCTCCCTAGTGGTTTGTACAGCTCTCCTGTGCATGAGCTCTGAATATAAATCTTTTTAACATACTGTCTTTAATTGCTAGATGCCGATGTTTTGCCTGTACTTGTTCCCACTGCAACTGCATATGAATTCCTGTGGCCTAGCTGCTAACTCCATGATCCATGGATCCATGTATGGTTAAGACCTGCATGGGATGCTAGCATGCTAATGCTTCTGCCTAGCAGGGGGTACAATCCTTATTCCGACATACCGCCACTCCGACAGACCCCCACCCCAACATTCCGTCATTCCGACATGCCTCCATTCCAACACTTTTTGATGCCGCCATTCCGACAACCTACTCATAGTTTGGAGCATCACCTTTTTTGCCTGAACCAGGACTGAACCAGGACTAAACCAGGACTAAATCAGGACTAAACCAGGACTGAGTGCCGGGACGAGCCCGGGCTGGAGGTGCGCCTGAGTAGACTGTTGGGTGACCGCAGGCGAAAGGACTGGCACGGGGCTAAAGCGCAGCCATCGCCCAAGAGCACTTTGCGACACCCTGCTACGTGGGCTCAGGGTTCTCTCTCTTAAGTCCAAGATCAGTCCTGGTTTAGTCCTGGTTTAGTCCTGGTTTAGTCCTGGTTTAGTTCTGTTTTAGTCCTGGTTCAATCCTGGTTCAGTCCGTATGTGGCACAGAAGTCCGGCATCTCGATCGATGTTTCTTCTGCTCAATAAATAATGCCAGTGAAGTGAAGAGATGTATTTTTGACAGTAGAGTCGCGCCTGTGAATTCGTATTGGTACTGAAGAAAGCGTAATTGCAAATTTTCATTTTGTTATTGTAATTCTTGTTGTAACTTTTCAATTCGTATTCTGATGGATAAAATACATATAATACATTTTATGTATGACTGGACTCATTCGAGAGTTTACGAATATTTATTTTATGTTCAACTACAGCCAGTTATGCACAGATTTCCCAAATATGCACAGATTTCTATCCTATGCACACAAATATTTCTGAAAGCTTTCGTACTCCATACATATAGCTCATTCTAATAGGCCGATGTATTTTTAATAATTACCTTGTTTGTCAGAATGGCGGAATGTTGAAAAAAATGCTTAAGTGCCACCACTCCGACCAAGGAAAAAAAAAATTGGACCTCAGGGACATTTGATAAAAAATGGAAATGCCTCCACTCCGACCATTAGACGTCAATGTCGGAGTGGAGGCATGTAACTGCCTAGCAGTTCTTTACTGTTTGCTGCATGGACTAAATTGCTGTTGTGTAATAATGGCCTGAACTTTTTGTATGCAGTGGTTGAGTCCCTGGTGTGTTTGGTCAACATTAATTATGTTCTTTTCGTCCAGGAGGTGGAGGTCTGGTGGTCTGGTGGTAGCGGTGATCGTTTGGGTGGTGGTATCATTTTTCTTTTATTAGTTGGCACTTTTTTGTTTTGCGTGAGTGTGATTGTGTGTGTTACTTGTGTTACTCTAGCCTCTGCTCCCTGGGTTTCATGAGAGTATGTGTAATTTAAATTAAAGCAAATAATTGAATTTAATTCCAACCTTTTTAACATATTTATAAATAAACTAATTGAACATGGTCTCCTCCCTCCTCAGTATAACGTCCCTGTGTCCTTTGGTCTCCTATTTAGAATCTCCAGGTGGAATTCCTGCGGTGGCGTTGTCTGGCTTGCAATCAGATAATTTGTATTTGATAATTCAGCATATTTCACTTGGTTACACAGAGCAGCTTGTAAAAACAGTTCATAGCAATAACATCACCTGAAAAAGTGCCAGTTTTGTCACTTTCCTTCAGCGTCATCCTCGGAACAGAATCAAAGCTCTCCATGTTCCAATGGCAGTAAATAGCTGTATGAGCACTGCACATTGGTAAGTTGGCTTCAGACTTTCGTGATCTTTCTTGTGATAACTTCCGGGTTACCTACAAAATAAAATCATAGAGAATAAGATTTATCACATCATATTAGGGTTCTGGTGTTTTATGTGATCAGTGTGTACTCCCAAAACAGAGAATGTAACTTGTATAACAAAAATCAAATAAGGGATCCATTTCTGATTTTGAACTTTTATTTTGTGTACAGGGGAAAAAAAAAAATCGATTTTGGTGTTGTAATCCTAAAACAAAAATAGAATGGCTTTGATAAATATGTTTGAAATGTGAAAATATTAAATATACACGATGCTTCTACAAATGTAAAGTGTTCATAGGTGTTTTTGTGTCACAGGCATTAAAACATGAATAATAAAGGCTGAGTGAATCATCTGTTATTGAGTTGTTTAGGCTGATCATTAACCTACAGAAATAACTACACAGGCTGAAACGTTTTCGGATGATAGGCTAATTGTATTCCTAATCCCCTGCTTTAAGAGATTTTGCTGCATTTGTCCTGATTTGAATTCATAGATGTGATAACAGTGTGAGCTGCACCAATGTGGCTAAAATAGCAGACTTCTTTTTTATTGTACAGTGAGTTTTATTTGATTAAAATTAGTGCTGTCAATCGATTAATTGCGATTAATCTCATGAATGTCATAGTTAACTGGGGATTAATCGCAAATTGAGCACACATTTTTGAGGGTGGGTCCAGCAGCATGGGGTGTCTATTGAGTGGTGAGACTGGGTGCATATTCGCCGTATGTTTTGGAGCTGACTTTTTTTTCATGTTTTCCTCGTGTAGGTGGCATCAGCGTGCGCAGGGCTTGTGTGGTGAAGTTGTGCGTGTGTGCGTGCATGTGCGGCCATGTTGTGCTTTCGCCCACCTCCTCCAGCTGGGACTTCTCAGTTTTGTACAAATTGTTTTCCTTCCTGTTTACAGCTGGATCCTGTAATTTTTCTAACGTTCTGAACAGTGGCCACAGCTTATGAAAAAACTAGTTCACTAGGTCACAAAGAGCGTTAATCTCGCAATCTAAAAATGTATGGCGTTAAAATTGTTTTGCATTAACTCGTTAACAGTGCGGTATTTTTGACAGTACTAATTAAAATACCTTTTACTGCTTAAATAAAGTTAATAAAAAATGAATTTGCAGTGCATTGAGGGCAATTTCAAGCGCTCTGTGGCAGCCAAGGATCCACCCGTGGATCAGGTTGTGTCGTTGGGGCTGGTTGTGAGCGGAGGATCAGGTTGTGTTGTTGGGGATTGTTGTAAGCGATGGTGTTTGGGTGTGCGTTGTGCTCTGATTGTGAAAAATAATATCACCAGCCGCCACTGCTGGTACACCTTGTGATGTCATGTGGTAATACAGGAAGTGCTCCACTGTGTTTTTAAACTCCACACACCTTCACTAGAATCATTTGGGTAATTTCAGCCCTGGAATTGCAGATCTCAATTTAACTGAAGGTAAAAGGAGCTGTTAACTTGGACCTTTGGAGACAAGGTTACACAAAAATGTGTGAATGAAACAAAACACATGCGTATGTTACAACATTTTAACATGACTTAAAGCTCACAAAAAATCCATTTAATGCCATACGGTGGAAAGTTCCAGACAAAGTAATAACATCTCTAACATTATGGAGCAGACCCAACACAACTTTAATACTGCTGGAATTCTTTTTTTTATTTAAATTATAAAAAATGTTAAAAATAAATAAATAAACGTACAAAGGTTATTTTCGAGTTAAAGAGTGTTCTTGTGGTTTCTTGAGAAGAAAGGGAGGAGGCCGAGTGTAAGAAAGAGGAAGAAGAAAGATGTGTGATGTCTTAAAATAGTGATCAGCTTTTCAAGAAACATCATCATAAGTCAAAATTACGTATTCTAAATTCAAAGCGTCAACGTGAAAATCGACTTCATATTTCTGCTGCTTCTGGGTAAGTTTACACATGACAATTTGTGCTTTTATCATTCTATCAGTTTAACATGTCCGTCTCTTTGAACAGTCCATTCACCAGAGCTGTGCAAATGTATGAAAGAACAGAAGGAGATGGCATCACAATTAGATGTTTGTTTAATACATTTGGAACCTGGAAATACTTCTGTAGAAATGATTGTGAAAAACAAGAAGATATTTTGGTTAAAACGTCCTCTAACAAAGAAAATAACGGATGATACAGTATTGAATCTTCATCTGCTAATGTGATGCATCCGAAATGTGACCCTGTCTGACACTGGAACATACAGATGTGCTTTGGGAACATGGAATAGATTCTCTGCATTTGCTGATTTCATAATTAACGTCTCAAGTGGTAAGTTTATTCACAAATATTTGAATTACTGTAGGCTATACAATTAAAATATTGTATTCTCCAATACTAATTGAAAAGGACGTTGTAAGTTATTTGTATAAACGTATAAACCGACTGTTTAATTTATGTATTGTCTCCAGTTGGGAGTTCCAGTCCTTCTCCAGGAGTTCTTTCCCCTGAGACCCCCAGTGCATCTGAACCTCGTGAGAACCACACCCCACTGTCTGGTACGTCCACACTTCACATCTTATTTACAGAACACTTACACTTGACTTTAAAGGGGCTGTACCTGATATGTTTTCATGTACAGATACACATTACACTCTGCAGATCAGGAAGTAACACGGTGTACTGTGAAAAGCTAGCTGTTAGAATCTGTTACAGTCTGTTAGAATGTGCAGAGCTGCTCTATCTGCAGAGGAAATACCAGCGGTGCATGTGCAGGACGATATCAACATCCACAGAAGTCGTCAAATAAACAATCCAACAATATCAAACTCTGGTGCATGATTTTAATGATGCTTCATGGTGTTAACAGTGCGTATAGTGGTACTTTGCTGTCTGAAGCTCTGTTGCTCAAGTTAGACTTTACACTGACTTTTGTTTTAACATAATCTGACCAGAAAGAATGGTCTTATCTGGAACTACAAGAGGTCAGATGATTTGTGTGGTTAAACAAGTCTCTCACACATATAATTAGTCACAATCCAGCAGCAGTTTTTCAGTTAGTTGTTTTTGTTGAAAAGTCAACTCCTAAACAGGACCATTAACATTTGTATTGAACACAGGCTCCTGAAAATGTGTTTAAATCCATTTTGTATTTTTTCTTGAGTTTTCAGACAATGTTAACACTTACTGGCTGTGTTTGCTAATGTGTACATTGTATCACCACGGTAACGGAAAAGATTCTGTCATAGGCATACAAGAAGAACACCCCCGGCATGATGTCACTGCAAAGTGTCAATTAGATGGATGCATTCATCGCTGCAGCATTGACACATGTATGGGTCACCATCATGGATCTATTAAAAGAACTGGACAGGGTATTGCTGCTTGTATCTGTCTTGAGTTGGTGTAGTGGACACTCACTGGTACTTCAGAGAAAAAAATCCCTCCTGCCCAGAAAGGATTTTTCCCATAGAGCACAATGTAATCACAAACTGCTCGTGTTCGGCTGACAGGGCACCTACATTTTTCAAAAAGGTCCGATTTTGTGGTGATTTTTACTTATTTTTAGATCCTAAACTTATTCTCAGCTCACTTATTCTCTAAAAAGCTGTTGACTTAAAAGTCAAGAGCTTTTTAATTGTTAGCTTCGGCTCCGCTCTGCCTCCTCTCGCTCTGATTGGTCAAAGTGGTCACGTGATACGCAAAATCACACTCCTTGTGCACGCTCACGTGCATTTGCGTGTGCCCGTGTGAGAAAAGAGTACTACTGCACATGTTCAATGGGCAGGGAGCCACCAGAGGTACTAAGCAAATCTAGAGGCCATGTTTAGACCCCGGGCTTGGTCACCATTCATTGTGGTGCACTATGAAAGTTTTCTGGTGGAGGGTCCAACAGCTGCTCATCTCATGAAGAGATGAGCAGCATTTTTTCTTGTTCCACAGTATGGCATTAAACTTATCTATGTTTCAATTATTCATTTACAGTTTTGTTTTGTTTTTTTTGCTCAAAAATACCCTGAAAAACATTCTTACTGTGAGCAGAACCACCTCTCCACAGATCTAACCTGTAACTTGCCCTGGTGGCATGATTGTCTCCATGGAGATAGATTAGTTTAATGCCATACTGTGGAACATTCCAGGCAAAACAATGGAATAAGCAGGTGACAGACCCTCCACCAGAAAAGTTACACTGTGCCCCTTTAAATTAAACCTATTATGTAAAATCGACTCCCATTGGGCATCACAGTTTTCCTAATGCAGAAGTCAGTGGATTTGTTTCTTTTATTAAGTCTTAGTTTTAGCTGAATATTTTTATGAATAATATTATTTAAAATGTACAAATTAAAACATAATAATCTGCTGGTGTTGTAGATTATAACTCTACAGCAGACACAAGCACAATATGTGTTCTTTAAGGTTAGTGGAGCAGGACAGGGTATAATGCCTCAATTTGGAACTTGACTCCACTTGTTGATCAAACGGACACCTCTGACATCCTCTTATTTCCTTGTTTGGTTAAACCCATGTCCACATTGCCTTGAGCTGAGTGTGTGTCGTCTGTTGTTACAGATGTGGCGCTGTACGTAGGAGTGAGCCTGAGCGCTCTGCTGATCCTGTCACTGACACTCACCTCACTCATATTGTACTGGAGAAAGAGAGCCGGCACAGCACCAGGTCAGACAACTGCAGCTCATAGCAAAGTGAACATGTATACTGAAATCTGAAGATATATGTGTGTTTATGTTCCCATAGGACCTCCTGAGATCCCAGTATACGCTCAAGTACCACAGGTGAGAGTTCTGAAAATTCTGCTTTTGAAGAAGTTGAGGAGTAAAAGTGCATATGACAGGTTTTGAGTTTGGTGGGATGGTACTTGTGGTGAATATTTATCATAGTTTTGCATAAATTAAGTGGCACTTGGTGGAAAAAAGTAGAGAATAAAAGTAGGCTACAAAATTACAGTAAGTTCTAACACATGTTTTTGACGTTCCCTCATCAAAAACATGCCTGAAGTGATTTTATATGTCATCCATGTTTGAGTTTTCAGACCCTCCTTACGGTTAGCTGTAAGATTCTTAGGTCAGTTTAACAGGAATAAGGAGGATGCCTGGTGTGTCATGCAGAGGGAGGGAGTATCTTCAGAAAGAGGAAGGACAAAGTTTGTTGTCACTGTTGTGTGGTCAGCGATTTAAAAGGCCCATATTACATTATTTTCTGATCAATTCTAATGTTGTATACTCATCACAAACATGCATTGAGTTGTGTTTTGTTTCATTCACATGTTAAACGCATAAACCCTGCATATTTAGGATGAGTTCTTCTCTCAAATGGAAAATGCTCTGTTCCACCTTGTGATGTCATGTACAAGAAGTGCTCCACTGTGTTTTTAAACTGCATACACCTTCACTGGAATCATTTGGAGAATTTCAGAATCAGAATCAGAAAAGCTTTTATTGCCATTGTCAGTGAACACAATTCACATACTAGGAACTTGCTTTGGTGATGAGGTGCAACATAGAACACTGGATAATAATAATAATAATAATAATAATAATAATTATTATTATTATTATTATTATTATTATTATTATTATTATGTTATTATAATTATAATTATTATTATTAATAATAATAATAATAATAATAATAACAATAATAATAATAATTATTATTATTATTATTATTATTATTATTATTATTATTATTATTAATAATAATAATAATAATAATAATAATAATAATAATAATAATAATAAAGTATCACTATTTAAAAATAAAGTAAGAGCATGCAAAAAAAAAAGATTAAGATATATAATAAAAAAAAATAAAAAATAAAAATAGTCTAGTATATACAGAAGCATCCAGAACAACAAGTGCAATCTGGCAGTGCAAAAGAGCAAGTGATGTGGCATGACTTATTTAAAGTGACTGGTGTTATAAAGTGTCCATCTTAGTTCAGGTATTATAAAGTGTCCTTAGTACAGGTGTTATAAGTGTTCATAAAGTGTTCATGAGTCCAACAGCAGAGGGGAAGAAACTGTTCTTATGGCGAGAGGTTCTGGTCCGTATGGACCGTAGCCTTCTGCCAGAGGGAAGTGGCTCGAATAGTCCATGTCCAGGGTGAGAGGGGTCAGCTGCTATCCAGCCTGCTCGCCCCCGAGTCCTGGAGATGTACAGGTCCTGGAGAGATGGAAGGCTACAGCCGATCACCTTCTCAGCAGAGCGCACAATGCGCTGCAGTCTCTGTCTGTCCCTGGCAGTGGCCCCAGCGTACCACACAGTGATGGAGGAGGTGAGGATGGTCTCAATGATGGCCGTGTAAAACTGCACCATCATCTGGGCTGGCAGCTTTCCTCAGCTGCCGCAGGAAGTACATCCTCTGCTGAGCTTTCTTGATGAGGGAGCTGATGGTCGGCTCCCACTTGAGGTCGTGGGTGATGCAGGTGCCCAGGAAGCGGAAAGAATCCACAGTGGTGATGGGGGAGTCTGTCAGGGTGAGGAGAGGCAGGGGGGCTGTGACTTTCCTGAAGTCCACGATCATCTCCACTGTCTTCTTCACTTTCAGCCCTGGAATTGACCCATCTTTACTGAACAAATGTAAAAGGTGACTTGAAAACTAGCACTACATGACATCACAAGGTGGAACATTCAATGCTGCTTCTTGGTCTCATTAATTCATATTGTATTCAGAGGTGTGTGGAGTGGCCCTTTGTACCCAAGCAAGCATATCAGAACTGTATGTAAGATTTTTATTTTAAATTAAAAAAAAAAACATGACTTAACTGTGTCCCTAGATAGAAGGAGAAAAAGAGAAAATATGTCTGTTGAATCCCTCAGTCATCCAGGTAGAATCCATGGCAAAAGGAGAAATTCAATTTGTCAACTGGACAAAGTTTATTTGGTTGAATACGTTTCTCAGCTCATTCAAGCTGCTTCTTCAGTTCTGGTCAGATGCTGGTGGACACTGCTTTATATCTGCCTGAAGGGAGGAGCTAATTACAATGAAAATTACTCTGAGACTACCACACCTATTTGTTTACAGTTTCTGTTAGTTAGGTGGGCCTATTCAATATGCAGTGGGAGTGGAGTGTGGGGTCGTGTTAATGGTTATGCTAACAAGACTCCTCCCTTCAGGCAGATATAAAGCAGTGTCCACCAGCGTCTGACCAGATCTGAAGAAGCAGCTTGGATGAGCTGCGAAACGTATTCGACCAAATAAAACCAGTTGACAAACTGAATTTCTCCTTTTGCCTATACAGAGAAAACAAAAGTGAGACTTAAGCGAAACTCAAGCGCATGTCAGTCCACTTGAGGATCAGTTGTGCGCTCTGGTTCATTTGCATGTGCATTTGTTTTAAGTTATTGTATATTTGAACACTGATCAGTGTTCATGCTCCTTTAGTCTTCTGATAGCTGTCCTGCGGCTCATGCGCAGGCCTACGTCACGCCATTGTGTGTGTCTTGCTAGAACTGGGTAATGCCCATAGCGGCCTGGGCCCATTGTAATGGAAACGCTCACCGTGCCAGTGGAAACAAGGCTCACGTTATTGTGTGAGTGTGTGTGTCTTATATGTCATGTTTTGTCTAGTGTATTATATATTTTGTGTATTATAAATGTCTTTCCTGCTGCTTACTAAACATCTTTTAGTGAATTGTTGAGATCAGCCTGATTAAAAAGTGAAATTCAGACACAGTTAGGCTTGTTTTGACTGACTAGACTGGTCTAAGGCACCAGAGCCAGTGGAGCTGAGGGTGGAGCTAAACTCTCTAAGGAGGAGCATGCTGTCCAAAATCAGGACTATTCTGGACTTTCCCACCCACCCACCGACCCACTATCTGTATGAGCTGTACATAAATATGTTTAAAGTGCATATAACAGGTTTTCATGTATTTATGACCTGATTTGGAGGGATATTATATGCTATATATTTATCATAATTTTACAACAGTTTGTGAAAAAAAAGAAAAGTACAAAATTATAGAAAGTAGCACTGAGTTCCAAAACAGGTTGCCCCTCTTTGTAACCGCTACATTTTGTTGTAATAAAAGCATTTATTACAACAAAATGACAGGCAATGCGTACATCTATTTTTTGTTGAAATCTTTTTTTAAATAAATAAACTCCATCAGGACGTCCTCAAGCAGCTTCACTTGAGCTTTATGTGGGTCAAATTGAGTAAAAATGGCATATTCACAGGCCACGCTCGCTCCTGATTGGCTCTTTGGTTGCTATGGTACTTGCACTTGGATTTCCAAATATTGAACTCGGCTCCAAATTAGCCCCTGTAAGTGCTAGCCTTGATTAGCTTCATTTGTCTGGAGAAAAATCCTATGGAAGACATCGCATCACACTCCTTCAGTCCACTTCTTACACAGTATATGCTACATACAGTATATCTGGCTAATTCTTGTTCTGATGCGTCACACATTGTAATTCATGTGAGATTAATGCTACTGGGGCACATTTTCAGTTTTGATTAGGTAAGTTTAACAGGAATAAGCTGTATGTCTGGTGTTTCATGGAAAGTGTTCAGGAAGAGGAAGGATGAAGGTTGATGTCACTGTTGTGTGGACAGCTGTATAAAACAGCAGCTCTGGTGACACACGTATTTGATTTACTGTCAAGAGAAACCCTGGACATGAGACTCCACATCATCTCAGTGCTGCTTCTTGGTAAGTTTCCTCTCGTCGATTCATTTTGTATTCAGAGGTGGGTCGAGTAGCCATTTGTACCCAAGCAAGAAGAATAACGGAACTGTATTTACGATTTTTCACTTTATATTCAATAAACATGGCTTAACTGTCCGCAGATACGAGGTAAACATGTTCTAACCAAATGCGCATTTATTCTGAATTGCAAAAACATTGGACATGGCTGTGTTGTTTATGTTATAATTTGGTTCTCAGGATAAAAATTCAATCATTAATCAGCCTCTGTTGTTGCTGTATATGCCATAAATGCACTCAAAATGAGAAAATCTTGTATGTGTCCTGTAGTTCTGTAAGGACTGTAATACCTTTTTCCCAAATTCTAAGAGCTCAGGTTACACACAGTTATTTTAAGGTATTGCTCAAATAAAAGTACAGTAATGATTCACATAAGTGCACAAGGAAGAGTACAAAGTATTTAGAGAAATGTATTTCAAATCTGGCCGATGAGTTACTGTAGTTGGACAGACAACATTAAATATTACACAGATTCTGTCATTCTACAAATGACAAAAACAAACCATATCTGAAGGTAGAAGTGCCAATGTCCAAATCATTTCATAGTATTCATAAGTATTTGTTAAAAAATGTATTTAAGTAAAAGTAGGTGTCAGAAAAATATTCTGAAAAGTACAATTTCTGAAAAAGTAAGTGTAACTGAGTACAGTAGATCAGGGGCTTGCACCTTTATCTCACTGCAAAAAGATTGGGTGGTCCACTTCTGGGCCTTTCTGTGTCGAGTTTGCATGTTCTCTCTGTGTCTGCGTGGGTTTCCTCAGGGCATTAATAAAATCCTCCAGTTAGAGTAATCCTGACCAAGACTAACTCAAGATCACGGAGGTGGGTCCCACTGCTCCTGACCGTTTGCCCCAGAGGCACTGACGGATGGGTCAAATGCAGGAGTTTCATTCACACATGTTTGAGTAACCCATTATTAGTCTGTCTACATCTCCAAAGCTCAAAATGCTCTGCTCCACCTTGTGATGTCATGAATTTCTAGTTTGAGTTAAGAGCTACTGTACCTTTTACCTGGTGTTAGTAGAGATGGGCAGTTCCAGGGTTGAAATTATTATATGCAGTTTAAAAACACAGTGGTGCACTTCGTGTATTACCACATCACGAGGTGGAAAAGAGTGTTTTCTGTTTGAGAGAAGTCGTCAGCAGAAATATACAGGATTTGTGCGTTAAATGTGTGTGAATGAAACCAAACACCACTGCAGATATGTTTGTAATAGGGCCCGAATGATATGGATTTTAAAAAATCTGATATGATACCGATCCAAAGGGCTTTGGAGGTGTCGATAGCTGATATAAACAGCTGCTATATTTAGTGATGTGAAGTTCAGCTGATTATAAAAGTCAGTTTATATTAAAGTCACTCTATTAGATTTTAAGTTGGGTTTATTTAGGATACATTTACTGTTATTTTGACGCTTTACAGTCATATTTGAGAGGCACTTCTGATTGTATTTTCTTGGCTGATATAATGGTTGTCTCTTATTAATTTACTAATCAAACCTGTTGATCTCTTGGAACAGGGCTTTGTTGTGGAGGACCATTCACCAGAGCAGTGAAACTTTTGGAAGTGAAAGAAGGAGAAGACCTCAAATTCAAATGTTCATTTCACATATCCGGGTTCTGGAAGTTCTTCTGTAAATCCCACTGTCGGTCATCAGAGGATTATTTGTTATTTACCTCAACAGATTTGACAAATTATGGGAAATACTCTTTTGAATTTAAGAAGCGTCCTTCATATCCAGATACGATGTACGTGACCATCCGAAATGTGCAGAGATCTGACGCGGGATCTTACAGCTGTGGTCTAGTAACATGGGCAAGCCATGAATTCAAGTGGACGTTTGTGGACGTCGACATTTATGTCACAAGTGGTAAGTTTGGTGTTTTTATCGTATCATTGACAGATTCCTCACTTAAAGTCGTACTATGTAACTTTTTTCTGGTGGGGGTTCTGCCTATTATTTGTCTCCATGGAGATGATTGCATTGGTGGCATGTTCCCACAGTTTGGCATTAAACCTTTTTTCTATTACTCTAAAAATACATCTTATCGAGGGGTTCGCTCTCCCCAGATCTGACCTGTAGCTTGAGCTGGTAGCAGCCCCTTTTTGTCTCCATGGAGATCGGTGAAGTTAAACAGGTGGCGAACCCTGCAGCAGAGAATATACATGGTGCACCTTTAATCCAACAGCACAAACCATGTATGTGTTTTTATGTGTAATTATCATGTCTTTTGTCTCCAGCTGAGAGTTCCAGGTCTGCTCTTGGAGTCCCAGAGGGCCCCAGTGCATCTGAAGCTCAGCAGGACCACACCCCACCATTGGGTATACCCACACTTTATTCACAAACAACAAAATCAGAACAAAAAACAACTAAAGCAAACACTGAAAAACTGTTGGCTAATGCGAGCTAGCTAAAGTCTAAAAAATCTGCAACACTGTCCTTGTGATGTCATGTGATAATACAAGAAGTGCTCCACTGTGTTTTTAAACTCCACACACCTTCACTAGAATCATTCAGTTCATTTCAGCTCTGCAACTGCCATTCTCCACTAAACAAAAGCTAAAAGGAGCTGTTAACATGAAAACTACTGCTTTATGGTATTACAAGGTGGAACAGAGCATTTTGAGTTTTGGGGATGTACTATAGACAGACAGGATGACTCAAACATGTGAACAAAACAAAACACAGCTCTGGGTATATTTTAGACATTCTAACATGGCTTGAAGCTCACAAGAGTCAATGTTGCGTAATATAGGACCTTTAAACCTTCATCAAGATGTCTGATCATGCATCATATGATGATTTGACACTGGATACTCTGGATGCACCAGATGACTGCAGCCTTGAGAGGAATGTCAAGCAAAATCCACTCAAGAATTTGATAAGATAAGATAATCCTTTATTTGTCCCACAATGGGGAAATTGCAGTGTCACAACGCAAGTTTCAGAAATAATAGGAAAATAAGAGCAAGCATCAAAATCAAGATTATTTCAATTTCAATTTCAATATTTATTTCATTCATTAAAACAAAACAAATCAATGCAGCATATCTGCATACAGTATTACAGAATGAAAGGGCACAGAAAGAAGCAAAAGCTTATAATATCTGCCCCTTATCAACTCTGACTCTTATTCACTTCCAGTGTGTTGCGCTGTTACATTATACAAAATCAAACATAGATGTACAGCTACTTTACAAAAAAACAAAACACAAAATCATCCTGTCACATAACAGTTATATACTTTCTTAATAATAATGATTTCAAGCTTTTCTTGAACATATAAATGGACTTGGATTCTTTAATATTACTTTCAAGACTGTTCCAAAGACTGACTCCCTTGATTGAAATACATCTTTCCTTTGGTTTTGTTCTAAACTCTGGTTTAGAAAATAAATCATTTCCTCTTAGTTGATATCTACTTTCTCTCTTTAGAAATCTATTTTGCAACTTCTCTGGTAATACTTTTTTATGAGCTTTGTACATGGTTTTGAGAATGCTATATTCCACCAATTCGTTAAATTTCAACGTTTCTAATTGAATAAAAATTGGATTTGTATGTGCTCTATAACCACTTCCATTGATAATTCTAATAGCACGCTTCTGTAAAAGAAAAACTGGTTCAATGTAGGTTTTACAAGCACTTCCCCACACTTCAATGCAATATGTCAAATATGGAACAATCAATGTGTTATACAATAAGAACAATGCATCTTTGTTGAGAGACTCTTTCACCTTGTGTAATACAGCTATGGTTTGTGATACTTTTGACCTTACTTGCTCTATGTGGGATTTCCACGTCAGCTGTTCATCAATCATAACTCCTAAAAAACGAAATGTACTTGTTCTTTCTATCTCTAATCCTTGTGTGAATAATCTTACCTCTAAATCTTTCTTTTTACAGCTAAAGACCATAAATTTAGTTTTACTAATGTTTATAGATAGTTTGTTAGCATTGAACCATTTTAATATTTTTTGAAACTCATCTTCTACATTTTTTATAACCTCATTTATGTTTTTTCCTGAGTAAAATAATGTGGTATCATCAGCAAACAAGATGCAATTTAGTAATTTTGATACAGACATAATATCATTCACATAAAGGAGAAAAAGTACTGGCCCCAAGACCGAACCTTGGGGTACCCCACACGTTACTTGACGATATTCTGATTCTTTGATAACGGTTCGTTAAGTAACTTGTGACCCATTTGTGTGGTACACCTCGTATACCGTACTTGTATAATTTCTGTAATAATATTTCATGATCTAGAGTATCAAATGCTTTTTGAAGATCGACAAAGATACTAACTAAATATTGTTTCTTGTCCATGGCATTGGTGATTTCTTCAGCCAGGTCCATTAATGCTGTGGCGGTTGAATGATTGGAACGAAATCCATATTGGCTCTTACTTAAAATTTTGTATTTTTCAATAAATTTATTTAATCTGCTAACAAATAGTTTCTCTAAAATTTTTGAGAACTGCGAAAGCAGTGATACAGGTCTATAATTTGAGAAATCATTTTTATTTCCTTTTTTAAAAAGTGGAATAACTCTAGCCACTTTCATGTGATCTGGAAATATTCCTGTGCTAAATGAAAGGTTACATATATATGTGAAAGGCTCAATAACGACATTTATCACTTTCTTGATCAATAACATATTAATATCAGTATAATCATTAGATTTTTTATTTGGACAATTTTGAACCATTGTCAAGACTTCATTTGCTTGCACACTCTCCAAAAACATACTGTTTACATTATCGGCTATTGTTCCATCATTGTTGCTTTCTTTTGGAATATTTTTTGATAAATTTGGGCCAATGTTAGAAAAGTAATTATTGAATTCGTTAACAATTTGTCCATCCATCCATCCATTTTCTCCCGCTTAATCCGGCTGGGTCGCGGGGGCAGCACGCTGCCCATTACTCTGTGCACCAGACCCAGACCCCTATGAACCCCTCTGCAGGTGGTGAGCCCACAGGAGGGAGGAATTAAATTTTAACAATTTGTTCTTTCCCAAAAATATCTACATTATTTTTTGTAAAATAGTTTGGAATATTTGAACTTACCTTACCTTTTTGCAAGACCGTGTTTATTATACCCCATGTATTTTTTATATTGTTTTTGTTCTCATCCAATAATTTGGTGTAGTAATCTTTTTTTTGTCTTCTCATAATTGATACAAGTTTGTTTTTATATTTTTTATACCTAACTTCTGAATCTTTTGTTCTCAATTTGAGAAACCTTCTGTAAAGACAATTTTTCTTCCTGCATGCATTTTTCAATCCGTTTGTCATCGATGGGTTATGAATATTTTTCTTATCGTGAACACAAATTTTTATAATTTTGCAGTTTTTGTCATATAAATTGAGAAACGTTGTCATGAAAGCGTTATAAGCACTATTTAGATTATTTGTATATACATGATTCCAATTTTGTTTTCCAAGGTCTTCTCTGAAGGCCTCCAGAGCTTTACTAGATTTGTCTCTTATTAGAATTGCCATTTCATCTTGCACAAGTTCATCAAAACACAATTTTTCATAGATAAAGTATATTTGTGTATATATTGTCAATGAGAGTCGCACTATGACTAGTAATACGAGTTGGTTTAGTTATCATCGGGCATAGACCAACTGTTTCCATATAATTCCGAAAGACATTTGTTGCTGCTTGATTTCCCAGATCTATGTTAAAGTCACCACACAAAATAACTGATTTGTTAACGTTCTCAAACATTTCAAGGATCTGATCTGTAAATAAGTCAACACCAGCCCCAGGCGGTCTATACACACAACTAATTAATACGTTTTTCCCTTTATCATTAATGATTTCTATGGTAAGCATTTCCATCAAGTCACTCCCAGTTATCGTTTTTTGTTCAACCAGTTTACATTGTAGATTTACATCCACATAGAGGGCAACACCGCCTCCTTTTTTATTAACCCTGTTTATATAAAACATGTTATAGCCATCAATCTGTACTTTATCAATATGTATGTCCTTTAACCAACTTTCAGTAATTGCAATTACTTTAAAGGCGTGTTTAAGATCCCTGAACAGCTCTTTAATTTTATCCAACTTACATTTCAAACTTTGACTATTGAGGTGAATGATGGAAAGTGCTTTATCTGAGACCTTGTCTGTTCTAGCGTTAAACTGTTGAACTGTAAAATAATTACATTCTCCAGGTGTTAATAACTTATGTGCGACATCAGATTCAATATCATAGATTTTATCTTCCTCATTTGTGTCCATATTAATGTCCATATAACTATTTAGTGTGTTTTAAGTCCGCAACTGTGTGTATCCAACCTTACTTCTCCTTTGGTCCATGTTGACAGTCCTTCTCGGCCGTTATCTTCCTCTTTCAATGTCCATTTTTATACTTCTCAAGTTCTTTCAAGTCCCTGATCATCCTTGATGCTCCATCGTTGTCTCTTATCCACACATTGCCATTGCGTGTCCATGTCCCAGTTATTTTCCTCTGCTTTCTCAACAGTCTTGCTTCCCTCGTGATGCCTCCATTTTTCTTCGTAAGATGTTCGTTTATAAACACATTTGTGCCCTTCAGTTTCCTAGCCTGTATTAAGACATCGTTTTTCATGTTCCTGCTAATGAACCGTATTACAATAGCAGGTCTTATTTTCTCTGACTTTCTGGGTAGTGTGTGACAAATCGAAATAGCTTCTTTACAGATGTTGATACTCTTACTGTTCAAAAAATCCACCACCTCTTGCTCCAGCGACAGCAGCTCTCCTCTCGGCGCGTCCTCTGAGGTGTCGGCGTTAGCTGCCGCCCGTGCGTAGGTCCGGTGTCGAGTCTCCAGCCCCGAGATGATCAAGTCCTCCCTCCGTGTGTACTGCTCCAGTTCGTCGACTCGCTGTTCCAAGAAAGTAATCCTTTTGTCCTTTTCCCTCATCATAGTTTTCAGGGTAGCTACTTCATCCACGAGTTTGAGCAGCCGCTCCTGTTGTGATGTTAACTTTGCCAACTCTCCAGACATAAAGTTCAATGATCGCTTGATCTCCTCCATATCGTCTGCCTTTGGCATGTTCTTGTCTTCTTGTTAAATGCTTTTCCAACACTTTGTCTCCGCGCAGTTTTGTGTTCAGAATAGTGCTAGCACCGGTTAGCCCAGATGTGGCTAAGCTTGTAGCTTGAGTTAGCATACAGCCTCGCAGCTCGCTCCAGGTAACAACTGGACAGTCTCTCGTGCCCCAATCCGCTTACTCCGTGAGGTATCTGGACCAGCACTCCTACCGATCCACATCCAAACTTCTTCAGCAGAAGGGAACTGAATATTGACAAAATTGCTGCGTTGTTACACCGCGCTTCTTGCTAGCGTGATCCTCAGCTGTCCATAATAATAACAACATCTGATAAATAATAATAAGTATTTACAATCACTAAAAAAACACAACACTGTAAAGCTCAAAGGCACAGGAACGTTGCACAGTAAGTGTCTTTGATTCTGAAGTGAACAAGCAGCAGTTAAAGAGACTCCAGTATAGTAATATACAATATTACTACAATAAAGTGACTCAGATGATTGTGTACAGTGCAGTGATGGACAGTGGTGGTTAAATAAATAAGTAGCAGGTAAAGTGACTTTAAATAATATTGCACATTGTTATTGTTACTATGGAGATGACACATGGTTGCTATGGAGATGACACATGACTAGCATTGTTCATTGTACAGTCTGACAGCAGCAGGAAGGAAAGACCTGCGAAATCTCTCCTTAACACAGCGAGGGTGAATCAGTCTGTCACTGATGCTGCTCTCCAGAGCAGACAGGGCGGCCTGCAGGGGGTGACACTCATGGTCCAGCATAGACATGAGTTTAGCCAGGACCCTCTTGTCCCCCACCTGCTGCACCAAGTCCAGAGGACAGCCCAGGACTGAGCTGGACTTCTTGATGACCTTGTCCAGTTTTTTCTTCTCCCTCTCTGTGATGCTGCTGCTCCAGCAGACCACACCGTACAGGATGGCTGATGCCACCACAGAGTCATAGAAGGTCCTCAGGAGTGGCCCTCTCACTCCAAAGGACCGCAGTCTCCTCAGGAGATAGAGCCGACTCTGGCCCTTCCTGTACAGTGCATCTGTGTTATGAGTCCAGTCCAGTTTATTGTTCAGATGCACACCCAGGTACTTGTAAGAGTCCACTCTCTCAATGTCTCTTCCCTGGATGTTCACTGGTGGGGGGGCAGTAGAGTGGCGTCTGCGGAAGTCCACCACCATCTCCTTGGTCTTCCCCACGTTGATGAGAAGGTGGTTCCGGTGACACCAGTCCACAAAGTCCTGCGTTACTCCTCTGTACTCCACGTCGTCATCGTCCGTGATGAGACCGATGATGGCGGAGTCATCGGAGAACTTCTGCAGGACGCAGCTGTCCGTGTTGTGTCTGAAGTCTGCAGTGTAGAGGGTGAAGAGGAAGGGCGCTAGGACCGTGCCCTGGAGCGCCCCCACACTGCAGGTCATGAGGTCAGACACACAGTCCTGGGCTCTCACAAACTGGGGCCGGTTTGTGAGGTAGTCCAGGATCCACTCAGCCAGGTCACAGTCCACTCCTGCCCACTCCAGCTTGTCCCTCAGGAGCAGCGGCTGGATGGTGTTGAAAGCACTGGAGAAGTCAAAGAACAAGATTCTCACAGTGCTGCCGGGCCTCTCCAGGTGGGACAGCGAGCAGTGCATCAGAGAGATGATGGCGTCCTCTACTCCAATGCCGGGCCGATACGCGAATTGCAGCGGGTCCATCGCTGAGCTCACCGTGGAGCGCAAGTGACCCAGGATGAGCCTCTCCAGAGTCTTCATCAGATGAGATGTGAGAGCCACTGGCCTGAAGCTGTTGAGGTCTTTGGCGTGCGGTGTCTTGGGCACAGGTACCACACAGGAGGTCTTCCAGAGCTGTGGCACCACCTTCAGCTTCAGGCTCAGGTTGAAGACATGCTCCATAACTCCACACAGCTCATCTGCACAGGACTTAAGGAGCCTGGGGCTGATCCCGTCTGGTCCAGCAGCTTTCCTACTCCTTATCCGGCTCAGTTCTCTCCTAACCTGAGCTGTTGTGACAGACAAAGAGCGGGGATGTGTGCTGGAGGTGTGGCTGAGTTCTTGATGTGGATTCAGGGGCTGGGGGGCTGAGGCAGAGGTGTGAAGAGGTGACAGTCTGGGCCTTTGTGCAGGAGACAAGGTGAGCCCATGCAGCGGTGCGGGGGGAGGGGTGGGTGATTGATCAAACCTCAGGAAGTGAGAATTCAGATCGTTCACCCACTGTTGGTTTCCCTTTGTCTGGACGGGCGGAGGACTGAAGCCAGAGACACTCTTCAGACTTCTCCACACCTCCCTGACATTCCGCTGCTGCAGCTGCTGTTCCATCTTCCTCCTGAAAGTGGCCCTAGCCTGTCTGATTTTCCTCCTCAGCTTCTTCTGTACAGTCCTCAGCTCCTCTTTGTTCCCGGACCTGAAAGCTCTCTTCTATTTACAAAAGTGAGGCGGTTTAAGGGCAAAAAGTTAGAAAACTTACGAAAAGTGCGGGAACGTTGTGACGGGCAGCTAGCTAGCGCCGGAAGTCCCAATTTGGAGGAGCTTCATAAGGAATGGACTGAGGCTGAAGTCAGCGCATCAAGAGTCACTACACACAGATGAAGCCTGTATGGGACATGAGATGAAAAGTCAAAAAAGTCTTACCTGGACTGTGGAGAAAAAGAAAAGTCTTACCTGGACTGTGGAGAAAAAGAACTGGACTATTGCTCAGTGGTCCAAAGTTACATGTTATTTAGAAATCAAGGTCTCAGAGTCTGGAGGAAGAGAGGAGATGCACAGAAGTCTTATGCTTATGCTTCAAGTCCAGTACACAGTAAATTCCCCAGAGTACATTTTACTCTAACTGAAGAAAATTTTACTCTGACTAAATTATTAAATTATACTCATATTTGAAGAGAAATAAAGTTACTCTGCTTGCATTCTCCACCAAAAAGAGTAGCTTTTACTCTAAGAAGATGAATAATGAATTTACTCTACAATTATTTTACTCCAAATGATAACAGTTTTACTCTGTTGGGATTACAATTTTACTCTATCAGGATTACAGTTTTACTCATCAGTATTTTCACTCATACTTTATACTCCATTTACTAATCCGGTCCCTGAAGAAAAACAAATTCATTAGTTTTAACAATTAAAACTTTATTGAACTGCACAAAGTATTTAAATTCCATCTGTGCAAATTATAAGAAACAGTAAGATACAATGAACAAGTCTGAATCATCACGGCTGTATGACATTTGTATATCAAATGCCTTAAAAATGAAAAGATCTTTCACATTCATTACATGTGGCCTGACTGTTGTACATAACACTTTAAAAGCATTGAAATGTTCATCAAGACAAATGCATTTTAAAGCAAAGGTGACAAAAAACACCTTCTCATTTGTAACAAAACCTTATGTACTGCCATCTCACAATCAACTGTTGAACACACAACTAAACCAGGGGGGTAAATGTTGCCATGGTGTTTGGCCCATTTAACATTTGAGAGGATTTTGCAAATTATCATGCATATAATTTTTCTCAGGTTCTTTTGTTTGACTAAGGATGTCTGCAGCAATTTCTTCTAAGGAACTGAAGAATTAATAGTTGTTTTCGCCTACACCTGCCACTTTTAGTTCAGTTACTGTAGCAGCACAACAAGACTTTTGGCATCAGATTTACAAGGAGAATCTTTGGTCTCAGCTTCTTTAAAATCACTTAACACAACATCCTCTGTAGAGGGGCCTTCAATAGGAACATTGGAACAACTTTCATGTGCTTTACTTAGATGCTTTCTAAACCCGGACAAAGTTCCATAAACCTTCAAACAACCATCTTGACCACATTAAATCCTGAGTGTTTTTCCTGAACAAAGCCCATGGCCCACTTTTAAGTGTTTTGTCAGAGAATTGGCACTTGCTTGTGAGCATTTACAAAGAAAATAAATCATTGTGAATTACATTAACAAAGCATGTGTGCCCTTAACTCTGCGACCCTTGGATTCACTTTAGTGTTGCCAACATCTTTGTCATAAACAGTAGTTTGCAAGAAGTTAAGGTTAGTACACATTTATCAGATCTTGATTGTAGGTTGTGCCAAATACAAAATGAGCTGTAAAAAGTTCGTCAAAAGCAGCAAAAGAGTCCGGTGACAAGTCCGGTCACAATGTAGTACTTGAGGATCACGCTCTTTGTGCAGGTAGGGTTGACGACTTTCTTTAATGCTCGTCCAGATGATCTTGGATGCTGGTCCCAGTCTAAGACAAGAAACAAATCATTATTCAGCCTTTTCACCACTGTGTCACAATTCATAGTTATGTAAATATAATACAATATAATTACACTTTTTCCTTACACTACTATACAGTAATAATAGCAGTACTAAGTGACATAACTACACAATATGTCATACAATGAAATTATTCTGATAAAGGAAGTAATCTAAGTAATTTATGACCCTTGATAACTCACCTTGAGGAACTTCACCAGGTGGTCACAGGCTTGTTTTGCTGACAGCTTCCCTGGTCTCTTGCGTCCATGAGGAGGTGCATCCTTGAGTCATTACATTTGCATTTAAAATTTGTACTACCCAGCCATAAAATATCAGCATACCTTCTTCAACTTCTGAAGTAGACTCAGCATTTAGAACTAGGTCTTACAGCGCACTGGTTTGACTAAGACCAAAAACTTGTGATATGTAGCATAGGTTTTCAGCTTGATCAGAATCAACCGATGTTAACGTAAGTACTTGTTTAGCACTTGAAGATTACAAGTCCAAGTAAATGGTAGTTGGATGATTAACCCTTGTATTTTTTACAGATTTCAAATAATATTTTTACGTACAGAACTAAAGTGTGCCAGATTTGAACAGTAATAACTTATAAAATGCCTAAAACCTTTGATAGCACGGAGCTAAAAGCAAGCAATAACATGAGCGTCTGGCAAGGCAAGGCTGGCCGCCCAACTATACACTACACATTGACAAAAAAACAAAAAAACAAAACATTTTTGGCTCAAACGATTTAAGAAATCACAGTAATATTCATAAAACATATTTGAGACTCATCTTGCATCCCTATGACTGCAAACAAATAAGAAATATTTGTTTCCACAGTCAGTGATGACTTGGGCTGCCATGTCATCTGCTGATGTTGGTCCTGTGTTTTCTGAAGTCCACAGTCAACACAGCCATTTAACAGACATTCATCCACCGACATTTTACAGCACTTCATGCTTCCTTCTGCTGACAAGCTTTATGGAAATGTTGATTTCACCTGCCCATAAAGCCACCAAGGCAACTGCAAACTCACCTGACCTGAACCCCATAGAGAATCTATGGGATATTGTCCATTTTCTAATTTGAGATGTACCTGTACTAAATGTGCCTGGAGAGATTATTTGAATTCATGTGAATTATTGTTGTTACAGATGTGGCGCTGTACGTAGGAGTGAGCCTGTGCGCTCTGCTGATCCTGTCACTGGCACTCGCCTCACTCATACTGTACTGGAGAAAGAGAGCCGGCACAGCACCAGGTCAGACAACTGCAGCTTCTACTTAGACAAACTTTACTGATCCACAAGGGAAATGATTTGGATACAGTAGCTCAAACATCACAATATAATATAATAACAGAGAGTAACAAAAATAGATGGTATAGCAAAAAGAGTAAGAGACAGGAGTCAAATGAGACATAATTAGAAAAATGTATATGTACATAATAAATAGAAATATAAGTAATAAAGCAATAAACTATATAGTCACAGCTATATACAAGAGACAAGAACGACAGTGCAAATACTATGCTGATTGACAGGGCATGAGGTAATCCGTTACTTGGGATTAACTTGTAGTACAGTTGTAGGGAGTATTATCTGTTACATAAGGGTGAGTTGTTGTACAGTTGTAGGGAGTATTATAGTATGCATGTAGTCCTGAATCTCTCACTGTTTGAGTGGAGCTTTAGGAGCCTGTTGGAGAATGAGCTCCTCTGTCCCTCTATAGTCTGGTGCAGTGGGTGAGTTGTTGTGCAGTTGTAGGGAGTATTATCTCCTCTGTCCCTCTATAGTCTGGTGCAGTGGGTGAGCAGGAGTGTCCATGATGGAGAGCAGTTTGTCCAGTGTCCTCCTGTCCCTCACTGTGACAAATGTCTCCAGTTCACAGCCGATCACAGAACCCGCTTTACGGATCAGTTTGTCAATCAGCCCAATGTCTCTTTTACTGGTGCCACTCCCCCAGCAGAACCACAGCGAAGTCCAGGGCGCTGGCCTCCACAGACTGGTAGAAGATCTCCAGTAACTTGCTGCACACATTGAAGGACCTGAGCTTTCTCAGGAAGTAGAGTCTGCTCATGCTCTTCTTGTACACAGCATTACAGTTGTCCCTCCAGTCAAGTCTGTTATTCACCTGTACGTCAAGGTACTTGTAGCCGTCCACTATTTCCACGTCCTTGCCCTGGATGGTAATGGGCTGGTGGACTGGTGTCCTCTTTCTCCTAAAGTCAATCACCAGTTCCTTGGTCTTGTCAACGTTCAGGAGCAGATGGTTTGCCTGGGACCACTCCACAAAGTTTGTAATCAGTGTCTTGTACTCCAGCTCCTGTCCACCCAACCACTGCAGAGTCATCAGAGAACTTCGGCAGATGGCAGGACCCGGAACTGTACTGGAAATCAGAGGTGTACAGAGTGAACAGGAACGGAGACAGGACTGTACCCTGGGGAGCTCCTACATTACTGACCACAGTGTCAGACAGGGTGGTCCCCAGTCGCACGTACTGAGGCCTGCCTGACAGGTAGTCAGTAATCCAGGAGACAGTGGAGGAGTTGACACCCATCCTGAGCAGCTTCTCACTCATCAGAAAGGGCTGGATAGTGTTAAAAGCACTGGAGAAATCGAAGAACACTTGAACTACTTGAAAAAGTGAAACATACATGACCAGTCAAAAGTCTGGACAAAGGGTTGCTATGAGCATTTGGATGTACAATTATAACGCCCCCTAAGGGCTTGACCGCCCCACAACAACAGATATTGTGGATCACCAGAGAAGTGTAGACAGACTTGAAATGATTTGATCTAAATCTAATCTCTAATGATTTATCTCTAATGATTTATCTAATGATTTAGATAATGATTTACCTAATCTCTAATGATTTATCTCATGATTTTGTTGGCAATAATTTAATATCTAATGATTTATCTCTAATGATTTATCTAATCTCTAATGATTTATCTCTAATGATTTATCTAATCTCTGATGATTTATCTAATGATTTTATTTGCAATCATCTGCAGCAGTTTTAATTTAAAAGGGGAATCAGCATGTCACAAGGAAAGGGAAAGTCTGTTAAGGAGGTTTTTTTTGTTTGTTTTTTTTAAGTTAAAACTTAGAGGGCTCGTCCAGACGTCCGAGTGTTTGGTCAGCTAGTGTGGCTCTGTGGTGAGCAATTGATGGCTGGCACAGCTGGAGTGGAGCCTTGGCCCCAACATGCCCCAGTTTCACTCATGGAGTGGCCGTTGAGTCTTAGGACTGCCCGAGGACCTCGTCTGGACAAAGAGACAACAAGGTGTAAGAGAGAGAGTCAATACAAATATTCAGTCCAAACAAAATGAAAACTACAGTAAACACCCAATTTAATATTAACATCCCTTTAGTATTTTCTGAGTCCAATAAGTACCATGTGGTGAGCCGCTTCCTACTAACCTGGACAAAGAGACGACAAGATGTGTGAGAGAGAGAGAACGTACACCGGGTTTTTAAGCAGGAAGCACCGCCCCGTACAGCTGCCACTACATGGCCATTGGCCCACACTAAACAAGGAAAAGTCACCAGGAAAAAAACACACCCAATTAAAGTGGCAGGAGGAACGATACTCAGCTGCCCCTGTTACATCCCTCCCTGCTCCCTGTCATTGTCCCAATGACCGCTGTCCATGGTGCTAGAAGTCTCACAGTCTTGGAGGCAAGCCCTTTGTAGATCTTGTAGAGCATCGGGGTTCTAAGTCACCACCACGAACAGCACCAGCACCAGCATGATCAGGAAGGTCTTGTGGAGCAGTAGCAGCATCCCCTCTGAGTTACATCCCTCAGTCCTTCCACCAGATGGTCCCGCAACAGAACATTGTCCTCACCAATGCCCCTTTTGAGCCTTTGGAAAAGTTCTTGTAATCTTAGAGCAAAAGAACTCAGATCTTCATGCATTTCCTGGTGGGCATTAAAAAACTGGGAGTGCAAAAGAGAGACAGGTTCTATCCCCATAAAGTTTATCCAATTCACTAAAAATCTGTTTGGCTTTATTCCGCTTTTTATTGGGTAAAATCAAAATCTCCCTTTTTGCTTTCCCCTCTAGACAAAGAGTTAACTCCGCCCTGCAGTCATGTGGGATCCCCTGTAACACAAACATAGTCTGTAGATTACTTTTCCATTCCCCCAGGCTTATTTCAGAGTCTTTTCCTTTAAATTTACTGTTTGCCATATTGATCATGGGAAACATGGCTACAGGTCTGAAGGCTGGTCCACTTGGGTCTGTCATAGTCTCTGGTGAGCCAGCAATGCCAAAAAGTTATAATGCCCCCTAAGTGCTTGACCGCCCCGCAACAGCAGATATTGTGGATCACCAGAGAACTGGTTACACAATCTAAAAAAAAAAAAAGTTGGTTTGTTTTTTTTTGTTTGTTTTTTGCTACATAATTCTAATATATCTTGTGTCTTCTGAATATGTATAAAATGCAGAAAGTAGTAAACCAAGAAAAAAAGCCTTGAATAAGAGCATGTGTCCAAAATTTTGACTGGTGGAGTGTATGCATTAATTCATCCAGGAGTAGTCCATAGTAACAAATGTAACATGTTACTAGAGACCACTGTAACTATACATTTGTATGTTCACACAGAATCTCCCCAGACTCCAGGATATGCTCAGCTACTGGAGGTGAGTCTTCTTCAAATCAGTGTTCACATTAATGCTCTTTATTCATAATGATTGTAACAGAATGCAATTGTCTGGACAACAAACTTTTCATTGACATTCATAAAGTTAATTAATCCAGAAAGTATTAGCACAACTTTTAGAGATCAGAGAGGAGTTTTGCCGCCACATTAAAGCTAAAAACAACCAGCCATAGATCTATTAAAATAACTGGATAGGGTATTGCTAGCTCAGAGCTGTTTTGAGTTGGTACTTCAGTGAGTAATCACAAACTGCTCGTGTTCAGCTGACAGGACACCTACCGATTTCAAAAAGGTTGGATTTTGTGGTAATTTTAACCTATTTTTAGATTGTAAACTTTTTCTCCGCTCAAAATCTTTCAATTGTCTTAAAAACAACTATTTTAATAGCTCCGCTCTAGTTACTCTTCCTCTGATAGGTCAAAGTGGTCAAAATGGTCATGTGATATGCAAGGCCACGTGTGCATTGGCGTGTGCCCGCCGGAGAAAAGAGCACTATTGCACATGTTCAATAGTGTGCCATTGAGCTCGGCCCATTGACTTGAACGGGCGGCCATGTTTAGGCACCTGGGCTTGCAACCAGCATGCAAATGCACATTTCCTGATTATAGGACAATTAAATTATTTCTAATTAGATTATATTAATATATATGTACTGGAGCACACATTTTCACAAATACTTGGGAAAATGTACAACCTAATGCACAATCCTCAGTTTAGGGATAGCACTAGGTAGGGGTGGGAATCTCATGATTCCTTTCGATTATGATTCTGAGGCTCATGAGCTGATGCAGGAATGATTATCGATGCACTGATGCATCTTTATGTTTTACTGCACTTTACCGTTCAGATCAAATAAGTGGCTGCTTTTTTATGTTTTTTTTTTTCTCTGTGACAGGGATTAGTTTAGCAGGTGGGAGATATTGTTGTTATAACAGCACATCTACCATAGAGTAGTTGTTAGCGGTGCTTCATGTTATCTGTTTAGCTTCTCTGTAGAGAAGCTACAGTCCACACACCTCTGTCCTCTACAGGGACATAGTGTGGAGCTAGTTTATTGAAGAACAGATCATCAGCACGTTTTGCACTAAAGCTGCTTTTCAAGTGTGTAACAGGAAGCCGTCTCCATGTTGGACTCAGAAAAAGTTTATGCTTCAAACTAATGGAGCATTGCAGCATTGGTGTTGCCTGCGAGAGTCTTTTCATGAAAACTCAAACAAAATAAAGACAAGGCAAAATAAAGACGGCAGGGCAGCAGCAGCAAAGGTCTGTACAGAGCTCCACTCATATACAGTCTATGGTTCCATTGCTGTTCTGAGTGAGCAATGATTGAATTAGATAGAAATGATAAGATTGTGCTCAAAGAATTTGACTTTGTTTCAAATGGTGTATTTTGCAGAGCACCCCTGAAGAGGTTCCACCTGACAGCAGACAGAGCAGAGCAGCTCCTGTAGAGATCACCTCAGACTCCTTCTGTAACCCCATCTACATCTAATAGACTGTGTGCCCGGCTGTTATTGGACCACAGGTAAGAGACAGTTCAGTGTGATTATAGAGCAAGAAATAGGAAGGGCACAAATCAGGTCCATCGACTCTGGCTCCAAATCATTTTCTACTGAATAATGGTAGTCCCTCTCTCTGTAACTGCTCATTCAAGTTGTTTAGTTTAACCCACTTCTGTCAATATGATCCTGGTGTTTTTATTATGCTTAGAAATCAGGGCAATTCCTGCAAATCAATATATGAACTATAATAACAAACCAATACAGTACCTTCTTTAAATTTGATTGACAACTATTGCACCTTTTTGCTAAGAGAAGGGGCGAGTATCTTCAACAGCGCTGGTTACAGTCTATCTGCACATCACTCTAAACCAACTGTAACCTATAATATGTACCTCTGCGCAGTATAACCTGTATTATGAGCTGCACTGGAGCAGGGTGTACATGTTATTAGATGTGCTTGGTACTGTTACATTACAGGGGCTGGGTCTTTCCATAGACTTAGATTTAGACAAACTTTATTGATCCACAAGGGAAATTATTTGGATACAGTAGCTCACTCATCACAATATAATATAATAACAGAGAGTAACAAAAATAGATGGTGTAGCAAAAAGAGCAAGAGACACATGTCAAATGAGACAAAATTATAAAAATAAATGTATATGTACAAGTCAAAATAAAATAGAAAAATAAGTAATACTGGGGCAGGGCTGATTTATACTGGGACACGTGCTTCAGTAAAAAGGGTCTAGTGACATCCCTGGTTTACAGTGAAGTGTGAGTTTGTTGTGCAAATGTATGAGGCACAATAAAGTGTCCCTCCTCACCTTGACTTTACCTTAGAACAATATCACTACTGCAGACGGCTCACGCGGCTTTACATGCAAGAATGACCAGACTAATCCTTTGTATATCATATTATATAATGTAAGTTTTTTTGTTTGTTTGTTTTTCCCCAGCTGAAAGCTCCAGTTTGTTTCATGCTGCGCCCCCCAGTGTTGACTGCACAAACTGAAAAGGCTCTTCTGTACTTTGCCACTTCACTTCAGAAGTAATTATGCAGTCACTGTTTTAGGCCTTTTTTATATGAACAAGAACTTGGGAACAAAGTTGGGGTTAAGCTTTGAGTTAAAGGTCCTATATTATACGCTATGGATATGGATTTTGTATGTTTTATTTTTTTAAATAACTATATGAATGGAAAATGTAAAACTGAATTCGGTAATAATTTCTATGCGCACATAACGTCATTGTAGCCAGCAGAGGGCTTATAGGACTGTTTAAATTCAGCTAAAAAGTGAAGTGTGTGGACTTTGAAAACACAGAGGAGTACTTTGTCACCTCTAGGAGCCAACATGAGCGTAGAATTATTCAAAATTGCAAGAATTTGTGATAAAGGAACATTATTGCGCAAATAAAATTTCAGGTCAGGTCGGGTCCTCATAATATGTCTGTCCCCTTTCTTTTGGCTATAATCTTACATAATATTGCATAAAATGTATATATCTCCATAGAGAATGTTCCAAAGTATCATTTTAACTTTGTATTACTATGGAAACATGTTGGTGAAGTGCCAACTCTAGAAAAAAAAACAAAAAAAAAACAAAAACATGACCTATATTAAATATTCCAATAATTTCCAAAATGCTTGAAAAATCTGTGTCGACTCCTCTCACCTATCCTCCAATAAAATGTCTAAATATTATTTCTCCGCATCATTTCTTATTATTTATGAGTGTAATGTACATTATTAGGTAGTGCATCCTTGTGAACACACGTTCCTCTATTGGCATTACTGACATGCCTCAACTGGTTTCACTTCTCTCTTTCAGACCGCACTCATTTCAGATCAACATGGGGATGGGGTTGTAAGTCGACCTTGAGTGCCTAATAGACCTATTCACTGGGAACATGTTTTAACACATTAAGTTACTTGTTACTCTAAAAAATCTGTTCTAATGTATTAACAAACACTGATGATAAGGAAGTACAGAACTGTGGTGTCAGCTTGCTGTTTTAGAACATCTTAATCATGTTTGTAATTGTTTCTAATCTCAGTTCTTGGGAACAGTTGGGGAGGCTTAACTTTGAGAGCGTTGTATGTTAGTGTGTGAGTGTGTGACTGTGTCTTATATGTCATGTTTTGTGTTGTGTATTATATATTTCATGCATTGTAAATGTCTTTACTTTACTGCTGCTTACGAAACATCTTTTAGTGAATTGCTGAGATTAGGAACAATTTATTATTAACAATTTATTAAGGAAGCATTTGTTATGCCAAATGTCAGTTGCTCATGTTGCAGAGCCCTGGACCTTGAGTCATGCCCTTACGCAGGTGTCCATTAACCTAACTAAACCAAAGAGCGCCAAGACAAACCAGTCTATGACACCAGAGCCGATCGAAACAACCCTATAAATCAGTGACTGTTGGTGTCATCACAAAATTTCATCCAAAATGCAGGGACCATTTATACACAAGAGAGACTTTTAATAAAACAATGGAAAAAAGTTTAAAATACCTTTATAATTAGATGCAAAATGCAAGCAGCAGACAAATAGCTCACTATCAAATAGGAAGTGCACATGTCCAAGATTAGTCCCCTCTCTCTAACTGCTGCAGCATTTTGATTTTAAAATGTTCATATTAACCTGCTCTACATGATCCTGGTGTTTTTATTTCGCCATTTTGTCCGTTAAAAAAATCCTATTCATAATATAGAGCCTGGTTCCAAATTCGTTCCTGTAACCATTAACATCGTGAGCTTCATTTGAGTGGAGCCAGATGCTAAAGGTGACGTCGCACTCGCTTAATCCACTTCTTTATACAGTCTATGGGTGCAGCCCTATGTTTTTCTAGGTATTTTTGAGCTATAAAACCACCTGTTCCAGGCAGAGCAATGACATCTCCATAGAAACAAGCAGGTGACGGACCCCCAACCTTTACTACTTTGACTTCGTCACATTCCACCACTGACTTTAATCCCAGGCCTTTTTACTTTACTTAAAGGGGAACACATTTACATTACATAGTGGGAAGTTCCTGTGTAATCCTCTACTGATGTTATTACTGACATTCTGGGGGATTTTCAAAAACAGTACAGAACTAGTGGTGGAAGAAGCACTGAAGTAAAAGTACAGATACTACAGCAAAAAAAAAAAAAAAAAAAAATGTAAAAGAAAAAGTATAACACGAAAAATGTATTAAAGTATACGTATAAAACTGTACTTAAGTAAAAAGTGAAAGTATTTTGTGCAGAGTTTGAGACGTAACAGAGCTTCAAATGTAGTGATTTTGCTGAATTTTGTTCAACCAAAACAACTGAAACTATAATTGCTACCTGTTTTTTCTTTGTACAGTATATTTTTGTTTGCTCAAACTACAAATATGTTAAAAATAAACCCCTCAGGATTTTACTTTTCAGTCCTGTTCAAAAATGTAGTGGAGTAGAAAGTACAGATGCCTGCCGAAGAAAGTATCCACTATAAAATCTACTTAAGAAAAGTACAGATACTATTTTTTTTTTTTTTTTTTTTTTTTTTTAAGTACAGTACTTCACTACTTTTACTTTACTACCTTCCACCACTGACAAGAACATGGCTATTTTGAATTTATGCCAACTAAGATCAAGGGAGCTCAGCTTGAGATGTAGATATGTAAAAGTTTGCCATTAGTACACAGAATCCAAAGTAGCAGACGGGGGGCAAAACTTAAAAGAAGTTCAAGCTGTTCTATAAGCATTAAAACTAACAGTATGCATGAGACTGGAAGGGCATCCGACATAAAGATAGTGCTGTGATAATTGCTTAAGTTCCTGTTTATTCCCAACTGTGTAAGTGTACCAGTTTTAACCCTGGGAAATTTGCTTTTGCGTAATGAGTTGGACAAAAGTTAATCTTTGACTGACTGACCCCAGCAAAATTACACATTTATAGAAGTTATAAAAAGAGGACAAAACTGGTTCAAACAGTACCATCTATACTGCTTTGCCTCTGAAGTAAACATTTATAAAAGCTAAAAGTTGAAAATCGAAATGTACTCTGAAATAATGTCGTTTCCTCGTCACAAACACACCTGGAGTTGTTTTGTTTCATTCTCACATGTTTAACACACAAACTTGCATATTTAAGCTGAGTTCTTCTCTCAAACGGAAAATACTCTGTTCCACCTTGTGATGTCATGTGGTGATACAAGAAGTGCTCCACTGTGTTTTTAAACTCCATACACCCCACCAGCAAAGTTACACAATGCACCTTTAACTTAAAGCCTACCACTTCATGATGTCACAAGAGTCAAATTTGTGTAATATAGGACCTTTTAAAAACACACTGAAAATTAAAAATAATTATTTGACTAAATCTGGACTAAAACTCATTGTAGTCAACAGATTAAAGCTACTTACACATAGGTTGTAAATCAAAATCTGTAAATTTAAAGTTTAAAATATGCCTGATACCCCCTGACACCCCCCTAAACATTATGACAACGATTATTAGATCTTCACACTTTTTGTATTTGATAATTATACACTTTGATTCAGTAATCCAGTAACCAATGGTAACCAATGATAGATAGATCTGATCCAATAAATGTTCAGTGTTGGTTATCCGATTATCCGATACCAGTATTGTATGGGTGCATCCCTAACAGAGAAATAGCTAGGTAAATATACATCAAAGAGGTTCATATCGTCTTCCAATATAATTTCCAAATAAAGATATGAGTAAAGAACAGATTGGACTGTCAAAAAGAACCTTTATTTGGCAAAAGGTAAATATACACTTTGATCCAGACTAGCCCACAAACAGACCAGAAGCCAAGTCAGATAGATTAAGAGATAGGTAGTACTTTATTCACCCCCAAATATGATATTCTCAAATTTAACTTGATAAACGTTAAAGTGCAACACAACATAGGATAAATACAAATTCTACTTTTATTCATTTTCCTTTTAACTTCCTCTTCGATCCTCTGCAGCACAGTAATTTACAACAAAACATGGAAAACCAAACCACGGCAACTAAGATGGCTAACAAAAACACTGCTACGTCTAAACAGTAGTAGGTATACCATGGCAGGCTGTAGCCCACCGCCTGAAGATGGGGCGCGCCTTTATTTCTAATCACGTACTCAATCCAAAACAAGGCTGTGTCCAATGGCGTCATCGGCGTGTCACGGTGCAATCTTGAAAGACGCTGAATATTTTCACGGTATGACGGATTGTCTATGACGTCCTTAACCGCCTCCAGGAAGTACTCTTTGGTGATCGATTTGAACTCAACTATCCTAACAGCCCCGCGCGCTTGTAGCCGGACCATGTTATCAAACTGGTCGAAAAGCAACGGCAGCCCTACTACAGGAATGCCGTGGTAGATGGCTTCATAAATACCATTTGAGCCTCCATGGGCTATGAACACGCGGGTTTTGGGGTGTCCAAGAAGATCATTTTGAGGCAACCACTTCACCAGTAAAGTGTTGTTGCCCAAAGCAGTTGGTGGTTGTCCGGTGGTGTGCCTCCATATGACTTTTTGTGGGAGTTCCGCAAACGCCGCTGCGATGGCCTCGGTTTCTTTTCGAGGTAAGGCGGACAATAAAGCTCCTGTGGACATTACAATAACTCCGTGATCGCCAGAACTTTCAACAAACTTTTCCAGCTCATTCGGAAGGGGAGAGGGTTCTTGGCTCTGGAACCCACCAATGTAGACCACGTTGGGCATTGTTGGACGCGGAAACTCGAAGACAAAATCTGCTCTTACCATCCAGATGTCCGCCGAGAGCTCCAAAGACAACAAGTTGGAACCAGGAGGGAAGTGCCGCGCCATGAGATTGGAATACGCCGGGTAAATGAGAAACTGCATCTCTATTTGGCTGTATATCTGGAATAAGACATTTTTCACTCTGTCCATGAAGTCCATCTTGTCGGTAAGTTCTGTTCCTGTCAACGGAATGTAAGAAAAAGGTGAAGGTGCCGTTGTGAAATGGCTGTCTCTGGTGTTTATCCAGCAGACACTGAAAACCATCGGTAACTTGAGGTAGCTTCCGAGGATTGAGCCGTAGGGAAAACCGGGGTCCGTTAACATTAGGTCGAAATGAGAGTCATACATCTTCTTCATTAAGACAGGGTCTTCCAAAAGAAATGCGACGGAATCAGCAGTCATCCTGTGAAACTTAACCAGCACTTTAGTGACAATGTACATTTGACAGAAGGAACTCATGAACTGTGACTTCTTACGACATTCCATGACATCTATAACCATTCTGTTGTAGTCCTCCATTCTGTTGTAGTCCTCCATGTTCTCTAGCAGGCGTATGTTGATGGAGGTGTACACAGTGGAGTTTTCAGGGATGTTCCAGTTCATCCAGCGAAGCACGGTGATTTCATGGCCTCTAGAGTGTAACTGTCTCAGGATGAGTTCCATGTTGAGCCAGTGGCTACCACCCATGGGGACCACCAGAATCCTGCTGCTGTCACCACTGGGGCATCCGAGCATCACAGCAGAGAGGACAGACAAGGTGTGGGAGAGGGGGGTCCACATTCTAGGAAGAGAAGAAGTTTTATTATTGGATGCTCCCACGTGTTTTCAGTTTAAGAGAAGAACTCAGCCTAAATATGCAGGGTTTGTGTGTTAAACAGGTTGTCAAAAGTATCAAAAATCAAATACTAATCAATACTAGTTTTAGTATTAACCCTCTATTGTCCGGTTCCAGTAGCTTCTGGATTCAAACAAACTGTAGAAGGGACTCGCTGGTCAAGCAAACAATTTCAGGCTTGGGGGTACTACAATCAATAGTTAGTACAGAAGAGTGTTGATAGTCCTACAAATATTTCTACATATTGATAGAGAATTTGTCCAGTTGACAGAATAAAATTTTTCTTTCGCTATGGATCCTACCTGGACGACTGAGGGATTACACAGACATCCACATATTGGTCTATAACTATTTTCCATTAAATTTTATTTTTGTCTGGTTCCAAAAAAGTAAAAATTCGTTCAGTATTACTTTTCTGAACAATCCAGACTTTCACATTTAACACGAAACTGTCCAATTTGATTTGTTCTTAACTGCTCCTACGGAATCTATTTGAAAAATATCCAAATGTACGTTCACTAGCTTCAATATCCTGTTATGGGGTCATTTTGAAGATTTTACCTTTCATAAGATAATAGGGTTTTCAAAAGTATCAAAAATCTGGTACTAATCAATTCTAAAACTAGTAATGAAGCTAGATACTTATTTGAGCTTCACAGGACGGAAATGAGCCTTTCCTGAATAGCTTTAGAATGATCTTGAGCTGTTTCAGAACAAGTAGAAGAGCACATAATCCCTCAGATGACATCACAAGGTGGAACAGAGCATTTTGAGCTTTAGAGATGTAAACAGACTAATAATAAAGTGTTACTCAAACATGTGCGAATGAAACAAAACACAACTCCAGGTCAGTTTTTAAGGAGGTAACAGCATTGATGTATTATAGTATGGGCCCTTTAATCTATATTTGATCTGGTTTGTGATGCTTTAAATAAATGTTATAATTCTACAGCCAAATGGTCAAATTTAATAATATGCTGTTGTCTGAGGAGGTCAGTACAAAACACTGGAGTTACCAGCAGAGGGCGCAAGGAGACAAGGACTTAAACATGTGTCAAGCCTCAACTCTGCCAGAACTGTTTTAACAGAATAAGTGGCTCCTCGTCTCTGATGTTCATCAAAACATCATCACAAAACGAGTCCAGATGGTGATCTTAAAGTACAGTGATGTATTAATGATAGAGTAATGTTTCATTTAAAATGTCATAAAAAATATAAACTAGTAGAAGCTGTGGTAGATGTTCACATCAAATCATTATAATGCTGATTTATTCTTAATTACAAAAATATTAGACATGATGGACCTGCTGTTCATGTTTTCACCTGGTGTTTTGGTAATCAAGACGTTGATCAAATTAGAACGCAGAGCCTCTCATTTGGTTGGCCCAGTTGGTTTAAACCTAAAAGGACTCACTAACTAATATGATGTAGTCTTATAGTGTATAATAAAACTTAAAACAAGTTTACTGGCAACGCTAAAGCTGTCGTGGTTAAAGATTTTCCCTTGTGGTAAATTTACACACCTCTGCACCGCGGTGTGTGGTGTGTGCCAATGTCCCAGTGAATCCAAATGGATGTCCAAACTTAAGCATGGAGGAGTGCCACAGTGATTATTGACCAAACTGTTCACCATACCTGTTCTTTTTGCCACTGGACAGTAGAGATGTGCTGGTCAGACTGTAATGTTATTAATGGTTAACCCGTGGTCAAGAAAAAGGTGCATAGTTTTACAGCTACTCATTGAAAGTACATACAAAGCTTCTGTGTGCGGTATATCCAGTGAGTGTGTAGACCATGTCAAACAGGTCCTAAACAGTGCACTTAAGTGTAAATAGTAAAAAGAAAGGTGATTTTAACACATTACACAAACAAAACCGCATGTTCTCAAGGCACGCCCCACAGATACTATAGCCAGCTGCACACATTAGTTTTAATATGCACGAGTTTGGGTCGGGGTCCCAATAATAGAACCCATTTGCTCAGAGCCACATAAACATAATTTGCTTTATAGTAAAATAGTAAAATTCTGCCGGACATGTGCATGGAGCCTCATTGAAATGCAAAATGTGGTTACCGCGATCACCTGAACCCCTGTGCGGTGTGACTGATAAAACATTTTCAACACTTTTAAAATCAGTGTACTTGTCATTTAGCTACAGTTTGATTTTCATTTCAATATTCAGTCTGTACAGTGCATATTATTCATCAACATTCCTTGATGGGATGATGCTAACTGTAGGCACTGCTCTGTTTGAGGCTCTGTTAGACTTTAATCTGTGCTTTGTTTTAACACAGTCTGAACTCACTTAGTTGGAACTACATCAGACGAGCTGATTTGTGCCGTTAAACAAGTCCCTCTCAAATTACATTAGTCACAAGCTAGCTAACAGTTTTTCAGTCAGTCACTCTCACCTTTTTGTTGAAAATCAAACTCCTAAACAGGATCATGAACGCTCGTATTGATCTCAAGCTCCTGAAAAAGAGTGATGCATGATGTTACTATAAAGTATAAATAAGCCTGCTCCTGAGCTCCATTGAGTGTTCATTAGTCTCACTTGTGAAGCCAACTCCCTCCTGGACCACTGAGGGATTACACAGATATAAGGCCACATGGGAATAGAAGAAAAAGTACTACCATTTAATGCTGAAAATCGCATTCTATTGTCTAAAGAAAGAGGTACTGGAATCAGTATTGAGTCTAGTCTTAGTACTGAGAAATTGAGTTTGAAATTTTAGTGCCAACACTTCCATCTCTTCTTCCATCTTCCATCTGTTTGTACGTTATTCTTTCGTTCCTATAGATTGGGTGGGCTTGGCAAGTTGGTGCATACTGTTATTGTGTCCTTTGGCAAGACACTTCATCCACCATCCATGTTTGAATGGGTGGTTTTCATAGTGTACAAAGTAATTATGTCATGCTCCCTGTGGGGAAGCTGGCCAATGTGGTCTTAAGCAGGAGGAAGACTCAGAAAACTTTCATATAGGACCATTAAAGTAATTTTTGATCATTTTGAATAATTGTGGTATCAGAATCGGTATTGAGTAGCGAGTCTATTCCAAGTATAGAAATCGAGTGAAATTGAAATTTTAGTATCCTCACAACACTACCACTCTGTGCAACGTTTACGTCACAGTATGTAACTTTTTTTTTTTTGTTATTACTGTGTCTAGGTTAAATTGTCGAGCAGGTGTTGCCACCAGTTTAGGGTACAAATCAGATCTGTGGAGAGGCGAGCCATTTAAAGGTCATATATTATGCAAAATAGACTCTTGTGAGCTTTGAATCATGTTATAATGTTCTTACCTCATCACAAACATACCTGGAGTTGTGTTTTGTTTCATTCACATGTAACACACAAACCCTACAAATTTATAAAAAAAAAAATAAATAAAAATAAAAATAATAGTAATAATAATAATAATAATAATAATAATAATAATAATAATACTTCAATTAAGAATCTCCTGAAGTGCTGATAAAAATGTAACTCAAGTCGAAGTAGACCGCCAAATTTGTCATATATATTTGAGTATTTATGTAATTATGTAATGAAATATATGCAATGTATCTGCCATTTGCAAAAAAAAAAAAAGAAAATATTAAAGTATAATAAAGTTAAATATTGAAATACAATCCAACCTTTCACAAAACAGAACCTTATATATTCATAACCTACCCCACGTATGTCTTAAAGGTCCAAATTACGCCAAATTGTTGACAGCTACCCTTTACCTTTTCTTTAGTAGATCAGAAAGTAGTTTAATATGTGTAAGTATTTTATGAAATTGCCCTTAAATACAGAATTGATCGCTATGATATTTGAGTTTCTTACCTGGTGAATTTTTCTTCAGACCCAGCACTGTAGCCTCCCAAACCTCCTTTTATGAATGACTATTGTTACTATTTACACATAATCTGTAATCACTGTGCAAAGTCCACTCTGGCAACACTTCAAGAAAGTGGTTACCTCCTCAAAAATAGACCTGGAGTTGTGTTTTGTTTCACACATATTTGAGAAACCCTTTATTATTAATCTATCTGCATCTCCAAAGCTCAAAATGCTCTCTTCCACCTTAACAGCTCCTTTTACCTTGTTTTGTTTAGTAACGATTGGAAATTCCAGGGCTGAGATCATCCAAATAATTCTAGCGAAGGTGTTTGGAGTCTAAAAACACAGTGGAGAACTTCCTGTATTACCACATGACATCACAAGGAGCGTTTTCTGTTTGAGAGAAGAACTTTGAGAGAAGTAAAACATATGTGAATGAAACAAAACACAACTCCAGGTATGTCTGTGATGAGGAAAACATTATAAGGTAGATCAGAATACAGCATTATATGGGCCCCTAAAAAGTCTCATAAATGTGGCGTGAGATCTTGTACCATTCCTACTCCTCACTGTAAACATGAACACTAAATAACTAGTATTATTTCTCTGTATTCTTTCCATTGAACTTCAGCTGCTCAGGTCAAGTCTAACCGCAGTCGTCAATGTAGTGAGAATTGTTCCATTTACTTTGGCTCCAGCACGTTCAGCATCTCATTAAAGACTATGGAAATATAGGTCCATGTTTTTCCAATGTGGGATCGCAGTTTTACACCAACAAAATCCAGGCTCCCAAGTCAATCACCTCGGAGATTTTACAAACTTCCACTGAGAGATGGAAATTTAAAGTTCTGACCTTCACAGTCTTGAGATCCTGGTTTTGGCGAAAGAAGATTTATGCTAAAAAGGCACCAGGAACATTTGGTGAACTGTTATAAGCTCTGTACCTGATTTTTACCGTCTTAAAGGTGCACTGTGTAACTTTTCTGGTGGATCGTCTGTCAAATGGTTTTCTCCATGGAGATGATATTGCTTTGTCTGGAATTTTTCACAGTATGGCATTAACCCTTTCTATCTTCATGGTGATCAAACCAGACCAAGTTATAAGTCAGATCTGTGGAGAGGCGACCCCGCTCACAGTCAGATTGTCTGTTTTTCTAGGTATTTTTGAGCAATAAAACCACTTGTAACTGAATAAATGTAAAGTAGAGCTGTTTAATGTCACAGTGTGGAAAATTTCAAGCAGAGCAATGACATCTCCAAAGAAACAAGAAGGTGACGAACCCTCCACCGGAAAAGTTACATAGTGTACCTTTAGAAATGGGAAAAACAGGACTAGTTCATTTGAAAAACTTTGCAGTGGTCCAAAGTTCTCGGACCAATGCAGAGGATCCAAATTATTCACTGTGATGAGTTTATAAGCACTTTTCACAACTTTTAGAGAACAGCAACTAGCATGCTAATCATAGACTGTATATAAATGGGCATGGCTAACCTGCTAGACTCTTTGTGACCTAGTGAACTATTTTTTTCATAAGCTGTGGCCACTGCTCGTAACGTTAGAAAAACTACAGGATCCAGCTGTAAACAGGAAGGAAAACAATTTGTACAAAACTGAGAAGTCCCGGCTGGAAGAGGTGGAGGCACGGCTGCACATGCATGTGCACACGTACGACTTCACCACACAAGCCCTGCGTGTGCATTCACACGTGGAAAACATGAAACAAAGTCCGCTCCAAAACATAAGGCGAATCTGCGCCTGCCCCCAACAAGGACCACGGACAGCGACAGAAGCTCCACAGCTTCTGTCCCCCGGCTGCCCCCACTCCCCCGCGCTGCCACCACATCCACAAACCCACGGAGCAGCATGCACTGCAACGGGACCCACATCGGTCCCACCACTCAATAGACACCCCGTGCCGCTGGACCCACCCTCTCCACCAAAAGCGTCAGCGCTGTTTGGTTGCGACATGCAACCAAACAGTGCTGTGCGACGACGCCATCAGCCACGGCCCGGCTGCACGCGGTCGCAGGCGACAAAACCCCAGGCAACCGCACCCGAGCACCGCAAGGGCCAAAAGTTCCAGCCCCTAGTACAGCAGGCGTTGGGACAGACAAACACAGTCGCACTAACTGGAGATCACTGGACGTCCCTCAGTAATCAGAACTACCTTGGAGTCACAGCACATTATTTCACCCACAGTGGGAACTTCAGTTGCTTTGACTCTTATGAAGACAGAAGAGAAACACTTCACTCACACTGATGCAGAGCACTTCATGAACACTCATGTTCCACTCATGTTCCACTCTCATGTTCCACTTCATGAAAGTGGAACATGAGAGTGGAACATCGAACACAAAGTGACTCACTGACAATTGTTATGGTTTGCAATAAAAACACATTTGCACAAAGCAAACCTATCCACTTTTCTATGTTGATAAGAGTATTAAAATGATGATTTAAGGGACAAAAATGTGCAATTAATTTGCGATTAATCGTGAGTTAACTATGACATTCTTGATATTAATAGTGATTAAAGATTTTAATCAATTGACAGCACTAGTAAGTACATTTCTATTCCTAATATAAAACTTGGCACCAAATTCACTCCTATAACCACTAGCCTCTGTGAGCTTCATTTGACTGGAGCCGAACGCTGTGGGTGACGTCAAACTCACTTAAGCCCCTTTTCCACTGAAAGCCAAAGTTGAAAATTTGGAACTTTCTGCATCTATTCACATCGCGTCAACCAACCAGGGACCGTGTTTAGTAGACATAAGGTCTATATAATGCTTGAGACAGACGTGAACTTTCATTCAAGATGGAGGACATACTCATCGTTGCCGTCTGCAACGAGAGAGTACTATAAGATACTAGTATGTATCATTACAGAGACTGGAATATAAAGGACCTTGCTTGGAGAAGAGTGAGCGAGGTTGTTGGAGAACCAGGTAAGTTGTTAAAAAATGTTATATAGCTCTATAGCATGTAGCATTTGAGCCAAATACAAGCTTGTGCTAAGTTGCTGCTATTTTTAAACTAATCTTCTTCTGAATGGACTTTCTTATTGTGTTTCAAATCAAAAGTTAAGCAATTGCTATTGATCACGAGTTGCCTATTTTACTGTTAATAATGAAATGTACTAAATTGTGCCCAAATTTCCCTGCTGTGAAGCTGCACAAAGGGTAACTTGCCTCATCTATTTAATAGAGATTTCTCAACATCCTGCTGCTCCAGCTTTAAGGTTACTTTGAATAACATAGTGCAGTGTTTATGTATTGGGTTGATCAGAGAATTGAATAAAGGCAGCAGGTCATCAAACAACCAGATGCAGTGACAGCTCTGATAGATCTCCCTGTAATGTAAAGTCAGGGTTCCCGCAGGGCATTAAAAAGTATTAAGTGATTATGCATGTGAATTTTGCATTACAATAACTACCTTCTCCTCATTCTACTGCGGCTTTGACAAGATGAAAGCTAAAACGTCTTTTGTAAGGCATTGTTGGCAGCAACCCGATGCAGTGGCTGTAAAGGATAGGGGCATCTATTCTTCTTATGGCCTGCATGAAATTGTGAGGGCCTCCTTGATGCACTGCTCCACAACCTCAGGGCGAACCTCAATCAGACACCGGTACACCCGCCACAGTGCCAACAGGATCCCAAATGCATCCTCTACCACCAATCGAGCCCCTCGAAAACTGTATGCAATTGTCCGGAAGTAATCCCCAGTGGCAAGGTACCTGTAGAGACCATAAACAAATTAAAAATTTCATAAAATTTACACTGGAAATGTATTTAATTTCATTATAAATCTACTGGGGGATGACTGAAGCATAGCATAGCTTCAACCGTCTCCTAGCAGCCATTTTCAAAACCATAATTTCTGTACTTATGTCTGTCTTTTTTTTTTTTTTTTTTTTGGCTAGAGTGTACAAAAAAATCCCTCAAATGCAATTAATCTTTATCAAATTTTGTCAAATCAGCCCAAATCAGTAAAAATTGGTGACATAGACAATTTAACCCACTAGATAGCGCCATATAACTCCCATTGTCATTGATTCTACAGATACTGCTCTGTACATTTAAGTACACTGAAAATTAATATTTATAAATACATATTTATACATTAGATGGCAACAATGATAAATGTGCGGAGGTCAAGAAAAAAATGCTGTTTGCTACTACTACCCCACCATCAGCCATTCAAGTCCAAAGTTAATGGGTAATTTAGGTATATGGATATAAAAGCATTTACTAACCCAAGACATGTTCATGGATATCAAAGCATTTACTAACCAAAGACATATGGACAGGCGCTCTGCAACACGTATAGAGCGCCTGTAGTTGGTGTCCTGGAGGGTGATCCTGGCTCTGACGCAGGACAGCAGATCATCAAACTGGGTCTGGGACAGACGAAAGTTCAGCTGAAAATGGCCGTCATCCAGATGCAGCTCTTGGAGGAGATGGTGGAACTCTCCAAAGTCAGAGCGCCAGTGGAGGATTGCACAAACCCAAAAACGGCGCCAAGCACGCCTTGGTTAACTTCTCCTCCACATTAGATAAAGCAATGTAACTCGCTGGATGTAATCCAAATTCGCCATTTTTCAAAATGAAAACAACAGACACAGAGGGCAGAGTGCAGCCACAGTTGATCCTTCTCGAGCGTACAGAGCAAATAGAGGGCAATTACTTGTCCGACCAAATTCCTAAACTCGAGCATCCTTGACGCACAAATGAAGCAAGTGACTCAAAAAATGTAACCGTCCAGCTAGGGGCATTTGACACGTTTTATTCGCTTAATTCGCTCTCAGTGGGAACGGGGTTTTAGTTCACTTCTTTATACAGTCTGTGGTAACGGTCTTACTAACAACAACTATCATGCCAACACAAAATTCCTGATTAACCAACTATAATTGTTTTATAATTAGACGCAGAAAGTACACAGCAGACTTATTTTGACTTCAAGAGCTGCTTATATAATATATCTGTATTGGAGCAAGACGAGTTTTTCTCAAATACATGGGAAAAATCATCTGGGAGCATGACATAATTACTTTGTACACTATGAAAACCACAGATTCAAACATGGCTAAAGTGGGTGAAGTGTCTTGCCAAAGGACACAATAACAGTATGCACCAACTTGCCAAGCCCACCCAACCTATAGGAACGAAAGAATAATGTACAAATAGACTGAGAAGAAGTGTTGGCACTAAAATTTCAAACTCAATTTCTCAATCCTAAGACTAGAATCAAAACTGATTTCAAAACCATGATGATAATAAAAGACACTCTTTCTTTAGACAATAGAATGTGATTTTCAACATTAAATGGTAGTACTTTCTTTTCTATTCCCATGTGTCCTTATATGTGTGTACTCCCTCAGTGGTCCTGTAGGTTCCATAGTGGTCCATGGGTGTATACTAGTCTATGTGCTCTTATACTTGTTCTGATACAGCTCAAGATCATTCTAAAGACAGTATCGATGCCTTCTCAAATGAGTATCTAGTTCGATATCAGTTTTAGTATTCTTTAGTATGTGTTTTACATTAATGGCATATCTCTTGCTGTGTTTGCTGTTTCAGAGTCTGTCTCAGGAGGAGCTGTTCATGCCCTTCCTGGTGGTGAAAGTGATCGATAACTGTCAGTTTTGGGAGCAGGCCGGTGGTGGGACAGTGCTCCATCTGGGCTCTGGAAGACTACCGCTCAGACCCAGGACCGGACCAGGACCAGGACCAAGACCAGAGCCAAGGAGAGGAGGAGGGTGCTGGCTTCACAAGTGAGGCTAATGAACACTCAATGGAGCTCAGGAGAAGGCTTCTTTATACTTTATAGTGACATCACGCATCACTCTTTTTCAGGAGCTTGTGATCAATACGAGCGTTTGTGGTCCGGTTTAGACATTTGATTTTCAACAAAAAAGTGAGAGTGATTAACTGAAAATCAGCTCTTAAATACGAGAAGCGGCGCGGATATAAATTAAGCTAGTTCAAATACTGTAGCATCCATGACACGTGCTCGCTAGTGTTCTTTCACTGGGTACACGCTGCTAGCTTGTGCCCGGGTTCCTTACATTCGTCATATAAATTCTAAATGAACTGCGACCGTGGCCTGCTTCATTTACTCGCGTTTGGAAATGGTTTTGGTTTAGCGTGCGCCGCTTGAAGCTAATGCTCTGCAACATGGAAAACCACTGTGTCCACCGCTAACGGGGCCAAGCTAACGGTTAAGTGACAGACGTTTGAGATTCGGAGGGAAAGAATTTGATCTTGTGCTGCATCCGTCTGCGTTTTTAGTACGAATAAAAGGTTAAAGTCATCAGCGCTCGTGTGCAGATGTCTGTGGTGGGTTTAAGTGACATTTTTGGTTCATTTTCTGGTGGGTTTTTCCTCTGGTCCTGTCAGCTCCTGCCTGTTTGTTTTCTCATTAGCGGATTAAAAATGTCGCTCTATAATCATGGAATTCTTGCTGCTTTCACTTTGTTGCTTCTCTCTGTCGTCAGGAATATTTTAGTGGAAGATTTTATAGTGATTTAGACAGATTTTAGACAGGAGTTTCCAGCCATCAGGGGTGAGATACTTTTAAACGGTATTCAAAAAAGTGAGATACTTTTAAACGGTATTCAAAAAAGTTAAATTAAATTCCTGTATTTTGTATTGTAAATATTGAATGGAATGTTTGATATGTTTGTCATTTCTGTCACATGCATTTACATATTTATTTAGTTTTCAGCTCCCTAAAAGTTCATCAATATGTTAAAAAACAAATACAAATGGCATTCAAATTCACAATTATATATTTACATGATCACAAATAATAATAATAATTGTAATACTGTACCCTGGAGCCAGGCCTGGGGTGGGTGCTCGACAGTGAGCGACGTGGGGCCATCCTCCTGTGGACCCACCAATTGCACGAGTATCCATAGGGGCTGGTGCAGGGAGATCTGTGTGGCAGTCGAAGGCAGGAGCCTCAACGACCAGAGGGACATGAAATGTCACCTCACTGGGGGGGCCCGAGCTCGTGCGGGAGGTTGAGCATTATCGACTAGATATAGTTGGTAACAGTGTCCTGTTATTTGACTTCTGTGCTAGCCACAGTTTGTCCATAATGAACACCATGTTCGAGCACAAGGCCGGAGGTCGATGATTGACTTTGTTGTCATGTCATCTGACCTCCAGCCGCATGTCTTGACCACCTGATTGTGAGTTGGGTCCGCTGGCAGAGGAGGAAGCCGGAAAGACCTGGTAGACACAAGCATATAGTGAAGGTCTGTTGGGAACGTCTGGCAGAGCCCTCTGTCAGGGGGACCTTCACCTCACAACTCCGGGAGAGCTTCTTCCAGATTCTGGGGGAGGCTGGGGACATGGAGTCCCAGTGGGCTTTGTTCTCGGCCTCTATGGTCAATGCGGCCATTGCGGCTTGTAGCTGTGGTCATAAGGTCTTGGCACTTCCCGAACCCGGTGGTGGACACCGGTAGTAAGAGATGCCATCAGGCTGAAGAAGGAGTCTTATAGGGCCTTGTTGGCTCATGGGACTCCTGAGGCAGCTGACAGGTACCGGCGGGCCAAGCATGCTGCAGCCCGGGCATTCACAGAGGCAAAAACTCGGGGCTGGGAGGAGTTCGGAAAGGCCATGGAGGAGGACTATCGGATGGCCTCAAAGAAATTCTGGCAAACCGTCCGATGCTTCAGAAGGGGGAGTGTTTCACTGTGCGGGTGAAGCACTACTTCGGGTAATGACCGAAAGGGCAAGATCGCGGATACAATCGGCCGAAATTAGTTTCCTCCGCAGAGTGGCTGGGCGCTCCCTTAGAGATAGGGTGAGGAGCCGCTGCTCCTCCACGTCGAGAGGAGCCAGCTGATGTGGCTTGGGCATCTGCTTGCTGTAAAGCGCTTTGAGTTATATGGACCATTGATCATTTAACATCTCCATGGAGACAAGCATTTTTTTCTTTTTTTTTTTTTTTTTTTTTTTTAGAAGTATAGGAAATTAAATATTAAATATAAAGTAAACTAATGAAAAATGGTGAGGGACATTGGGCGCAGGTGTATTCAGATTTGGGTGGGAGCTAAACAGCCAGACACTGTTTACTTTGCAGAGAAGAGACAAGTTTTGGTCAGTTTTGTGGTTGCAAACTTTATCTTTGCTATTCTTGCATACAATCACTTCAACTTTTGTAATCTCACCACAGCCTCCTGGGACAGTCCTCTGTACATTCTGACCTCCTCTTTTTACACGCTCCCTTTGTCTTTTTGAATCTAAAGAATTCATTGTTGAACGCTCTGAGCACTGCGCCCACCATAGCTCATCTCAGCGCTCTCATGTTTAGAAATGATCGCACACGCCCTGGCATTTGTTTGGACGATGGGCCGTATATTTCTTTACCCACAATTCCATCTGCCCTCTCTCAGACCTAACCCCTCTCGGAAAAGGGCTGACACAGACGGGCGGTGCTTCTGTGGTGAAAAAGTCATTATTTCATGTTAAGTTAAGTAAACAAAGTGGCTGAATATGCAACAGTGGGTTTTGCAAACTCCAGTGTTCCATATGGACATGGGGTTAGTTGTTTTACCCTTGTATTTTAAAGGTGCATTGTGTAACTTTTCTAGAAGAAGTTCCGGCACCTGCTGCATGGAGATGTCATTGTCTTGTTTGGAATGTTCTGTAGTGCAGCTTTAAAGGTCCTATACTACTCAAAATTGACCCTTGTGAGTTTAAGTCATGCTATAATGTTGTTACCTCCTCAAAAACATACTCTGAGTTGTGTTTTGTTTCATTCAGACGTTTGAATAACCCTTTATTATTAGTCTGTCTACATATTCAAAGCTCAAAATGCTCTGTTCCACCTTGTGATGTCATGAAGCTGTAGTTTTTCAAGTGAACAGCTCCTTTTTACCTCTTGTTCAGTAGAGATTGGCAATTCCATGGTTGAAATTATCCAAATGATTCTAGTGAAGGTGTATAAGTTTAAAAACACAGTGGAGCACTTCCTGTATTACCACATGACATCACAAGGTGGAGCAGACTGTTTTCTGTTTGAGAGATGAACTTCTAAATATGCAGGGTTTGTGTGTTAAACATGTGTGAATGAAACAAAACATAGATCAGAAAATGGCGTAATATGAGCCCTTTAAACTGACTATAAATCTCCAGGTTAAGTTACAGGTCAGATCTGTGGGGACGCCGCTCACAATAAAAATACATGTAATGGAACAGAGGGGAGATAGATAAAAGTACCATAATCACATCTAGACAAACAGTGCACCTTTAAATACACCAAAATGCTTCTTGTTGCTAGTAAATGTTAGAATAAACTGTAGATAAGAACATTACATTCAAATTTTGTCTGATTTTTTAACTTCAGCACCTTTCGAGACCCCTAAACGCTTTCAGTGCATTATTCATTCAAAGAGTAGAGCTTTAACAAGGCCACAAACTGTTCTTCTAACCATTCTTTCATTCAAACATATGTTTTAACGTGACTGACCATTTTTCCCACTGCTTTATAACAAATAACTAAGAATGCACTGGTCCTATATAGGGCTGCAAGATGAATTGTAATGAAACCAAATTCACAATTTGAATGGAAACAATAAGGAAATTGTAAATTGTATGTCCTTTGATAATAGCAAATTCTGTGCATTAAATTATAAGTGAGATTACCTGGAGACATTTACTTTTTAAAGGTCCTAAATAACACAAAATGGACTCTTGTGAGCTTTTAGCCGTTATAATGTTGTTACCTCATCAAAAACATCTAGAGTTGTGTTTTGTTTCATTCACACATGAGTAATCCTTTATTATGAGTCTGTCTACATCTCTAAAGCTCAAAATGCTCTGTTCCACCTTGTGATGTCATGAAGCGGTAGTTTTCAAGTTAACAGCACCTTTTGCCTTTAGTTCAGTAGAGATTGGTAATTCCAGGTCTGAAATTATCCAAATGATTCTAGTGAAGGTGTATGGAGTTTAAAAACACGTTGGAGCATTTCCTGTATGATCACATGCAAAACAAATTATAAAGGCTGCAATTTAAAGTACCATAATTTCCTCCAAAAACAAAATCTCCTGTCCCATTCTGCATAAAAACTGAACGTGTTTAAAATGTGAACTTTGAACAGAATCCTATTTTTAAAGGTACATTGTGTAACTCTTCTGGTTGACTGTCTGTCAAACGCTTTTCTCCATGGAGATGTTACTGCTTTGTCTGGAATGTTTCACAGTATGGCATTAAACCTTTCTATCTTCCTGGAGACCAAAGCAGACCAAGTTACAGGTCAGATCTGTGGCGAGATACCTGTTTTTCTAGGTATTTTTGAGCTATAAAACCACCTTTAATTGAATAAATGTAAAGTAGAGCTGTTTAATGTCATACTGTGGAACATTCCAGGCAGAGCAGTGACATCTCCATAGAAACAAGCAAGCGATGGACCTCCAGTCAAAAAGTTACATAGCGCACACCACCAACACCACAATACACATTCAAAAACTAAACCAGCATCTCAGGTTATATTTTAGCGACAAGGGCCAGGCCTGTAACTTTACACTTGGGATTTGAACCATCAACCCTCCAACGTGCTCCTCGATATTTGTTCAAGCCAACTCCATTTAGCTCCTGGTTGTGACTCTGCAGAAAGAACACGGGTCAGATGGTAATTAGGTCTTGAATTTCTGTCCAAACAAGAGAATATTTGTTTTGACTCTGGTGTATGTAGTGAAATTAAAGACTCGGTTTTCAGAGCAAACAAGTCCAAAATCAACAGAACTCGAGCAGATTCTTGCAAGAGCAAAGATATTAGAATGAGATTTGAGGAATTACGCTCGATAATGTAGCTTAAAGGGCCCATATGACGCTATTTTCTGATCTGTGTTCTAATGTCGTTTCCTCATCACAAACAGACCTGGAATTGTGTTTTGTATCATTCACAAGTTTAACACACAAACCCTGCAGATTTTGTTAATTTCTCAAACTGAAAACACTCTGTTGCACCTTGTGATGCCATGTGGTAAAACAGGAAGTGCTCTACTGTGTTTTTAAACTCCACACACCTTCACTAGAATCATTTGGATCATTTCAACCCTGGAATTGACAATCTCTACTGAACTTAAGGTAAAAGGAGCTGTTAACATAAAAAGGAGCTGTTAACTTAAACTGTTATGACATCACAAGGTGGAACAGAGCATTTTGAGCTTTGGAGATGTAGACAGATTAATAATAAAGGGTTACTCAAACATGTGTGAATGAAAGAAGTTAGCTCCTTTTTCCTTTAGTTCAGCAGAGATCGGCAATTCCAGGGCTGAAATGATCCAAATGATTCTAGTGAAGGTGTGTGGAGTTTAAAAACACATTGGAGCACTATTACCATGTGACATCACAAGGTGGAACAGAGTGTTTTCTGTTTAAGAGAAGAACTCAGCCTCAATATGCAGGGTTTGTGTGTTAAACATGTGAATAAAACAAAACACAACTCCAGGTGTGTTTGTGACGAGGAAACTACATTAGATCAGAAAATAGTGTAATATTGGCTCTTTAAGTTACTTTTACTTGAGTAGTACTTTGCTCAAGTACATTTTTTACGGTTACTTGAGTAAATACTTGGCCCGCTACCTTGTACTTCTACTTGAGTAGTATTGTTTTGAAGTGCAGTTGCTGGCTACTCTACCACCTCTGTCTGAGAATGCTGTAATGTTACGAGTTACAAATAGAAAATGATCTTTCCGAGTCAAACCCAATTTTCACTTTTTTAACCTTATGATACATTTTGTCGTGGGTAACCGCCGGGAAACGATCGCCATGTTTTTCCATCTCCCAAATATTCAGTTACGTCAAAATCTGTCATTCTGAAAGCAGTTAAGGAGCGGTTTAACATCTCCTGTCGCACACGCACGCCCTCTTTAACGATGTGGTTAGTCTGATGTCCAATTCTTACGTTCATTTGATCAAAAAAATTCTTAATGGTCGCCAAAAATCTGTCAAAATCGGTTAAAACGCGACGGGGAAATATGCGATCTGTAAATCTTGGGGAAGGGAACACAGACGCTTCATGCTATCGTTTTTAATTTATGTTTCGTACGATTTGGGGCTTTGTGATGGTTTCCTGTGACAGCGCTCTCTAAATCTTTTTTGTTTGGATAATTTGAGGCTGTGGTGGGGATTATATGGTGTCATAACCCGTGGTCTTTTGATGGTGATTGGTTCAAACTGACACTGATTTATAACATGGGTTTTATGTGGAGGCCATGACACAGTGTAATGCCATTCTCACTAATTATCACATGTGTAAATGAAAGATGTGACATATTTTACAGTTCTATAGTGGTTTCCTTTAGCTTTTAACCCAAATGTTATTCTATCACTAAAACTAAAATGTGTGGAGTCACCAAATTGTTAAAGAGGGGGTTTTACACTTCTCTGGGGTATTAACTGTGAACACGAAGCATATTTAGATCACCATGTTACCTTTTATTGTTTTGATATGCTATGTTTGCCGAAAACAACGTATTAACAAGAGTCCCCCCCATAGACTGTATAAAGAAGTGGACTAAGTGAGTGTGACGTCAGCCATAGCGTTCGGGGCCACTCAAGTGAAGCTCAAGATGCTAACGGTAACTGGCGAATTTTAGCCAGGCTCTATATTATGAATAGCATTTTTTTGACAGACAAAATAGCGAAAAAAAACAACCCACTAGGATCTTGTAAAACGGGTTAATTCGAACATTTTGAGCTGGAAAAGCCCGCATGCATCCATCCTTTCATTCTTTCGTTTTCTTTCGCTTATCTAGGGCCGGTTCGTGGGGGCAGCAGTCTAAGCAGGGAGTCCCAGACTTCCTTCACCCTGGACACTTCCTCCAGCTCCTCCGGGGGGACCCAAGGTGTTCCCAGGCCAGCCGAGAGACATAGTCCCTCCAGCGTGTCCAGGGTCTTCCCCGGGGCCTCATTCCGTCCGCATGCAAACTTCCTATTTGGAACGAGGTGGCTAGTGCATTAGCTCTGTTCATTTATATATACAGTCTATGGTCCCCCCTCCCTTTGCTCACTGGGCTAAGTCACTCCCCCTTCAGAGCGCTATCGCAACACAATCGGCGTGTGTCTCGCTAACGAAACTACTACACGTCACGTCAGGCTTGTCCACGTTCATTCCCAACCTTAATGATTAAAAGTCATTGTGTTGGCGATATTACAAGTAAAGTATTCCAATAACAATATACAGTTTTGTTTTGTTTTTCATTCAGTGTACTGACTATTCAAAATGTGCATACCTTCAAAACAACATTTACTATATATGTATTTTTTGAACATCTGAACATGTCTAATCTAATCTGATCTACGAATGCAATAAGTGTGTTTTTCTTAAGTCAAACAACATTCGATTTTGTTTCTTATTTCAAATGCAAAGAGTTGTTGTTTTCCTTGTCATAAAGGTGCACTGTGTACCTTTTCTGTTGGGGGTGCATCACCTGCTTGTTACTATGGATATGCCTGGAATGTTCTACTTTACATTTACTCAATCACAGGTGGTTTTATAGCTCAAAAATCACAAGTATTCTGACTGTGAGCGGGGTCTGGTTTGATCTCCGTGATGATAGAAAGGTTTAATGCCATACTGTGAAACATTCCAGACAAAGCAACAACATCTCCATGGACAAAAGCATTTGATGGACCCTCCACCAGAAAAGTTACACAATACACCTTTAAGTGTAAAAAGATGTATTTTCACATTTGAAGTACAAAAAGTCTTGTTCCATTGGTAAATCATTTTAGTGATTTTTACTCAAATCGTGACAAAACTTTCTTAATTCAAGTGATCTTAACTTGGCTAGATTTGAGTTTTTGTGGCGCAGTTTTGTGTTTTTGCATAAAATTGTTCAAAAAACTGCCTTAAAGCTACAATCTGTAATTAGACTGGTGGTGGTCTAGTGGTGATATGTGCATTCTCAGATATCACCACTAGATGCTATCTACATAACTGCTGTCTTACAGTGTGCCAGAAGACCAGAGGGCACGAGCGAGTCTGAACAAAGCCCAGGGGAGGGAAAGGTTTCACATCTACCGCATCTTCACATGTACTGCTAAGAGAAAAACTCAAATAATAGTTCTTGTTTCATTCACATGTTTGCGTAACCCTTTATTATTAGTCTGTCTACATCTCCAAAGCTCCAAAATGCTCTGTTCTACCATGTGATGTCATGAAGTGATGGTTAAAGTTCAAGTTAAATGCTACTTTTTTCACCTTTAGTTCAGTAGAGATCGGCAATTCCGGGGCTGAAATGATCCAAATGACTTTAGTGAAGGTGTATGGAGAAGAACTCAGTCTAAATGTGCAGGGTTTGTGTGATAAACATGTGTGAATCAAACAAAACACAACTCTAGGTGTGTTTGTGATGAAGAAACAACAAAATTAGAACAGAGATCAGAAAATAATAGTATAATATAGGTAACAGCTTTCGCATCTGTCACATCTTCACATGTACTGCTAACAAAAAAACTCATAATAAAAACGCAAATAATCTTACAGATGGTAGCTTTAAGAATAGTACTATTACTATAACTGCAATACAGCTATTACTTCTACCATTATAACACATTTAGAACTACTACTACTACTATTGCTACATTATTACCTCTACCCCTATTATTAATGATTTGTATCACTTTGCTCACTCTCCTTTCAGCTCTTCTCCGCCCTGTGTCACTCAGACTTTTCTAAATGTGAAAATGCTTCAGATTTTTGGCTGTGGTTTTGGAGCTGTGCCTCAGAGACCACAGCGGAGAGTCTGACCCACTCCAACAACTATGAGCCATACCCAGAGACTGCTATTGTACCGCACGCTTCATTTAGGCCAATATTTTAAAGGTGCACCGTGTAATTTTTCGGCTGGGGGTCCATTACCTGCTTGTTTGTATGTATATGTCACTGCGCTGCCTGAAATGTTCCACAGTATGACTTTAAACAGCTCTACCTTACATTTATTCAATTACAGGTGGTTTTATAGCTCAAAAACACTTAGAAAAACAGACATTCTGACTGAGCAGGGTCGCCTCTCCACAGATCTGACCTGTAACTTGGTCTGGTTTGGTCATGGATCTATAATAAAAAACTTGATAAGGCATTCCCCCTCTGTCCAGGCTCGAGACAGACTAGTGGCAGCTCCAGGTACTGCAGAAAGAGTTCTCCCATAGAGCGCAATGCATTTTTTGGGAATTCAAACTGCCCGTGTTCGGCTGACAGGGCATCCAGCTTTCACAAAGGGCGGATTTTATAGGATTCTTTTCTATTTTCACAACACAGACGTTTTAAAATGTTTAAATCCTTAAAGCGCCTTAAATTTAGCTTTGTAAGACTTAGCCTGGGTGACAGACCCTCCACCAGAAAAGTTACACAATTCACATTCAAATTCAGGGGCACTGTGTAACTTTCCTGATGAAGGGTCCGTCACCTGCATGTTTCCATGGAGATGTCATTGTTTTGTCTGGAATGTCCCGGTATGGCGTTAAATGTGTCCATTTTGCATTTAAGTAAGTAAGTTTTTATTTATTTAGCGCTTTTCACAGACATATCACAAAGACACTTTACAGATCATTATTCATTCACTCTATACCCGGTGGTGGTAAACTACTATTGTAGCCACAGCTGCCCTGGAGCAGACTGACGGAAGCGTGGCTGCCATCTGCGCCATCGGCCCTTCCGACCACCACCATATCTCACGCACACACCACTTTCATACTGGACAATGTGGTTGAAGTGTCTTTCCTAAGGACACAACAACAGTTTTTGCGACTGGCGCCATCATTTACTCAATAACATGTTTTTTTATTGGCTTTAAAGCTTACATTCTTACTGTGTGTGGGCTCGCCTCACCACAGATCTGACATGTAACTGGCCCTACTGTGTCCGTAGAGAGAAACGTGTGTAATGCCATACTGTGTGACATTCCAGGCGATATAACCACAGAGAGGCAGTGCACCTTTAAGAACGGTCTGCCTTTGTGAACTTTTGACCAAATTTCATATGGCAAACTCACATGGTTCACACTTCAGATCCCAAACCCCGAAATCCATCAGCAGCATTTGAAAATATTTGTATTTTTGGTTGACACTTTTTAAACACACATGACTCATTTTCATAACTTCATAATTCTCTGGGATTTTTGCCACAGCCACCACCTTGTTCTGTTTAAAGGTCCAATATTACACAAAATTAACTCTTGTGAGCTTTAAGTCGTGTTATAATGCGGTTACCTCCTCAAAAACAGACCTGGAGTTGTGTTTTGTTTAATTCACATGTTTGAGTAACACTTTATTCTTAGTCTGTCTACATCTCCAAAGCTCAAAATGCTCTGTTCCACCTTATGATGTCATGAAGGGGTGGTTTTCAAGTTCACAGCTCCTTTTACCTTTAGTTCAGTAGAAATTGGTAATTCCAGGGTTGAAATTATCCACATGGTTCTAGTGAAGGTGTATGGAGTTTAAAAACATGATAGAGCACTTCCTTCCATTTAATAAACAGTTTTCAGAGTGCTGCACATATAAAGATAACATTAAAAACAACAAAAGGTATACAACAGAGGGTGTATTATATATTACCACATGACATCACAAGGTGGAACAGAGTGTTTTCAGTTTCAACAACATTAGAACATAGATCAGAAAATAGCTCTTTATTAAATATTTGACTTCATGTAGTTTTTTTTTTTTTTTTTTTGGTGTAGCGTTGAAAGTTGTTTGTACAAAGTGTGTGGCATATTTGAGTCTCATGTAAAAGATCAAATAGTTTACGCCTTTTAAAGAAATGTAAATACTGACTCGTGTTTTCTCTCGCATGCATTCAGATGGTCAGTCGGGTAAGTACCGGGAACATATAATAGATATTGTTTAGGAGCTTTCATCAGACTTTCCTACAGCACAGTCAAAAACCCTCTTTCTTTAGACAATAGAATGCGATTTTCAACATTAAATCGCAGTACTTTCTTTTCTTTTCCCATGTGCTCGTATATCTGTGTGATCCCTCAGTGGTCCAGGTAGATTCCATCGTGGTCCATGGGCGTACAGTATATTAGTCTATGCATTCAGACCGCTGGGTGCCTCTAGTTGGACACCTTTGCATTTGAGATTAGACGCCCTCGACGAATGGGAGAAAAATACTTGATGCACGTTCAGGGCATCTGTTGCGGTCTGCGAGTGTCTTGTTTTCCCGGTCTAGAGAGTGTCTTTAGTGTACGTATTATCTAAAACCCATCAGCGCAGGCGATCGGCTCTGCTGTTGTGGCGTATATATATTTATACTCTGCGTAGATTTCTTGTTCTGGCGTTTGTGGCTCCCGGGTCTTTCTCTTTCGTCTCCTTCTTCCGAGTAATAACGTCGCTACGTCACTGGATAGTCGTCCCTGATTGGTTGACGCCCTAGACGCCGTGTGTCCACATAGACTTTGCGTGTAAACTGGACGCCTTGACGCTCCAGTCTGAACGCAGCTTTATACTTGTTCTGATGCAGCTCGAGATCATTCTAAAACTATTCAGGAAAGGTTCACTTCTGTCAATGGGACTTCCTTTTAGTATCGATACCTGCGAAAAATGAGTATCTAGTTTCGATACTAGTTTTAGTATCGATTAGGATCTGCTTTAAGATACTTTTGACAACCTCAGAGTATTCTAACCTGCCATGTGTACTTTAAGTAACACATGTGAAACCGTAGACTGAATATATATATATATATATATATATATATATATATATATATATATATATATATATATATATATATATATATATATATATAGGAAGTGAGCATGGCGCGCTTCTGGTTCCATCAACTCTGGCTCCAATTCATTTTGTTCATTTTGGTCTTAAAATGTTCGTATTAACTCGCTCTACATGATCCTGGTGTTTTTATTTCGCTGTTTTGTCCGTAAATAAATTCCTTTTCCTAATATGGAACTGGCTCCAAGTTCACTCCTGTATCTGCTAGGCTAATGCCATACTGTGGACAATTTAAACCAAAGCAATAACATCTCTATGGAGACAAACAGGTTGTGGACCTTCTCCAGAAAAGTTGCACAGTGCACCTTTACCCTATGTAATGAGTTTGACTATCTGCAATGAGACAGAAATATAGAACTTTTTCCTGATATTCTAATTAGTTGTGATGGACTAGAAATTTGCATAAGCAGCTCGAAAAAGAAATCTGTTGCACTCTATCTGCATTTTATTGATCCTGGTATTTTTGTTTTGCTATTTTGTCCGTAAATAAATTCCTATTCCTAACATGGACCTGGCTCCAAATTCACTCCTATAACTGCAAGCCTCAGTGAGCTTCATTTGACTCTGGGTGAAATCACGCTCTCTCAATCCACTTCTTTATACCGTCTGTGGCCGCGTCTCATTTCTCTTTCCTCGCTTCCTTCTACTTGATTCCTCTCCTCGATCCTCCATATTTCAGCTGTCAATCAAACGTGTACTATTAAGCGACGTCCCAAAGAAAACCACGGAAGGAAGAAAGACGTAAACTCAAGGGAGGCTTCAGGAAGCAGACTTCAGAGAAAAGTATCAAACTTTATTGGTCTCAGTGAAGAGTTTGTATCCTCTCTCCTCGCTTTGTCTCCTCTGCGGGTGGGACTTCCTCAGCCTTTTCCTGCAGAATCGAGGAGAGGCATCGAGGAGAAGGAAGTGAGGAAAGAGAAACGCGACGCGCCCTATGTGTGAAACGCCAAGATACTCAAACAAGAGTCAATGGGCCCTCAGAGTCCATATTTGGCCCTTTAAACCTTGGCTTAAGTACTTTTAATCCTGGTAATGTCTCTCTGTCTCGTATACTAATAAATATGTCCCACACTTAATACTCGCCAGTGGAAGATTCTAGTTCAAACTTCAATACAGTCTTTCTCTTTCACCTCCACGTTCACTGGTGAGGTCCAAGACTGGCATTTCCATGTGGTCAGAGCCGTAAAAACTGACCTTAAACTGTGATTTGGGTCCAACGCTGCGTCTCCATGGTGCCCGGAGGAACAGACAGGAAGTGCTTCGGTTTAGAACGTTTATGGCGCAGTGATCCTGACCCGACAGAGGGGGCAGCGGCGAGAAAGAGGGTTTAATGATGACGACGCATGAGCGGATTAAAAGGAAGTTAGAAGGTCACTTAGTCTGTGTTTTACTGTTTTTAATTCATATATTTACCATGTCATACTTGGCATCATGCCGGGGGTGTTCTACATGTATCTCTAATAGTGGAATGTTTAGGAGTTACCATGGTGACACAATGCACACACTAGCATTGTCAAAAAAGTTTTAATATAGTCCGAAACTGCAAGAAAAAAGCACTTTTATAAAACCACATGTAAGATAGAGCCGTTTAATGTCATACTGTGGAACATTCCAGGCAGAGCAATGACATATCCATAGAAACCATAGAACAGGTGACGGAAGTTACACAGTGCAGCTTTAATGTGAATCTTTTGGTGTTTTCAGGTGGAGAAGTTCATTGACTGGTGGAGTAAGTTCTATGCTTCAACCGGAGACGAGAGCAAATGTGGAGCCTGTGGAGAAAGGACTGGACACACTCTGTAACTGTAAATACTACTACTACTACTACTACTACTATTACTACCGCTACTACTGCGGCTACTACTACTGCTGCTACTACAATTACTACTGCTACTGCTACTACTACTATTATTATTACTGCTACTATTATTACTACTGCTACTACTGCTGCTACTACTATTACTGCTACTGCTACTACTATAAGTACTGCTACTTTTACTACTGCTGCTACTACTATTGTTACAACTACTGCTATGACTGCTTCTATTACTACTACAGCTACTACTGCTGCTGCTGCTACTACTGCTACTATGCTACTACTATAACTACTACTACTACTGCTACTGCTACTACTACTACTACTACTGCTACTGCTACTATCACTACTACTACTACTACTACTACTGCTACTGCTACTACTGCCACTGCTGTGGTCGTGTTGTTCTCCTCATTTACGCCGTAAAGGAGGTGATGTGCTCTTTCAAACCTTCTCTTCATCTCTCCTCTCTCTCTCCTCATCCCCCTCTCTCAGTCTCTCTTCCTTTTGTCTCACTCTTCACCTCTCTTCTCTCCTTTCACTTATTTCTCCTCTGTTTCTCCTCTCTGTCCCTTCTCTCGTCTTTGTCCTTTTCTCTTCTTCAGATCCATGACGTGTAGAACTCAATTCAGAGAGACACATGCTTCTGTCTGGAATGAACCGGGTAATGTCTCTTCACCTTTAGTCCCCGTCTCTGCTTTCCCTTCCTCCCACTCTCTTTCTGTCTCTCTACATCCTCCTCTTCCTCCTCTCCTCTCTCTTTTCCCACATGAGTTTTTTAGGATGACGTGAGATTTTGAGCTGAACTGAAGTGAGGTCCAAAAGTCGAGAGGCCAAAAGGGCAGTGGACACACAACGCACAACAACACACAACACCAGCTTTTTTTCATGCGTCTGGAGTCACTCTGTACACACTGTATAGAAGAAGTGAGTGTGACTTCACCCGCAGCGCTTGGCTCCAGTCAAATGAAGCTCACCGTGGCTAGCTGTTACAGGAGCCAATTTGGAGCATTGCGTAACTTTTCTCGTCGAGGGTCCACCACCTGCTTTTCTCCGGGGAGATGTTGTTGCTTTGTCTGGCGCACACGGGCACACACACACGGGCACACACGGACAGACTCAAACATGATACCAACCATACACACAGGCGCAGACACAAGCACATACACATGGGCACATACGTGGGCGTGCACACACACATGAGCACACACGAGCACACACTCGCACACACATGGACACAAGCACACACACAGGCACGCACACACACGGACACAGGTTCACACACAGGCACACTCAAACATGATGCCATCCACTACTCCTACTACTACTGCTACTACTACTACTGCTGCTATTACTACTATGGCTACTACTATGGCTACTACTGCTATTGCTACTACTACTACTACTACTACTACTACTATTACTACTGCTACTACTACTACTGCTACTACTACTATGACTACTCTTACTTTTCCATGTACACACACGAGCACACACACGCACACACAGGTTCACACACAAACATGATGCCATCCACACACACAGAACACGGCTTTAGCGTTGAGACTGGCAGCGGGCGTAATTGTACAAATGAATTAGGCGTGGCACTGACTCAAAACACTCTGGGGTCAGTCTGGAACATGTGACTTTTCAGAGCAAGAATATTAAAAGAGAAATAAACCAAACAGAGCAGGGCAGTTACGCAGAAAATTCACAGGAAATTCATGAACAGTCTGAAGTTATAGACCGAACTGTTTGAACCAACACAGTAATGAAATGCAGTAGTGCGCGGTGACTTTTATGGGTAGGAAAGCAGACCCAGTATTTAGTCGACAACAGTTTAATAACACCACTTTTTATGCAAACTACACTGCAAATTAGTATATTTTTTACTCGCATTAATTACATGTATACTGAGCCGTTCTGGAGTCAAATCAGAGAAGCCTAGACCATAGAGTTTATTATTATTTGTATATAGGACTGTGTACAACCAAAGATGTTCATTTTGTCTTCTTATGTACTTTAACTTCTTGGGTTCTTTTTTTAAAGACAATACAGTAACATGTATTTACCTTGTTGACATGTTTCGGCTGCTGCTGCTGCTGCTGCATCTTCAGAACTGTCCCCGGTGTTGGTGGTGACGTGTCGTATATCAGCTGTTGTTACTTCCTGTAGGCGTGGTCAGTCTGAGCGACCTGTCAGGTCCATCAGGCTGACCACCCCTCCCGTCCTCCTCCTGTCGCCCGGTGCTCTCTGGAGGAGGCTGCCCCAGGTGTGTGAAAAGAGGAACGCTCCGTCATCACGGTTAATGCTGTCCGTGCCTCGTTTCCTGATTTCAATGGCCTCCCTGATCCAGCGTTTGAACTTGTTGTTTTCCGATCCAATGACCCAGGAAACAAGCCACCAACAACAGTGACAGTCCTGAAGATGCAGCAGCAGCAGCTGAAACATGTCAACAAGGTAAATACACGTTACTGTATTGTCTTTAAAAAAAAAGAACCCAAGAAGTTAAAGGGACTGTATACACACTTAAGAGGCTGCAACTTGTACAAAACGCGGCTGCAAGGTTTTTAACGGGAGCGAACAGGCAAACACACGTCACACCAATGTCATCTTCACTGCACTGGCTTCCTGTTAAGTTCCGTGTTGATTTTTATAATTATGGTTTTAACTTACAGAGCTCTAAATGGATGGGCGCCCCAGTACATCAGTGACTGACTGCGCCCCTACACCTCAGGCCGAACCCTCTGGTCCTCTGGTCAGGGCCTCTTGAGGGTCCCAAAGACCCGCTTTGAAACACGGGAGGACCAGTCCTTTCAGGCTGTGGGCCCCTAATTATGGAATGCCCTGCCTCAGCCCTCCTTGAGACAGACTCTATTGACTCTTATAAAAAACAGCTCAAGACACACACCGTTATTTAGACAAGCTTTTGGTTGACTGTGTATGTAATTCCTGTTCTTGTACATGTTTTTAATTACACTCTGTAAAGCACTTTGTGATATTTTTTTTTTTTTTATCTGTAAAAGCTGCTCTATAAATAACGTCTTACTTACTTATTTGACACTCTCTTTGTACAAACAGGGCTATTCGTGGGCTGTTTGTCTCTACTTGTACACTTCTTTATCCAGCTGAGCCTTCACGACTATTATCTGTGTAATTATTATTATGCATCTAGAAACCCTATGAGGGACATATGACGGCAACATCAACAACAGTGCACTGGTCAGACAGGTGCTCTGGTCAGACAGGTGCACTTATAGCCTGATGTGTCACAAACTTCCCCTTCAAAAACACCTCTAAAACCACAATGCTGCTCTGTGATTGGTCTGAACCCCTGGTCATCTGAACCTTAATTCTGGTTCAGTTCACTCACTCATGGATTTAAACACCCGTGTTCAGAAAGTACGTACCGGCATTATGTAACTTTTTGGTTGGGGGTCCGCCACCTGCTTGTTTCTATGGATATGTCATTGCTCTGAAAGGAATGTTCCACAGTATGACTTTAAATAGCTGTATGTTACATTTATTCAATTACAGGTGGTTTTATAGCTCAAAAATACCTAGAAAAACAGACATTCTGACTGAGCGGAGTCGCCTCTCCACAGATCTGACCTGTAACTTTGCCTGGTTTAGTCTCCAAGGAGATAGAAAGGTTTAATGCCATACTGTGAAACATTACAGATAAAGCAATAACATCTCCATGGAGAAAAGCATTTGACAGACCCTCCAAAAACAATGCACCTTAAAGAAAATCCAAAATTCTTCAGAAAATACTGCTTGGTTATCTGCTAATCTTGTACAAATATACCTTCATATTGTGGGGTTGTAAGTTTGTCATAAAAAGCAAAACATTTTCAAATTTTACAGACATTCAAAATATATAATAATAAATGTTCATCCACATTCAGAACCCCACGCACTGTAATAATAGTGTAGTGTAATAGTGTGTGACCACTAGATGTCACTGTTTACTCACCCATCAGCTGTTGGGCCTCACTTTGAATTCACACGTTCTTCACCTGTACCTGAGCCAGTGCGCGTCCTTTTAAGACCTCATTTTGTTTACTGAGGTTTAGTCTCTGAATATTTGTGCTCAGAACATGGCCGTCCCTGGTTGGGGAGCGGCACCAGAAAAAGGGACATTGAACGGATTGACAAACTGATCCACAAAGCTGGTCATGTGATCGGCTGTGAGCTGGAGACATTTGTCACAGTGAGGGACAGGAGGACACTGGACAAACTGCTCTCCATCATGGACACTCCTGCTCACCCACTGCACCAGACTATAGAGGGACAGAGGAGATAATACTCCCTACAACTGTACAACAACTCACCCACTGCACCAGACTATAGAGGAACAGAGGAGATAATACTCCCTACAACTGTACAACAACTCACCCACTGCACCAGACTATAGAGGGACAGAGGAGATAATACTCCCTACAACTGTACAACAACTCACCCACTGCACCAGACTATAGAGGGACAGAGGAGATAATACTCCCTACAACTGTACAACAACTCACCCACTGCACCAGACTATAGAGGGACAGAGGAGATAATACTCCCTACAACTGTACAACAACTCAGCCACTGCACCAGACTATAGAGGGACAGAGGAGATAATACTCCCTACAACTGTACAACAACTCACCCACTGCGCCAGACTATAGAGGGACAGAGGAGATAATACTCCCTACAACTGTACAACAACTCACCCACTGCGCCAGACTATAGAGGGACAGAGGAGATAATACTCCCTACAACTGTACAACAACTCACCCACTGCACCAGACTATAGAGGGACAGAGGAGATAATACTCCCTACACCTGTACAACAACTCACCCACCGCACCAGAATATAGAGGGACAGAGGAGATAATACTCCCTACACCTGTACAACAACTCACCCACCGCACCAGAATATAGAGGGACAGAGGAGCTCATTCTCCAACAGGCTCCTACAGCTCCACTCAAACAGTGACAGATACAGGACTACATTCATACTATAATACTCCCTACAACTGTACAACAACTCACCCTTATGTAACAGATAATACTCCCTACAACTGTACACCTTTCTCTTATGTAACAGATAATACTCTCTACAACTGCACAACAACTCACCCTTATTTAACAGATAATACTCCCTACAACTGTGCAACGACACACCACTAGGCAATAGATAATACTTCCTAAAACTGTACAACGTCTTACCTTTATGTAACAGATAATACTCCTTACTAATGTACAACTCACCCTTATGTAACAGATAATACTCCCTACAACTATAATATATTACTATATTTCAGTTTTTTACTTACTGTACATACTTTTACATAATTTGTGTCAAATTGCTTTTTGCTTTTTTTTATTGCAACTTATTACAAGTTTATTACCTTTTTTTTTACTCTTTGTTATTATATTTTATTGTGATGTGTGAGCTGCTGTGTCCAAGTCATTTCCCTTGTGGATCAATAAAGTTTGTCTAAGTCTAAGGTCTGTTTGTGATGAAGAAACAACATTATAACATCGCATAATATGGACTCTTTAAACATGGCTGGAAGTCGGATGAGGACAATTACCTGGCATTTGGAAGAAGTCTGGAGTCATGTCCTTTAGCTGACCAGAGACCAGAAGGTTTAGACAGTCACGCTCAAGAACATTTACAATGGAGATCTTCACTCCCTCCCATTTCAAAGTCCACTCTGGTTCAGGAGGTACATTTTTCATTCATTTTTTCCCACAGACTTTTTGAGAACTTCAGATATCCAAAAGGGCCCCTATTACACTATTTTCTGATCTATGATATAATGTTTCCTCATCACAAACATACCTGGAGGTGTGTTTTGTTTCATTTCAGCACTCGAATCTCTACCGAAGTAAAGGTAAAAAGGTAGCTGTTAACTTGAAAACTTCTACTACATGACGTCACATCATTCAAGGTGGAACAGAGAATTTTGAGGTTTGGATATAGACGACGTAATAATGAAACTAAACACAACTCCAGGTATGTTTTGGATGATGTAACATTATAACATGACTTCAAGCTCACAAGAATCCCTTTGGTGTATTATAGGACCTTTAAATCTACACTATGGATTATTTTAGGCTCCTTTGCCACAAGCAGGTGGTGGACTCTACACTCAAAAAGTTCTATAACGCAGCTTTAATTGTCAAAAACTAGGCCCACGTCATGATTTTAATAGCAGACTTTTCCACGTCTTTAGAATGTTTGAGTTGAGCTGCTCTCTGCCTCTGGAAAAGGACCTGTGCGTGGCTCTGTACGACCACGACCTCCTCACCAAAGATGAGAAGATCGGAGAAACCGTCATCGACCTGGAGAATGTCGGGTTTTAGATTTAACACACACGAAACGGGTCTTAAATGTGTCTATAATCAAAGATGACGGGTAAGGGTCTGTAGAAGTCTGTAAGGATTCACTGTTAAAGCAAGAAATTAGCACCTTTTCCTGTTTTTGTTTAGTTCTGGTTGAGTTCCAGTTTAGTCCTGGTTTAGGTCTGGTTTAGTCCTGATTGAGATCCAGTTTAGTCCTGGTTGAGTTCCGGTTTAGACCTGGAGGGCAAGATAGAGGGCAAGGGTCTGTATAAATCTGTAGGGATTCACTGTTCATGCAAGAAATTTGCAGCTTTTTGTGTTTTTATTTAGTCCTGGTTGAGTTCCAGTTCAGGTCTGGGCTGAACAGGTGGAAGGATCAGCTGGTGTAGTCCTGGTTTAGTCCTGGTTTAGTCCTGGTTCATGGTTCTTCTCAGGTCTAAGGTGAACAGGTGGAGGGGTCAGCTGGTTTAGTCCTGGTTCATGGTTCTTTTTCTTCTTCTCAGGTCTGGGGTGAACAGGTGGAAGGATCAGCTGGTTTAGTCCTGGTTTAGTCCTGGTTCATGGTTCTTCTTCTTCTCAGGTCTGAGGTGAACAGGTGTGTCTTTGTCAGATCTTAAACAGACTGTGTGAGAGGAGGAACATCAGGAGGCCTCTGCACTAGGGAAACACAGTTCAGTTCAGTTCAGTTCAGTTCAGAGGAGAACACGTCTTTAAACATTCTATTATTTATACAAAACCTTTAATGCCATTCTGTGAAACATTGCAGACAAAGCCATAACATCTCCATGGGCATTTGACGGACCTCCACCAGAAAAGTTACACAATGCAACTTTAAGACATAAACCCTGAGGCACAGCTGTGAAGTGAAGACCATTTCAGGGGTAACTTTTCTGGTGGAGGGTCCATCACCTGTTTGTCTCCATGGAGATGTTATTGTCTAGAATGTTCCACAGTATCAAGTAAACCTATTTATCTCAAGATAGACAACTATAGACTGCATAACACGTCAGATCTGTGGAGAGTCGCCCGATTCACAAAGAGAATTATTGTATTTTTGAACAAAATCTTTCTTTTCTACATAATTGTGTACATCTGGCTTTATATACTTAATGTCGTCTGTGTATATCAAATGTAGAAAGTAAAAAAATAGAATGAATGAGAGGGAGTGTCCAAACCTTTGACTCACCGATCATGATGTATTTTCCAAACTCAGCCTAAATAATGAAGTCTTTTTTGGTGTTAATGTCCAGGTTTTTCCTTCGTTGTATCATCTGGAACACTCAGGACGTGATCTTAGATGACGTCAGCCTCTCTGGGGAGAAGATGGGCGATATCTACGTCAAAGGGTGAGGCCCACGCTGCAGAAGACAGAACTTCACTTCAAAATGTTGACCTTTTTTAAGAAGGTTTCACTCAGAGAGATGTATATGTACTTAGTCGGTCTAGTTTTTTTACTTGCCTCAATGTATATTGCAGCAGAAATATGTAGTAGTAGTAGTAGTAGTAGTTAGAAAAAACATAGTAGTAGTAGTAATAATAGTACTAGTAGTAGTAGTAGTAGTAGTAGTAGTAGTAATTGTACTAGTAGCAGTCGTAGTAGTAGTAGTAGTAATAGTAGTAGCAGTAGTAATAGTACTAGTAGCAGTAGTAGTAGTACAAGCAGTAATTGCAGTACAAGCAGTAGTAGTAGTAGTAGTAGTAGTAGTACTAATAGTACTAGTAGCAGTAGTAATAATAGTACAAGTAGTAGTAGCAGTAGTGTTAGCAGTTGTAGTAGTAGTAGTAGTAGTAGTAGTAGTAGTAGTAGTAATAATAATAGTAGCAGTAGCCATCCATCCATTCATCCATTTTCTTCCACTTATCCGTGGCCGGGTCGCGGGCCAACAGTCTAAACTCCCAGACTTCCCTCACCCCGGACACTTCCTCCAGCTCCTCCAGGGGGACCCCAAGGTGTTCCCAGGCGAGCCTAGAGACACAGTCCCTCCAGCGTGTCCTGGGTCTTCTCCGGGGCCTCCTCCCGGTGGGACATGCCCGGAACACCTCCTGAGGGAAGCGTCCAGGAGGCATCCGGAACAGATGCCTGAGCCACCTCAGCTGGCTCCTCTCGACATGGAGGAGCAGCGGCTCTACTCCGAGCTCCTCCCCTGTGCCTGAGCTCCTCATCCTGTCTCTAAGGGAGCGCCCAGCCACTCTGCGGAGGAAACTCATTTCGGCCGCTTGTATCCACGATCTTGTGCTTTCGGTCATTGCCCAAAGCTCATGACCATAGGTAAATACAAGTAGTAGTAGCAGTAGTACTAGCAGTAGTAGTAGTAGTAATAGTAGTAGTAGCTGTACTAATAATAGTACAAGTAGTAGTAGTAGTAGTAGTAGTAGTAGTAGTAGTAGTAGTAGTAGTAATAGTAGTAATTTAAGTATTCATCTGAAGCAGACTTGTACAATGGCACATTTACAGCAGTGTGAGGCCAACCATGACTTAAAGCCTGGCTCAGAGGGAGGTCTTAAGGCCTGGCTCTGAGGGACGTTTGGCCCATGGAGAAGAGACAGTGTAAAGTGACAGCTCCTGGTGATAATTCACATGTTTTGGACCAAGTGTGTGTGAAAACGACAGCAGCAGATTTAGCAGGAGTCTGGGTGTGGAGCTGAGAAGGAGAGACGCAGACAGGGCTTTAAAACTGGAACCAGCCCATCTGAAGTCACCACAGAGAATTATTAAAGGGCCCATGTTACGCTATTTTCTCATCTTATAATGTGGTTTCCTCATCACGAACATACCTGGAGTTGTGATGATGTTGACTTGAAAACTACCACTTTAGAACAGACTAATAATAAAAGATTACTCAAACATGTGAGAATAAAACAAAACACAACTCCAGGTTTGTTTTGAACCTCACAAGAATCCATTTTGTGTAATATAGGACCTTTAAAGTAATGTTGGGAGTACATCGTAGTAGATGTTGTAGTTGCAGCTATAGTAGTAGTGGTTCTGGTTTAGTCCTGGTTTAGTTCTGGTTTAGTTCTGGAGACGGCTTTAAACCTGGAATCAGACCATAAAGTAGTGTGGGATATACGTAGTAATAGCAGTAACTCTAGTAGCAGTTAAATTATCTGCATTAATACCACTAGTAGTAGCAATAGTTATAAAAGTAAAGTTATAAAAGAAGTAGAAGTTGTAGTACTTAACTTGGTCCCGAATGCCTGAATACTGTGGAATATTCCAGGCTGATAATCACATCTCGCCGAAAACGCTAGAAAAAATACAAAATGGATTTTCAGGAGCGTGTGATTTCGATTTTTTGATTTTCAGTCAGTTCTTTGCGGTCGGATTACATTCGAGATCAGATTCACTTGTAACAGAGCTTCAGACAGAGCAGTGCCCTAGTTAGCATCACACCAAGTATCAACAAGTATCAATAGTTAGCATTTGTGTATCTATAGTGTATTTGTATCTCTGTAATCCCTGTTGTGTTCCAAAGTCCCAAACTACTTGAACTGTTTTTCACGGAGAGAAGGTCCTGCGCAGTTGTATTTTCCAGCTCTCCTCACATTAACATAATTCCCCTTTTGGACGGGTGAAGGCATCGATCTCAGCTTCACAGTTCGGAAAAATTTCTCTGACATTTTCTACAAATCTCCTGAGACGGATTTTGTTTCAAGAGCAGAAAAAACCATCAATGCTTTTCTGTATTTTTTAAGGTAAAACATAGAATCGCTCAGTGTAGCAGAGTGACGGGGACGGGGAGTATAATGAGAGGTGACAGAGGTGTTTGGTGTGAAGATTTTTGGAACAAACTCTGGCAGAGTGGTTAGCCTGTCTCCTCCTCGCCTCTCCTAGTCCTGACTCAGTTCAGGTTTAGTCCTGGTTCAGTCCTGGTTTAGTCGTGGTTTAGCCTTGGTTCAGACCTGGTTTAGTCCTGGTTTAGTCCTGGTTTAGACATGGTTCAGACATGGTTCAGACCTGGATTAGTCCTGGTTTAGCTTTGGTTCAGACCTGGTTTAGTCCTGGTTTAGCCTTGGTTCAGACCTGGTTTAGTCCTGGTTTAGTCCTGGTTTAGCCTTGGTTCAGACCTGGTTTAGTCCTGGTTTAGCCTTGGTTCAGACCTGGTTTAGTCCTGGTTTAGTCCTGGTTTAGCTTTGGTTCAGACCTGGTTTAGTCCTGGTTTAGCCTTGGTTCAGACCTAGTTTAGTCTTGGTTTAGTCCTGGTTTAGTCCTGGTGTAGACATGGTTCAGTCCTGGTTTAGTCCTGGTTTAGCCTTGGTTCAGACCTGGTTTAGTCCTGGTTTAGCCTTGGTTCAGACCTGGTTTAGTCCTGGTTTAGTCCTGGTTTAGACATGGTTCAGACATGGTTCAGACCTGGATTAGTCCTGGTTTAGCTTTGGTTCAGACCTGGTTTAGTCCTGGTTTAGTCCTGGTTTAGCTTTGGTTCAGACCTGGTTTAGTCCTGGTTTAGCCTTGGTTCAGACCTAGTTTAGTCTTGGTTTAGTCCTGGTTTAGTCCTGGTGTAGACATGGTTCAGTCCTGGTTTAGTCCTGGTTTAGCCTTGGTTCAGACCTGGTTTAGTCCTGGTTTAGCCTTGGTTCAGACCTGGTTTAGTCCTGGTTTAGTCCTGGTTTAGTCCTGGTTTAGCCTTGGTTCAGACCTGGTTTAGTCCTGGTTTAGCTTTGGTTCAGACCTGGTTTAATCCTGATTTAGTCCTGGTTTAGCCTTGGTTCAGACCTGGTTTAGTCCTGGTTTAGCCTTGGTTCAGACCTAGTTTAGTCTTGTTTTAGTCCTGGTTTAGCCTTGGTTCAGACCTAGTTTAGTCTTGGTTTAGTCCTGGTTTAGTCCTGGTTTAGACATGGTTCAGACCTGGTTTAGTCCTGGTTCAGTCCTGGTTTAGTCGTGGTTTAGCCTTGGTTCAGACCTGGTTTAGTCCTGGTTTAGCCTTGGTTCAGACCTGGTTTAGTCCTGGTTTAGTCCTGGTTTAGTCCTGGTTTAGACATGGTTCAGACATGGTTCAGACCTGGATTAGTCCTGGTTTAGCTTTGGTTCAGACCTGGTTTAGTCCTGGTTTAGTCCTGGTTTAGCTTTGGTTCAGACCTGGTTTAGTCCTGGTTTAGCCTTGGTTCAGACCTAGTTTAGTCTTGGTTTAGTCCTGGTTTAGTCCTGGTGTAGACATGGTTCAGTCCTGGTTTAGTCGTGGTTTAGCCTTGGTTCAGACCTGGTTTAGTCCTGGTTTAGCCTTGGTTCAGACCTGGTTTAGTCCTGGTTTAGCCTTGGTTCAGACCTGGTTTAGTCCTGGTTTAGCCTTGGTTCAGACCTGGTTTAGTCCTGGTTTAGTCCTGGTTTAGTCCTGGTTTAGGCTTGGTTCAGACCTGGTTTAGTCCTGGTTTAGCTTTGGTTCAAACCTGGTTTAATCCTGGTTTAGTCCTGGTTTAGCCTTGGTTCAGACCTGGTTTAGTCCTGGTTTAGCCTTGGTTCAGACCTAGTTTAGTCTTGGTTTAGTCCTGGTTTAGTCCTGGTTTAGACATGGTTCAGACCTGGATTAGTCCTGGTTTAGCCTTGGTTCAGACCTAGTTTAGTCTTGGTTTAGTCCTGGTTTAGTCCTGGTTTAGACATGGTTCAGACCTGGATTAGTCCTGGTTTAGCTTTGGTTCAGACCTGGTTTAGTCCTGGTTTAGTCCTGGTTTAGCTTTGGTTCAGACCTGGTTTAGTCCTGGTTTAGCCTTGGTTCAGACCTAGTTTAGTCTTGGTTTAGTCTTGGTTTAGTCCTGGTGTAGACATGGTTCAGTCCTGGTTTAGTCCTGGTTTAGCCTTGGTTCAGACCTGGTTTAGTCCTGGTTTAGCCTTGGTTCAGACCTGGTTTAGTCCTGGTTTAGCCTTGGTTCAGACCTAGTTTAGTCTTGGTTTAGTCCTGGTTTAGTCCTGGTTTAGACATGGTTCAGACCTGGTTTAGTCCTGGTTTAGTCCTGGTTTAGCCTTGGTTCAGACCTGGTTTAGTCCTGGTTTAGTCCTGGTTTAGACATGGTTCAGACCTGGTTTAGTCCTGGTTTAGCTTTGGTTCAGACCTGGTTTAGTCCTGGTTTAGTCCTGGTTTAGCTTTGGTTCAGACCTGGTTTAGTCCTGGTTTAGCTTTGGTTCAGACCTAGTTTAGTCCTGGTTTAGCTTTGGTTCAGACCTGGTTTAGTCCTGGTTTAGTCCTGGTTTAGCTTTGGTTCAGACCTGGTTTAGTCCTGGTTTAGCTTTGGTTCAGACCTAGTTTAGTCTTGGTTTAGTCCTGGTTTAGTCCTGGTTTAGACATGGTTCAGACCTGGTTTAGTCCTGGTTTAGCTTTGGTTCAGACCTGGTTTAGTCCTGGTTTAGTCCTGGTTTAGCTTTGGTTCAGACCTGGTTTAGTCCTGGTTTAGCCTTAGTTCAGACCTGGTTTAGATCCTGTCTCCTCCTTCTTCTCTCCTCTCCTAGTCCTGACTCAGTCCTGGTTTAGTCCTGGTTTTAACCTTGGTTCAGACCTGGTTTAGTCCTGGTTTAGCCTTGGTTCAGACCTGGTTTAGTCCTGGTTTAGCCTTGTTCAGTCCTGGTTTAGTCCTGGTTTAGCCTTGGTTCAGACCTGGTTTAGTCCTGGTTTAGCCTTGTTCAGTCCTGGTTTAGTCCTGGTTTAGCCTTGGTTCAGACCTGGTTTAGATCCTGTCTCCTCCTCGCAGTAAGGAGGTTGTGGGTTAGACTCCTTATTCCTCTGAGTGTTGTGTGCATGTCCTCCTTGTGTGGCAGAGTGGTTAGCCAGGTAGATAGATTTATTGATTTCTTAAATCACTAAACCTTATATATTTTTATATATTTTAAACAGATTTTTTTAAGCTTTTAACACTTTAATATGACACACAAAAAGAGAGCAGCACAAAATCCACAATTTCCCTCATTACACAAACCTCACCTGGTTAAAGAACATATACCTATAAGTATCTTGGAATGCTCATTGATTCTAAATTGAGCTTTGACAACAACTGTATTTCTGTGTGTGATAGAGTCCACCAGCGCCTTCATTGTCTGAGGAAATTGTCTTTCGACCGTGTAGACAGAACCATGATGACTCAGTTTTAACCTTTTCACTGGTCTTATGGTTTGGGAGCATCTCTTCCAAAAACAAGAACTCCCTGAATCAATTGGCTAAATGGGTGAATGAGGTGATTGTCCATCCTCAGAGCCGCCTGGACTCCCTGTACTCAGGACAGTCACAGAGGATGTCCCAGAGGATTCTAAAAGACGTGCAGCGTCCTCTAAACTCACAGTTTCAGCTGCTTCCCTCTGGTCTGAGGCTTTTAGTCCTAAGATCTAGAATGAACTTCGTTCTAGCTGCTATTGTACTAATGAATAATTTGTAATCTATTTATCTATCGATTTTAGTACCCTGTCTTGGAAAGTTGTGTTTTTTTATATATTTAATATTTAATGTGATTTTTAGCCAAGTGTGATGAATGAATTATTTGTGGAACAAAACCATTCTACACTGGAGCACTGTAACACTTTAATTGTAATTGTGTTTTTCTATGTGTTTATTGTGTAGATTGTGGATGAATGAAATGTGAAATGTGGGACCAGCCTCTCAAATCTGCAAAACAAATTTACCTATGAGTACGAATAAAGCAGCCCAGTCTAAAAAGACAAAACCGCCTGTATGGAGCCTGTACCTCCCTGTATAATGTCACTGAGATCAGTGGGCAGTACTCACGGAAAGACCACCACAGACCCATAAAGACATCATCACCTTTTCATTTTGTCTTTACCACTGTAACAGAAATAATAATTTAACCCACAATTTCAATTTACTTTTGTCTGAGTTATATTTTTATTCCTTTGTGTCTTTTACAGGAGTATTTTTGTAATTTGTAATTTGGACAAAACAGACTAAAATTCCTCCAAAACTCACCATCCAGATCTGGAACAATGACAAGTTCTCCTTTGACAACTATTTGGGTAAAGAAAGTGCTGTCATCTCTGTTGTAATGGTTGTATTCCAAAAGTGACTCTTGTCGACGTCTCCAAAACTTTAAATACTCTATTTTTGTTTTGTTTTTTTGTTGTTTTTTTTTTTTTTTACGGCGCCTTTTACCTTTAGTTCAGTAGAGGTTTGTAATTCCAGGGCTGAAATGATCCAAATGATTCTAATGAAGGTGTGTGGAGTTTGAAAACACGATGGAGCACGTCCTGTATTACCACATGACATCACAAGGTGGTATTTTCTCTGTAAAGTTGCATAGTGATGCTTTAAAAACCTGTATATGTTGAGCTATAGTTTTGATTGATTGTCCGTACATTGCTGGATTTGAGCGTTCTGTTCATTGACAGTTATTATGTGGTGTTTTGGCTCAAAGGGAGACTGAAAACTCCAGGCAAAAGAAAGTGTTTTTAAATAATGACCCAGAGTTTGACAGTTTGAGTCTCGCCCCTCGCGCCGTGCGGGGGTTAGCGGCTAGCGGCTAGCATCTTTAGTTGACGAGGCGCTGACAGGCCGGAATGAAGGCAATGCTTTGGAGCTAACCACAGCCATTAGCTAACCACGCGCCAGGCCTGGAGAGTCAAGACCAGTGTGGAACTTGGACTTTAGACCAGATTTAGAAGATGATTAGACCAGGTTAAGTCCTGGTTTGATCCTAGTAATGGTTTATAACTGGTTTAGTACTTTCTAGGTCTGGGTTAGTCCTGCTTTAGTCCCAGTTTCAGCCTGTTTAATTTCTGGTATAGAACTGGTTTTAATCTTCTGTAGTAGTTCTGTAGTTTAAATCTGGTTTAGTCCTGGCTTAGTCCTGGCTTAGTACTGGCTTAGTCCTGGCTCAGACCTGGTTTAGTCCCGGTTTAGCTCTGGATTACTTCTGGTTTAGTCCTGGTTCAGACCCTATGAGCAGAAACCTCTTTTTTCTTTTTGAGAGGATTGTGCAGAGTTGGTGGAAATGGACGGGATCTGGTTTAGTCCAAGTTTTGTTCTAGTTTAATCCTGGTTTAGCTCTAGTTTAGTCCTAGTTCAGACCTGGTTTAGTCCTGGTTCAGACCTTGTTTAGTTCTGGTTTTGTCTGGGTTAGTCTTGGTTTAGTCCTGGTTTAATCCCTCAGAGCAGACACAAGCCTCTACTTCATTTTTGAGACTCGATGGAAATGTCTGAGACCTGGTTTAGTCCTAGTTTAACCTTAGTTTTGTACTAGTTTAGTTTAGTCCTAGTTTAGTCCTGCTTTAGCTCTGGTTGAGTCCTGGTTCAGTCCTGGATCAGACCCTATGAGCAGAACCTTGTCCTTCTTTTTGGGAGCATTGTGCAGAGTCGGTGGAAACGCCCGGGACATAATTTCAAAGGTAAATGTTATGGCAGCAGTTTGTCTGTGGATCGCCCCAAAGCGTTTCAACCTGACAATCACTCTGTCCCCTCTGCAACTCCAGTGTTTGTGTTATGCTCCGGACATTTCAACCAGAGGAGGTTCTAGTCGGGATTTTAAAATGACACCTTACTATGTTCAGCTTTATTTAATTTTTTTGAACTACTTTTTGAATAACCGCACTGGTATTTCTCGTCTTATTGAGTCATATAGGTGAAATTGTGGTCTGCTGAAAGATGAAGAAGAGTTATAGAAAGTTCATGGACCCAAAGAGAAGCCAAACACAAAGGATAATTTACCTTTAAAGCACTTCACGTGATCCTGGTGTTTTTATTTCTCTATTTTGTCCGAAATCAAGATATGAACATCCGTCCGTCAAATGCTTTCCTCCATGGAGATGTTATTGCCTTGTCTGGAAGGTTTCACAGTATGGCATTAAACATTTCTTTAATCTTCATTGAGACCAAACCAGAGCAAGTTACAGGTCAGATCTGTGGAGAGGCGACCCCATTCACAGTCGGACACGAATACCTTGTTTTTCAAGGTATTTTTGAGCTATAAAACCACCTGTAATTGACCAAATGTAAGGTAGAGCTGTTTAATGTCATACTGTGGAACATTCCTGGCAGAGTAATGACATATTCATAGAAACAAGCAGGTAACGGACCCCCAACCAAAAGGTTAATGCACCTTTAATTAACTTTTTCACCAAGGTCGCTCCCACTAGCGTTAGGAACAGGTTTGATTGCCAGCGTTGCTAAGTGCCCGCTCCCCACTAAACCAGCAGTCGCAATTTGGCTCCATGGACTTTCTATTGAAAAACAGCGCAAGTGGGAAGGGCCGTTACCTTCAACAGCCTCACTCCTGGTTGGCTGCTAAGATACTTGACTACTATATTCCAAATGTGGAACTTGACTCCAAATTCGCCCCTATAACTGCTAGTGTCTGTGAACTTCATTTGACTGGAGCCGAACGCTGCGGTTGACGTCACATTCCCTCAGTCCACTTCTTTATACAGTCTGTGATCTGGACTAATGTCACAAAAAATATTTAAGAGCAGTAGATAATGTCGTTCAAACACCATATACAGTTTAGAAGCAAAAAAGTGCATTTAGTATTTAATTCAACTTTAAAGGGCGCATGAGGGTTTCCTCATCACAAACAGACCTGGAGTTGTGTTTTGCTTCATTCACATGTTTAACACACAAACCCTGCATGTGATTATACAGAAAGTGCTCCACTGTGTTTTTAAACTCCACACACCTTCACTAGAATCATTTGGATGATTTCAGCCCTGGAATTGTCGATCTCTACTAAACAAAAGATAAAAATAGCTGTTAACTTGAAAACTACCAAGGTGGAACAGAGCATTTTGAGCTTTGGAGATGTAGACAGACTAATAATAAAAACAAAACACAACTCCAGGTCTGTTTTTGAGGTGGTAACAACATTATAACATGGCTTAAAACTCACAAGAGTCAGTTCTGCGTAATACAGGACCTTTAAATCGTTTTTGTACGTCACCTGGTTTTGGACCTGAACAAAATGCTGCGTCTGGCCAAGTCCGCAGTGAAGACGGTGAAAGGCTGGTAGTCCTGTGTGTGCCAATGTGGAGACAGGATATTGGCTGTGAGGAGCATCACGAACCCACAACCACACCTATGCTCAGATTTAAAGATGCATTGTATAACTCTTCTGGTAGAGTGTATATTTTTTAATCTTGATTTTTGTTTTGTCCAACAGAACTATGCACCTATGAAGACGGTGGCACCTTTCGAACCAACGAAAACAGACCAATGAAGACTTAACCAACCAAAATGGACCTCTTCACGATCACTGGCCTTATAGATGTCACATTTGAACATTTCTATCTCCAAACCTTCACTTCACTCCTCTTCTGAGCACTTTCACCCCTCCTCTCCGTCTCGCTCTCTTCTTCTTCTACTCTGAGTTCACGAGGTTAACTCCTGGATTTGTCCGTCTGTTTGGAAGATTTACATCGTATTAGTTTTAAGATGGAGATAAGAAACTCCACGTGCAGCACTTTGAAACGGGAAACTTGACTTAATCTGGAAGTTCTGTTCAGGATTTCAACTAAAGATCAGTGTGAAAAAAACTGAAATTAAAGGGCACATTTACACTATTTTCTGATTTGTTATAATGTCTCCTCATCTCAAACATACCTGGAGTTGTGTTTGTTTCATCCACACTTAAAGAAACATTGTGCAACTTTTCTGGTGGAGAGTCCGTCAAATGATTTTCTCCATGGAGATGTTACTGCTTTGTCTGGAATGTTTCACAGTATGGCATTAAACCTTTCTATCTTCATGGAGACCAAACCAGACCAAGTTACAGCTCAGATCGCCTCTCCACAGATCTGACCTGTAACTTAACCTGTTGGCATCACCCGCTTGTTTCCATGGAGACAGACCAACAAGTTTTACTGGAGAAGCAGCTTGGATGAGCTGCTAAACGTATTCAACCAAATTAAGTTTTGTCCAGTTGACAAAGTGAATTTCTCCTTTTGCCGAACAAGTTTAATGCTATACTGAGGAACACTGTAGGTAGAGCAAGACGATCCCTATGGAGACGAGCAAAGGACTGAGCCCTCACAAAAAAGTGACATAGTGTAGCTTTTAAAGAAAGATTTGAGTTCAAGAATTCAACTACTGATTATACACAACTCAATATGTTTTACTGTCCTCAAAAGAAACTTTAAATATTGTGGTTTTTTACCCATTTTAACTCTTTTAAAATTAGTTTTTTTCATCACTGTGCAACTTTTCTGGTGGAGGGTCCGCTTTGTACTTGTCTCCATGGAGATGTTATAGCTTTGTCTGGAATGTTCCATGGTATGACTTTAAACATATCCATCTAGCATTTATTTATTACAGGTCTTTCTATTGCTCAAAAACCATAATTCCTTTTGTGAATAGAGGCACCTCTCCACAGATCTGCACTGTAATGTAGCATAGTGTTACAACCTAAGTCTTTTTTAGTTTTACTTTTTCTAGTTTTATCCATGATCATGGCAAAGATAAAGGGCCCATATTACGTTATTTTCTGATCTCTGTTCTAATGTTTCCTCATCATAAACAGACCTGGAGTTCTATTTTGTTTCATTCACACATGTTTAACACACAAACCCTGCAGATTTCTTCTCTCAAACTGAAAACACTCCACCTCCACACCACTCCACACCACCTTGTGATGTCATGTCGTGATGCAGGTAGTGTTCCAATGTGTTTTTAAATTCCACACACCTTCACTAGAATCATTTGGATAATTTCAGCCCTGGAATTCCCAATCTCTACCGAACAAAAGTTAAAAGGTGCTGTTAACCTGAAAAATTACAGCTTTATGACATCACAAGGTGGAGCAGAGCATTTTGAGGTTTGGATATGTAGACAGACTCATGTGTGAGTGAATGTAAACACAAATCCAGGTATGTTTTTGAGGAAGTAACAACACTAAAAATGGATTAAAGCTCACAAGAGTCACATTTGCGTAATATAGGACTTTTAAAATCAGTCAATGGATCATTCAAGTGAGCCTCACCACAAATGTTTTCCTTCAAAGCTCAGTGCAGACAGCAGCAGCTACAGCGCGGATTCAACTTCTGAACAAATATTAAAACTAAACGAAGCATATTTTTGCGTCTCGGATTTTCGTCTTTCTCGTTGAAAACAGTCCTGACCTCGGCTCGAACCTGCGTCGTCAGCAGAAGAAAAACCACAAGTAAACGCCGGACAACTGACGGATGACCCCCCAGTACCTCCAGAGGAACCCCCTCCTCCACAGCCCGCCACCCCAGCCTCCTGCACCTCTGCCTGGGTCTGAGCAGAGCGACTACTGTACTCAAGTAAGAGTAATGTTACTTTAAAGGGGCACTGTGTAACTTTCATTTGGAGGGCCTGCTACCTACTTGCCTTCATAGAAATTGCATAGTTTTGCTTTGGAATGTTCCACAGTATGGCATTAAACTTATCCATTTTGCATTTATACAATTACAGGTGATTGTGTTTCTCCAAAACACCTGAAAAATGTGAAAAACCTCCTCAAATATGACATGTAACTTGGATTCCATAGAGGCAAGCAAGTGTCGGGCACTCCACCAGCAAAGTTACACAGTGCAGCTTTAAAGAGCGGGTCCATGGGGTATTATTTGCTAACACATAATATATTTAGATCAGCATGTTACCTTTAATTGTTTTGAGAATGTTATATTCACTGAAAACATTGCATTAACATTAGGGATGCACCGATCCAGCTTTTTCAGTTCCGATCCTGATATCGACTTTGATACCTTTAATGATAAGCTTAAAGGTATCAAGCTTTAATGTGCCTATACCCGATATCAACCAATACCTCACTGAAATAACACTTATTTCACTAGCAAGGACCACGCCACGACAATGAAATACGATAAAGACATTTATTGACGGTGGGTGGATGTGATGGCTGGGGGGAGAATCCAAAATGGTCACCCAGCTCACCCACCCTCCTTAAAGATGATGTCTTCAGGCTGAAGGATGGACGAGAGACACGGGGTCGAGAGAGTTGACACGGACGGTGTTGTCGGGATAGGCTGTATAGATAGGGCTTCTGGGTAATTGAAGGCATGGTCGAGATGACCTGCGGTTGGCTGGCGAGGAGGTTGAGGCGTGGACCAGCTCCTGAATCTAAGTTAATCATATTTACTCCACTTCCTTTAATCATCAGTTCTGTTTTATAAAATGACTTTATATAAATACAAGTTCAAACATTATGAGACTTTCTAGCCCAAGCACATCCAGTAAATAGCCTTATTACATTGGCGTATACTGTCTGTCCAAGCAGGATATCAACTGAACCGATATTTCAAAACCGATATGTGATCCTGCAAATTTGATCAGATCGGTGCATCCCTAATTAACATGCTTAATATGTTTCATATTCATTTTTTGATGCTTTGAGAACCCCCCCTTTACTCCCAGCGCTAAGTCACTCCCCCCTCCAGAGCGTAATCACAACACAACTTAACTTAACTTAATATTCCAACTGTTTTTCACATTTTAAGACATTTTAAGTAGTTCAGATAAATCTTTTGTCCTCATAAACTCACAATGGGAAGAGTCATGTTACACTGTATACTCATTATTCATGGGTAAAACTATGTTGTCAGAAAACTATAGACTAAAAACACATTTTCTTCCTAAAGTTACTCCACTTAAACGTGAGTGAGGAACAGCCGTCTGACTGTGGAGGCCGTGATGGAGGAGAAGCAGGCTGAACTTCAGGTGACCCTCTGGGCTTGTGGTGAGCGTGCGGGTGGCCCCACAGAGGAGATGCTGGTGGTTTAAATATTCTGCAATGGCCTTGACTTCTCTCCAGCATTTACTACGCACAGAGACAGAGTATCCACCATAGATCACCCTGTCCCCGCCGCCGCCGATTAGCGAACACAAAGTCTAACCACTGTGCAAGCTAACCACAGTGCTGTCCCGATTGGAAAATTAACAGAGGGCTGTGACAGGTGATCATTATAAACTCTGGAGACTCCACTGACACACGATACCGCCTCATAACATTTAACAACTCTATTAATGATATAAAGTCATCCAGGTTTTACATTGACAAATAAGAACTACTCATTTAAAGAGGTGGTAATGTACGACGATAGGGTATTAACTGCTAGAGCACCACGTTACCTTTTAACAATGTATTAACATGTTTGATAAGATTCACTTTTGTTTGAAGCTGTGTTCAGACGGCGGCATCACAAAACGTGTTAGATGCCTTTGCTTTTGTGGCATTCGACTCACGAACGCTGTGAACGAACGTCAGAAAAAAATACTTGAGACGCGTTCAGGGCGTCCGTTGTAAGTGTGTTGTTTTCTCTGTCTCTTTGTGAGCGATGGCATAGCAGAGAAAGGCTTTAGTGGCAAGCAGCAGTGTGTCTGGGTCCATGACATCATTCAGAGACGTTCCGAGTTTGGCCAGTTTTAACCCTAGCTCCAGGAGTTCAGTGTTCGGGATAATGATGTCGCTACGTCACTGGAGAGTCGTTCCTGATTGGTTGACGCAGCACGTTTGACCAAAAAGTTCAGCTTTTTCAACAACAGATTCACGATGCAGAAACACAGGAGGCCCAGATGTGTGTTTACATGGACTTTACACGTAAACTCAACGCCCCCAACTTCAGAGCGCTATCACAAAAAATAAGAAAAGCAATATACTGTAACATTTTACCCCAAAACAATGAAATAACAGGAAAAATCATCATAAATAACTATATAACTCATCTTCAGGACAGTTCCCATCATATTGTACATACTGGTAGATGCTATGTTTTCAAAGACACATAGTTGGGATTCTGGGCTGAGGTGGGACAGGTCAAAGGTGGCGGTCCCACTGTAAGATCACTGTCAATCCGACCCGTCAACAACTGCCTTTAACGACACCACTTCCTGCCCACACAGGAAGTCCCTCTTCTTCTGAGACTTGTTTTGTTGTACTTTATTATTTTAGTCTGAGACATCCTCCGCGCCCGTCCTTGAAGTTTTACAGAGCGCTGCTTGTGAATCCACTCCTCGCCTCTTCCCAGTGTCGCCTATCACTTCCTGTAAAAGTCCCTTCAGAATAAAACGCACGTCATTAAGAAGTGTTTGAGTTTAAGAGTGAAGGTCAGGGCAGCGCTAAAGCTAAATAAAGATGAATGGAGAGACAGTACATTTACAGACTAAAGCTTTGGGGAGTCTTCAGCGAGCTCACAGACTGTGTAAAGAAGTGGACTAAGTGAGTATGACGTCGCCCATAGCGTTCGGCTCTAGTCAAATGAAGCTCATGAGGCTAGCAGTTACAGGAGCGAGTTTGGAGCCGAGTGCCATATTAGGAACAGGAATTTATTTATGGACAAAATACCGAAATAAAAACACCAGGATCATGTAGAGCGGGTTAGTATGAGCATTTTGAGACCAAAATGACGAGGCTCACTGCAGCAGTTACAGAGAGAGGGGGGACAGTTTTTTCAACGTGAAGTCACTTGTTAACAGAGTTGATGGAGCCGGAAGTACACCATGCTCATTTCGTACTTGGAATGTGGCGGTTAGCGGGTTAGCTATGTTCATTTCTATATGCAGTGTATGAGCTAGCTAGTAACTGCTACTAACACATCTCAAGCAATGCCAAAATATCCATAAATTCAACTTGTTCTATAAACATACGGCCTGGTCACAGTATATAGAGAGTGGGTCTGAATATTAGAACAAACTGCCTTCTGTCGTTCAGGTTTGTTTGTTGTTTCTGCACCTTTGCTGGTTTGTTCTGTCCATTTCATCACTTGTATCTGTCCGTTTCCATTGTTGGTATCCTTCATTTCTTTACCATTGTTGGAATCCTTTTGTATTATTGCAGTATGATGATAGTTGTGTTACCGAGGTATAACAGTGACTTATTGTCCTCACATGTAAATAGTTCATATGGTCTAATGTAAAATGTCTGAAGAATGTAAAAGAAAGCTCATTATGTTAAATTAGAAGAGAGGGTGGGATTAAATAAATTTTCTTCTTCTCACTCCTTTTACGTTTTTTTGTTGTTGTTATTTCCTTTATGATTGCACTTTTGTCATATGTATATGTAAAAGAATGTAAACTGCTTACTTGCCCAAACAAAAAACAAAAAAAACAAAAAACTGTACCATCTAATCCTGGTATTTTATATGGATATTGCACATTAGCTATATACAAGTTTGTATTGTACTAGGGTTGTCAAAAGTACAGAAAATCGGATACTAAACAAAACAAGTATCGAAACTAAAACCTCATTTGAGCAGGTACCAACACTATAAACACTTTAAACGTGCATTATGTAATATTTGAGTTGAAAGCTTCGCCATCTTCTCCATGGAGATGTTACTGCTTCGCCCGGAAAGTTCCACAGTATGTAAGACATACATACACAGACATTAAACACATCTCCATTGAAACTAAAGTTGTCCCTGGCACGTTACAAATCAGATCTGAGGAGAGGCGAGCCCACTCACTCACAGTAAGAGTTGATCTGTTTTTTTTTGTTGTTTTGTATTTTTGCGCAACACAAACACCAGAGTAAATATAAGAAATATAGGTTTAATGCCATAGTGTGCAACATTTCAGGCAATAAATAACATCTCCATGGAGACAAGTGGGTAGCAGACTTCGACCAGAAATGTTGCATTGTGTAACTTTTCTGGTAGAGGGTCAGTCAATTGCTTTTCTCCATCGAGATGTTATTACTTTGTCTGGAATGTTTCACAGTATGGCATTAAACCTTTCTATCTTCATGGAGACCAAACCAGACCAAGTTACAGGTCAGATCTGTGGAGAGGCGACCCCACTCACAGTCAGAATGCCTGTTTTTCTAGGTATTTTTGAGCTGCAATTGAATAAATGTAAGGTTTAAAGACATACTGTGGAACATTCCAGGCAGAGCAATGACGGATCCTTCAACAGAAAAGTTACACAGCGCACCTTTTCACATCTACACACCATTTCCCTCATCTCCCAAAGAATTCCTATCTGGCTCCATAATTTTGACATCATGTTTTATGAGCTTGGACCGGTTTTATTGTCAGTGGCTGTGGCTTCGACAACAAAGTGGAGACTCGATTAATGAGGATAATATGGGAGCTTTTATATGAACATCGATGTGGTTTCATGGTTTAGGGCGATTTTAGTTCAGGATTTCGTCTTTGTTCGGGTTTATTCAGAGTTCACTTCGCCGCTCGTCGTTTTTGCTGCATTCCGTGAAAATCAGATCATGTCAACATCTGTGGACCACCGCACGCTTTACCTGAGCGTACGGTGACTTAACACTAAAAGTATCCTTGATTAGCATCTTGTTAAATTATATAGTTTTTTCCATTGGCCTATTCAAGTACATTCCTCACTGCTAGTTAACACGGGGGCTAATGAGGAAGTAAAATGACTTTATTGGTTGTTTGTGTGGACAGAGAAAGTGATACGAAAGTGCTAGGCTAAAGGTGATAGGATAATGTACAGTTGTTTATAGTTCAAAATCCAAAATTATAATTCATTCTAACTAAATATGTAACTGCAATGTAATTTTAAAGATTTTTTCTGAACTTTCTCGCATGTTATAACGTCCCACAAGCCTACATCACCCACGCTCCCACACGACAATTCTCTGTAAATACACAAAAACTGTACACGGCTGATGCGATGTGAGGTAGTTTCATTAGCGAGATGCACGCAGATTGTGCTCTGAAGGGGGAGTGACTTAGCATGGACAGCAAAAGGAGGGGAGACTCAGAGCATCAAAAATGAAACTTATTAAACATGTTAATAAGTTGTTTTCGGTGAATACAGCATTTTCAAAACAATAAAAGTTAACATGGTGATCTAAATGTTACGTGTTAGCAGTTAATACCCCACAGAAGTAAAAAAAACGCTCTGAGTCAAAAGTCACTTCCCCTTCAGAGCGCTATCACAACACAGCATGCATTTCGCTAATGAAGCTACTGCACATCGCATCAGGATTGTCAAGTTGTTGTGTATTGTTTTGTATCATGTTTTTGTATATTTACGGAGAATTGTCGTGTGGGAGCGTGGATGATGTAGGCTTGTGGGCGGAGCCTTGTACAGAATACAGAATTACAGCTAAATAAAAGGAGGGTTTGAATGGGGGTAGGAGAGATCGCTAAATTACTCAAACATGCATGTTCTAAATGTCTAAAAACACTTCAGGCATGTTTTAGATGAAGGAATATTTGGAAAGCTAAAAGGAAAGCCATTTTGTATACTACCCCCTGTATAACCACGCTGTAAATGCTGTAGAACTTAATAGGAAAAAATATCTCCGTGGAGACGAGGAGGTCGAGTGGCTTTCAACAGAAAAGTTACATAGTCCATTAACATCTTAACACAAAACATAGTCACATTTCTTTCGCCAAAGACAGAACTCCAAACCACAGCTTTTACTGACAGAGGACTGGCTGTAGAACCTCTCCATTAAAAAGACCCACGCTGATCGCTGAGTATTACAAACGAACAGCGGTAGTTCAGTTGGTAGAGTTTGTCGTTGGTTGAGCGGTCAGATCTACTGCCCCACAGGTTAGTGTGTTAATTATTGTGTCCTTGGGCAAGACCTTTAACCCACCTTAATGTGTGAGGGGTTCCTTAGTATAAAGCATTTTGAGTGTCTATATTAGGATAAATTTCCTCTTAAGCCATGTTATAATGCTTTTACGTCTTCAAAAATAGACCTTTTTTGGTCTGTCTACATCTCCAAAGCGCGAAATGCTCTGTTCCACCTTGTGATGTCATGTAGTGTTAGTTTTCAGCTCTTTTTTAACAGCTTTTTCCTTTAGTTCAGTAGAGATTGGCAATTCGAGATCTGAAATCATCCAAATGATTCTAGTGAAGGTGTATGGAGTTTAGAAAGACAGTGGAGCACTTCCTGTATCACCCGAGCAGAGTGTTTTCTGTAGGCTAGAGCAGGATTTGTGTGTTAAACATGCAGTCAGAGTATTCTCAGTCGTACACTTGGGGTTATCAGGTTTTACAGGGCTGGAGTGCGTTTGAAGTTTGAGCCTTCCTTCAAGTTTGAGGTGATAATGAATCCAACCGCGCTGATGTGTTGTTTTCGCCGGCGGCCATTTTCCACTGACCTCTGACCTCTCCGGCGTAGGGGCTGATGGGAAAACATGTGTGAATGAGCTGTAAACTGGAGAACTGCAGCAGGAAATCACATTTACAAGTTGATTCAGCTCGAAAAAGCAACAATAACGTGGATATGAGATGTGAGTGCAGGTCAATTAAAGCCATTTTAACCCAGATTTGAGTAGTTTTCGTTTGAGTTTATTTACTTACTGTAAACCTAAAATTACACCTTAAAGAGGGAGTATTATGCAAAATAGATCCTTTTTTTCTTTAGCTGTCTACTATGTTATAACTAGCGATTGCCTGATATGAGTTTTTTCATGGCCAATACCGATTACCTATTTTTGGGTTGATAACTTTTTCACAAGTTATCAAATTCAAATTCAGCACAAACTCATCTAGAACCTTCTTTTAGTACACATTACACTTAAGACACATTTTTTGCGTGTCTTAACTGTTCAAATAAAGCTTTATGCAAATCATTTTCCTGCATATTTAGGCTGCTGGTTGGGCCTCTATTGGAGATTTACAGCACATTTTCAGGAGCTTGTGATCAGTCCGAGCGTTCATGGTCCTGTTTAGTAGTTTGATTTTCAACAAAAATGTGAGCGTGACTAACTGAAAAACTGTTGGCTAATGCGAGCTAGATTGTGACTGTAATGGTATTTGAGAAGGACTTGTTTAAAGGCGCATTATGGTGGGTCTAATGCTTTTCTCCATGGAGATGTTGTTGCTTTGTCTGGAATGTTTCACAGTATGGCATTAAACCTTTCTATCTTCATGGAGACCAAACCAGACCAAGTTACAGGTCAGATCTGTGACTTGGCAACCCCGCTCACAGTCAGAATGTCTGTTTTTGTATGTATTTCTGACTATAAAATCACCTGTAATTGAACAAATGTAAGGTAAAGCTGTTTAATGTCATACTGAGGAACTTTCCAGGCAGAGCGATGACATATCCATAGAAACAAGCAGGTGACAGTACCCCCAACCAAAAAGTTACACAATGCACCACAGCACAAATCAGCTCATCTGTTTTAGGTCCATTTTTAGGTCCGTTTTTATGGTCAGTTATGGTCTGTTTTAGGTTCGTAACTAGGTCCGTTTTTATGGTCAGATCGTGTTCAGTTCAGAGCTTCAGTCAGACAGAGCCGTGCCTACAGTTAGCTTCACACCCCCAGGCAATGTTGATGACATCAGCTGCAAAGTATCAGTAGTTGTTGATCTGTTCACATTGGCACTTTTCACGTAGCCATCTTGCCATTATCGCTTTTAAATTGTGCAATAAAAGTTATAATAGAGTAAACCAGCGTGTTTACCAGTCCCACTGCACACGCTCACCACTGTGCCCGTTTTGTGCCCGCTGCCCGGCTCTGTTCTTGGGCGAGAGCTGACTCCAAACAGTGGCAGAGCACGAAATTAGTATTAGCACTAATGTGATTTCAGCTCTCGTAAAATGCCATCTCTTTACGAGCTCCGAGGCCGATTGTAAAGCTTTGAAACTCAGCAAAAATAACTGTGGTGAGTTTTTTTTTTCCCCTCAAAACGATTCCTGACTTTGTTTACCACTTTGGCTGCGCTGTGATTTCGTCACATTGCTAAAGTAAAGTGTTTTATTGTTAACATAGCGGTGTTGTTTTATGGTTAGAGTAGCGGTGGTCACTGTTACTCAACAATAGATGCTAAAATGCACCTCAAACTGTGCTGATTGGTCTATAAATCTCGTGTTCTCTCTGTATTAAAACCCTTTGTTCATTGTCTTGTGTTGGGAGCAAATGTTCTAGAACTGACCAGGAACCATCACAACAATAACAGGGCCAGTCAGAAGTTTGGACCTACTTTTTTCGTGCAAGTTTCGTCTTTATTTATCCCATTTACCCAGTACAGTCCCCGTTTTGAACCCCGTGTCCCCTGTCCCAGCAGATTTAACCAAAAGCAGTGATTTGTCCCAGTTTGATCCAAGAAATGTTCCAGGTGTCCCTATTTTGACACATTTGATCAAAGAGGGGAATATATTCTAATTTCTTTAGCCAAAATTGTGCTTGAAAATGACCATAAAAAATGAAAATGCACCCCAGATTATAACTAACACGTAAGTGAGTCGAGAAAGGACAATGTTACGCTCTCTTTTCACTATTTAATGATACCAACCATCCCAACCCAGTTTTGAATTTGGAAAATCTGGTCACCCTGTCTTTATTTCTGTGATTATTTACACTGTAGATTCTCACTGAAGCATCAAAACTGTGAATGAAACATGTGGAATGGAGTAAACAAAAAAATAAACTCAAAATAACTCCACACTGGGTTTAGATTTTGAAAAATATCCACCCTTTACTTTGGACCTTGGTTTGCACTTTTGTCTTTTCTCAACCATTTCAGGAGACTTCATCAAGAAGCTCATTGAGAGAAGGACAAAGGTTTACCGAACTGTCCACAAAGCAAAGGGTGGGGACTCTGAGGATTTGAATTAAAAAATATAAAAAGTACTTAGTTATTAAAAGGCCCTTATTACACTATTTTCTGATCCATGTTCTAATGTTGTCTCCTCATCACAAACACACCTGGAGTTGTGTTTTCATTCACACATCTTGAACACATGCCTGGATGCCTTCCTGGGGAGGTGTTCCGGGCATGTCCCACCGGAAGGAGGCCCCGAGGAAGACCCAGGACACGCTGGAGGGACAGCTTGGGGTCCCCCTTGAGGAGCTGGAGGAAGTGTCCGGGTTGAAGGAAGTCTGGGAGTCCCTGCTTAGACTGTTGTCCCCACGCCCCAGCCCACGGATAGGTGGAATAAAATGGATGGATATTTAACACACAAACACTGCATATTTAGGCTGAGTTCTTCTCTTAAACTGAAAACACTCTGTTCCAACTTGTGATGTCATGTGGTAATTCAGGAAGTGCTCCACTGTGTTTTTTTTTTTTAACTCCATACACCTTCGCTAGAATCATTTGGATCATTTCAGCCCTGGAATTACCCATTTCTGCTGAATGAAAGGTAAAAGGAGCTGTTAACTTGAAAACTACCGCTTCATGACATCACAAGGTGGAACAGAGCATTTTGAGCTTTGGAGATGTAGACAGACTAATGATAAAGGATTACTACGTTGATGAAGTAACTATTATAACATGGCTTTAAACTCACAAGAGTCAATTTGTGTAATATAGCACCTTTAAATAAATGTTGAAAAATAAAAATAAACAATGTAAGGTGAGGTGTTTGCTCAAGGACACCACAGCAGTATAAATAGTGAAAATGTGCGGCTCTAAACCGCTGACCTCACCTCTTCTCAGTTGCTTGTTCTCGAGTAGGATTCCCACACCAGCGTAATTGGCCCTTTAAGAATTCGTTTTTCCACATAATTTCTGAAATGAGGGTCTAAAAGCACAGCAGTAAAAGTTCAACGGCCGCTTGGACCCGAACAGCCAATCAGACGCCAGCTTCATGATGTCACTTCCTGTCACCTCATTTAAATCTAATTTGAGTTTTTAAACCCAGTATTCTCATGCTCTCACTAAAACAGCTTCACGTCAAGGAAAACTGTTTTTGTAACATTCAAAATGGATTGGTTATTGGTTTTTAATGCCAAACTTTTATGAAAAATATAGAATTGCGAATGAAATTAGTATTTATTCTTTCTTCAGTTCACAGTGTACTTTGTAATCAGCAGTGACAGATGCGTAGGCTGTATATGGAAGTGGACTAGGGGCGAATTTGGAGCCGAATCCCATCAAGAGGAATTGATTTAAGGACAAAATAGTGAAATAAAAACATGTAGACCAAAATGACGAGGGTCACAGTAGCGATTACAGAAAGACGGGCAAAGTCACAAAGTGAACTGGAGCCACAGTCGATGGAACCAGAGTCGCACCCGGGCTGTGACTAACTGAAAAACTATTGGTTAATGTTAGCTAGCTTGTGACATGGAGCTATAATAAAAACTGGACAAGGCATTCCCCCTCTGTCCAGGCTCGAGACCAACTAGTGGCCACTCCAGGTACTGCAGCTCTCGAGAGCTTGGGCCCAGAAAGAATTCTCCCATAGAGCGCAATGCATTTTTGGGGAATTCAAACTGCCCCTGTTCAGCTGACAGGGCATCCGGCTTTCACAAAGGTTGGATTTTGTATGATTCTTTTTCTATTTTCACAACATAAACTTTTGCTTTTTTTTTTTTTTTAAATCGCTAACACCGAGAGGAGGTTAAACGTAGACTGTGGAGGCTCTTTAAGATAAGATAAGATAAGATAATCCTTTATTTATCCTTTAGACACTTAAAACATGCTGATAATGACAGAAAAGACATTTGTGTTACCTCTTTCCTTAGACTTAGACTTAGACTTAGACAAACTTTATTGATCCACAAGGGAAATTATTTGGACACAGTAGCTCAAACATCACAATATAATATAATAACAAACAGTAAAAAATAAATGGTAATAATACTAAATAAGTAGCAAAAAAGATAGCAAGAGGCAGGTGTCAAATAAGACAAAATTGTATATGTACAAGTCAAAATAAAATAAAAAAAAATAAGTAATAAAAATATAAAATCACAGCTATATACAAAAGACAAGATATGATGATTGACAGGACAAGAGGTTATCCGTTGCATAAGGGTGAGTTGTTGTACAGCTGTAGGGAGTATTATCTGTAATACCTTTAATAGCTTCATTTAGCCTTTAGTGTGGACGCTCACTGTTGGTTTTATCCATGCACTGAAGTAGAAAGTATAAGTGCTTAAATCAGAACTACTTATGGTCAGAATCATTATATATTTGACTCTTAACACTTCTCAAAATCAAATTTATTACTATAACAAAATTGTTTATTTCTTCACACTCTATGGTATCGGACTGGTATCGGTATCGGCGAGTACACTAAGGCCAACTATCGGATCCCAAAAAAATGGTATCGGAACACTAATTTTAACGTTTGACCTGCCCCCATCTGTATAAAATAATATTGAACTATAGAATGCCTTGTTGTCATCTGAAACCCTGCGATTCCTTTACCGTTTCAAACCCTTTTTGTCTGATCCTTTATTAATCCGCACTTTTATAACGCGCTCTGAGTAAACCGTATTTTTACTGTCACGTATGCGCCCGGGTGACCACACACACAGCCCCGCCCCCTGCTGTTTAACGACGCTCTGTCCTGGCCTCTCACTGGCTGCTGGCACAAGTCCAGTGGCCAATCACGGCTCTGCTCCAATTAAACCTCCAATAAGCCCACAACCACCAGGGGGGGCATTTTATGAGCCCGTGTCAGGTCATAGACACATGGTCCCATACGCCTTCAGCTCCATTGTTCTGCTTAATGTGATTTTTTTTTTTTTTTTTTTTTTTTTTTGTAAGTTAAATGAACTCAAATCCATGTGTTTCCTGTTTAGAAATTCACTCCATGAAGATTAAGAGATACCCCCCATTAAGAAGTTATGCAGCTAAACCTGAGCTCAGACTAATGGGAGATTTTGGAACTGTTTTTAAATCAGACCTACTGTGCTGGTGTGTGCTCTATAGTTCTAATCTATGACACCCGTGGATCATTCTCTTATAATTTGGACATTTTTAATCACAATATTCACCTGAAACGACTTGATAAAAGAAACAAGTGCGCTGATTTCCGCCGCATGCTGTGGGCCCCTCTTATGGATAGCTGCACGTCACACTTTTTTTTTTTTTACATTTGGACCAAAATGACGACGTGATGATGCCAAATCCTACGTGTATCACCGATTAAGAAAATAAAACTGGAGAAGGAAGTGCGTACGTCACAGTGGGCGTGTACCGGAGCTGAAAACGGAGTAGATCGGCAAAATGGCGTCTTGAAAATAATCGATTAAAGACTCAAACATGCACGAATCATTCCAAATATAACTTTGGGTGAGTAAATGGTGAGAGGAAACAACTATAACATGGATAAAAGCTCTGAAAAGTCAATTTTGCAGAATAGTCTGATTTAATAGTGCACTATTTTCTGCTGAAGGGTCACCTGCTTGTTTCCATGGAGCTGTTATTGCTTTGCCTGAAATGTTCCACAGTAAAGAAATCTAATATAGGATTTATTTCACTAGGTTTTTTGATGGAAAACACATGCCATTTACTTTTACTGTGAACGGGGTTGTTTCTCCATAGATCTGACCTGTGACTCGAGCTCTGCTTCTTTAGATGGTGAAAAGTTTCCTGTGCGAATCTGGAATTGACCTTCACTAGAATCATTTGGATAATTTCAGCCCTGGAATTGCCAATCTCTACCAAAAGGTTGCCTGAGCAGCCAGTCCCTTCTACATTCTGTTTGAATCCAAAAGAGTCTGGAACTGGACCATAGAGCGTGAAAAACCTCCGTCCAGACTTGAGACGGTCCAAACGTAGACGCTCATTTACATCATGTGTCTGTCAAATGCAGAAGACATCTCCTCTCCAAAATTCTAGTAATATTTAAAACAAAATATATAACGTCTTTTACCTGAAATAAGTCATAGTTTGGGGTTTTGATTGCTGATTCTGTAAAAATCCAGTTCTTTATGTAGATTTTTCTCCTTTTTAATGTGTAAGCGGTCATGTTTGTTTTTGACACGACCAGCGCACGCTTCTCTCTAATTGGTTAATCCTCCTGTCAATCACGCCCTCTGAAATCATGGAGACAGGATACAGCTCATGGATCTAAACTAAAAACTGGATAAGGCCTTCCCCCTTTGTCCAGGCTCGAGACAGACTAGTGGCAGCTCCAGGTACTGCAGCTTGGGCCCCAGAAAGAATTCTCCCATAGAGCGCAATGCATTTTGGGAATTCAAACTGCCCGTGTTCGGCTGGCAGGGCATCCAGCTTTCACAAAGGTCGGATTTGTAGGGATTCTTTTCTATTTTCACAACATTTTAAAATGTTTAAATCCTCAAAGCACCTAAAAGTTAGCTTTGTAAGACTTGTTGTTTTTGATGACCTAACTTTATGGCATGGCTAAAAGGTCACAAGAGTCAATTTTGTGTAATATAGGCCCTTTCATTAACAATTATTTCAAGCATTAAATCTCAGAAATCGTCATTTTCATGGGATACACACAATCCTCAGCGTTCTTACCCGGTGGATGCTTTTCATTGACGGCTCAAAACTATTACAAAAGTGAGGGAAAAGTCTAAATAAATGTTTTTCAGTAGCTGGAAAGACCCCCAGACAAGACCTGAGCACGACCAACGAAAACAGGCAACCACAAGTCCACTGCCAAAGACTCAAACACTCAAAACTTTATCACAATAAATCACACGCAGTTGTTTTCTATCCCACTTAAAAAGGTTAGATCCCGGGGGAGCTATTATTCCGCCCACATATGAACCAGAATATGAGTCCTGCGCTGAGACCAGAGCAGAGCTGTACTCGAAGGTAGTTTCCAGGCTCATTTTCCAAACTTTTTCCAAGGCAATCTACTTTATTTGTATAGCACATTTCATAAATAAAGAGGTTCCAAAGGTCTGCGCAGGGACAGGTAAAAACAGTACGGCTAAAAATACAAAAGGTGAATGAATGCTCAAATGCTTAATCGTGCATTGTGTAACTTTTCTGGTGGAGGGTCCGTCGAATGCTTTTCTTCGTAGAGATGTTATTGCTTTGTCTGGAATGTTTCACAGTATGGTATTAAACCTTTCTATCTTCATGGAGACCAAACCAGACCAAGTTACAGGTCAGAGCTGTGGAAAAGCGACCCCGCTCACAGTCAGAATGTCTATTTTTATATTTTGTATTCTTGAGCTATAAAACCAACTGTAATTGAATAAATGTAAAGTGGAGCTGTTTAATGTCACACTGTGGAACATTCCAGGCAGAAACAAGCACGTGACAGACCCCCAACCAAAAAGTTACACAGTGCACCTTTAAAACTCCTATATTACACAAAATTTACTCTTGTGAGCTTTAACATTATGTTATAATGTTGTTTCCTCATCACAAACAGACCAGTTTTTTGATTCACCAAAATCATTTGGATAATTTCAGTCCCAGAATTGCCAATCTCAACTGAACTAAAGATAAAAGGAGGTATTAATTACCACTTCATGACATCACAAGGTGGAACAGAGCATTTTGAGCTTTGGAGATGTAGACAGACTAATAATAAAGTAATAAACACAACTCCAGGTCTGTTTTTGACGAGCTAACAACATAATAACACAAATCAGAAAATTAGCATAATACAAGTAATTTAATTTCACTATAATTAGAACAACAAAACAATAAATAACTGAACAAAATTAGTATTAAAAGATTGACCACAAGAATAAATATAAAACTAAATCATATCTGAAGGAGCTGCAAGAAACACAAATGTTCAGATCATTTCAGATTGTCTCATAAAACTTTTGTCATTTTAGACTTCCTCATAGTGGAAAGAGGAAGCACAACTTTTACTCAAGTAAGAGTACTTTTACTGCTACTTCAATACAAATATTACTCAAGCAGGAGTTAAAGGTGCAATGTGCAACTTTTCTGATGGAAGGTCCATCATCTGCTTCTCTCCATGGAGATGTTATTGCTTTGTCTAGATTGGTCCACGGTATCGATTAAACCTATTTATCAGCTATAGGCTACATTACAGGTCAGATCTGTGGAGAATCGCCCCTGTTAACAGAGAGAATTATTGTATTTTTGAACAATAAAAACGCCTGTAATGAATAAATGCCAGATAGATGTGTTTAATGTCATACCATGGAACATTCCAGGGAAAGCAATAACATCTCCATGGAGACAAACAGGTAACAGACCTTCCACCAGAAAAAGTTGCGCCATGCACCTTTAAAGTGTCTGAAAACTACTCAAAGAAGTAAACGTGTTTTAAAAAGTAAACTACTAGTCATCTCTACGTATATAAGTAATTTGGCTGTAAACTCTTATTGTATTGTAAAATCTTATCTTATCTTATCTTATCTTATCTTATCTTATCTTAAACAAAAGACAAAAATAAGAAAGCACTATGATTTAAAGGTGCATTGTGTAACTTTTCGGTAGTGGGTCCGTTACCTGCTTGTTTTTATGGATATGTCATTGCTCTGCCTGGAATGTTCCACAGTATCACATTAAACAGCTCTACTTTACATTTATTCAATTACAGGTGGTTTTATAGCCCAAAAATACCTAAAAAAAAAAAACAGGCATTCTGACTGAGAGCGGGGTCGCCTCTCCACAGATCTGACCTGTAATTGGTCTGGTTTGGCCTCCATGAAGATCAAAAGGTTTAATGCCATACTGTGAAACATTCCAGACAAATTAAACATTTCTATCTTCATGGAGACCAAACCAAACCAAGTTAAATGTCAGATCTGTGGAGAAGCGGCCCCGCTCACAGTCAGAATGTCTGTTTTTATAGGTATTTTTGAGCTGTAAAACTACCTGGAATTGAATAAATGTAAGGTAGAGCTGTTTAATGTCATACTGTGGCACATTCCAGGAAGAGCAATGACATATCCATAGAAACAAGCAGGTGACGGACCCCCAACTAAAAGTTAGAAAGGTTTATTGCCAGAAAAGTTACACAATGCACCTTTAATGTTGAAAATCACAAGAAAGAGTGTCAGAATCGGCAGTGAAAAGTCAGTCCACACAGTCTGATCTAATGGCCCCTTCAGTGTCTCGTATTATATAAGTCTGTGTGAATGAGCTGCAGGTGAAGTTTTTTCGTTTTACAGTGCAGTGTTTTTACAATGCGGTGTTTTTACAGTGTATCTGGCTACAATAATGTCTTTCTCTACGGCAACCAACGAGAGCCATATGGAAACAGCTCTGAGCTCGGCCTGACTGAGCACAGAGGGTGTATTGTGCAGCAGAAAGAGCGAGGAGACGCAGTACCACAGACACGCCACAAGGGGGTGCTGTACCACTCCTGTGATATAAAAGGCAACTCTGAATGATGATTGTAATATTGTGTAATAGTTTTGTTTATTTAGTTTATTTAATCAAGGAAACTCTGAAAAGATGCTTTGAGCTCATTTCCATCTGCAGTCCCTGAGACAAACAAAACACACAATACAAAAATAGCATAAACAATGCAATCTATATACAAACAGTTATAAAAAAAAAAAAAAAAAAGGTACAATGACATTAAATATCTCAGTCCCATTCCCACCGTGCTCCCTCTGTGCCCTTAATCAGGTATTATTTAGTTGTTAGTTAATGCTGGCACTTCTCCATTGTTAAAAAAAAAAAAAAAATGTTATTAATTCAGTGCTAAACTTTTTCAAATCTTTTCATAGTTTCAATATGCTGGTAATTTGTTCCATTCTGTTCTCGTTTTGAAAGAAAATGCTGATTGGCCTAGAGCGGTTTATCTTTTAGGTGCTTCACTGGCCACTGCACGTGGACCTTGTAGTTGTTGAACAACAGTTGCAAATTTTTAAATTGGATGTTTCCAACCCTTAGCATTTTATGTCTGTCAGGTATTTTGCAGTGATGATGATGCTGCGGTTTTCTATCAGGATCCTAAGAGCTTGTTTGCAGACAAATACCAACACTTTAATGATAAAATACCATTGCATTCACATGGGTTTTGGCTGCCTGGGTTGTCAGTGAGTTTCTTACCTGAAATTAGACAGATTGTATTTTAGTGTATGACAAACATTTTTATATGGTCCTTAAACGTTAGTGTGTGTAGAATCCCTCAGTCGTCCAGGTAGAATCCATAGCAAAAGGAGAAATTTAATTTGTCAACTGGACAGAGTTTATTTGTTTGAAATAAACGCTGTCCAGTTGACAAATTAAATTTCTCCTTTTGCCTAAACGTTAGTGTTGAATCTAAAATACGCCAAGGTATCTGTACTCATTGACATTTTTTATCATTTCCCCCTTCACTTTAACTGAGTGGTAGGTTTAATGTTTTTGTTTTAATGAGAAAAATACTGTTGCAGTTTTTTGAACATTAAATGTTAAATAGGAATCATTCAGCCATGTAGACTGCATACTACACATTATTAGTCTTAAAGAGGGGGTATTATCAAAATCGATTTTATGGAGCTTTTTACCATGTTACAGTTTTTGTTCCTTCATCCAAAACATGCCTGAAGAGTTTTAGATGTCATCCATGCAAGTTTGAGTAATTTAACGCTCTGTCCTGGGCCCTATTCAAATCCACCTTATGGTTAGCTGCAAGATTCCGTACAAGGCTCCACCCACAAGCCTACATCACACTCCCACATGACAATTCTCCATAAATACACAAAAACATGATACAAAACTTGACAAACCTGATGTGACGTGCAGTAGTTTCATTAGAGGGACACACGCTGACTGTTTGCGATGGCGCTCTGAAGGAAGAGTAACTTAGCGAGAAGACCAGAGGGAGGGGAGACTCAGAGCATCAAAAATGAAACTGAATAAAACATGTTAATATGTTATTCCGGGGTGAGTATAGGATTTTCCAAACAATAAAGGGTAACATGGTGATCTAAATATGTTTTGTGTTCGCAGTTGATACCCCATAGAGGTCAAACACCCCCTTCTTTAATAAAAACAAGTTAGTAACAATTTAAATAATACCTGAACTCCAAACCTAACACCAAATATTTATGTCTCCATGAAATCAATGACTCTATCCAGGCCAGTATTTTAGTGGTTGTTGGTTAAATGGTCATTATGGTCATTGGTCACATTTTTATCTAGCGCTTTTCCACCTCCAAGGCACTCAAAGCACTTTACAACAAGGAACCACTCACCCATTCACACACACATTCACACACCAGTGTATGCAGACACTGGGGGCGAGGTGGGTTAAGTGTCTTGCCCAAGGACACAACGACAGCATTCATCTGTGGGAGCTGGAATCACACCCGCCGACCTGTCAGTGGATCCGACCGCTCACCAACGATGTTTACGTCGAGAGTGGGCCTCAAACCGCCGACCTCAGGATCAGTGGACAAACAATCCACCAACTGAGTTAAACTGCACTGGTGAAAAAATTACTAAATATTAGGGATGTAACGATATCCAAATTTCCCGATATTTTCACAATATACATCTCCCCGTGCGATATTTATTACGATATTTTGTGGAGGCGAACAAAACTGTGAATATGCTACTTTTTCCTTTTAAAATGCCTTGACAAGACTAAGATTTCAAAGTGCTTAGAACAGTTATTTCTTCATGTAATTTACACTGAAATGGAGCAAAGGATCATGGTCTATGTAGTTCCCTGTTTGTTTTTAGCTATTGCTGCACCATAGCCATGAATTTAAGCATAGAGATTTGTAATTCGATGTATTATGACGGTCCACGATATTATTGTGAGACCTTCGACAGTACGATTTCACAATATTTCGGTTATTCTTGCATCCCTACTAAATATTACATGAAATTTGATATTTTTTTAACTAGTAAAATTACCTTTCTCATTAAATTTAACCCTTTTTGCTAATCCTTTATTGACGTCTTGACATCATTGTTTTCGACTCCTCCTTACACTTACAACGTGAAGCACAACTCAGCAGTCGATATTTAATTTCAAACTTTTCCTTCTCTTCATAACGTGTCACGCTTTTATTAAAAGTGGCGTTCTGCTGACGTCAGGTCGAACCCGCAGGAGATGTTTGGTACGGTCGAGAAAAGTGACTCAGGAGGTTCAGACGCGACGAAGATGAGGAAAATGACGCAGACGGGGCGGCTTTTGGTTTTGAAGAATTTTCATTTCAAAATGTAAGACGTCACATTGTTGTCACAGAAACAGTTTGAATATACAAATAAATATAGAGCAATAATAATAGATCTACATACATCTGTACCGAGATTTGATTAAAGCCATCGTACAATGTTGTTACCTCCTCAAAAACAGACCTGGAGTTGTGTTTTCTTTCATTCACACATTTGGGTAACACTTTATTATTAGTCTGTTACATCTCCAAAGCTCAAAATGCTCTGTTCCACCTTGTGATGTCATGAAGTTTTCAAGTTAACAGCTACATTTTACTTTTAGTTCAGTTGCGATTCCAAGTCTGAAATCTTCCAAATGATTCTAGTGAAGGTGTATGGAGTTTAAAAACACAGTGAAGCACTTCCTGTATTACCACATGACATCACAAGGTGGAACAGAGTGTAGAGAAGTTATATATTTAGTTCTGAATGATACAAGAGTTTTGTAGAGGAGAAGTCTTCTGCATTTGAGATGCTGTGGTTGGACCAAAGTCTATGGTCCCATTATAAGCTCTTCTGGATTCTAACTCTGAATTGAGGTCTACACATTATCAACCTGGAACGACTCTCGCTGAAAGAGATCAGGAAAAAAACACAGATCGTCATGACAACTGTTTGAATCCGATGGGTCAAAGCGTCACAGGAACGAGCCGAAAAATCAAACTTTAGTTAAATCCGGTTGAGAGAAAAGCTCAGACATCTCCCAAGTCCACAAATACACAAAGTTCTTCTTCTTCTTCGTCAAGTAATTACATTAGAGAGGCCTGCTCAGAAGATCTTGGCATAACCATAACAGAAGACAAATGGAAAGATGCACTCGCAAATATTTGGAACTGTTCCATCAATTCCAGATATAGATTAATTCAAGTTAAAGTGGTTCATAGATTACATTAAAGTTAAATTAAACTAAATCTTTCCATCTGTATCAGCAATGTGTGATCGATGTAATACATCTTATGGCTCTTTAGGTCATCTGTTTTGGTTCTGTCCAGTGCTACAAAAACTTTGGACTGATATATTCCACTGGTTCTGTGACAGCTACAAAGTTCAAGTAGCCCCTGACCGTCTCATAGCGCTGTTGGGCTGCTTTAGTGACCATGATTTACACTTGCTTCATACAAAAAAAAAAAAAATCATTAGGATTGGGATGTTGTTTGCAGCAATTAAACTCATTCTTCGGGATTGGAAATCATCAACTCCACCGTTCTTTATAAACTGGCTTAATGAAATGACTCCGGTGGCCAAGCTGGAATATAAACTTTACGAACAAAATCATGCACTGGACTCAAAATCTTCAAAATCTGGTCCCCATTTTTGAGTTCATTAAATTAACTAAAATAATCACACTCTGTATTGGTGGTTTTCAGATTTTGGAATGTGGTAGTGTGTGTGTGTGTGTGTGTGTGTGTGTGTGTGTGTAGGTGTGTGTGTGTGTGTGTGCGTGTGTGTGTGTATATATATATGAGTATGTATGTGTGTATACTATATATATATATATGTGTGATTATGCTGTTTAAGTTCTTCTTCTGTGTCGCCGTGTTTGTTTTGGATCGTTTGTGCGCTTCACCTTTGGCTCCGCCCAGGCCCCAACGCTGTAACATGATTGGTCCATCCATACAGCGGGAGTCCTCCAAGACGGATTCTCGTAAGTTTGTGAACAAAAAAACGTCACTAGAATACATGTTGCTGTGCAAAGTTAGAACGGACAGGCTGCTCAGGCAAAGAATTAGCTAAGAACGCTATTTTACATCTGTAGTGCCTTTGAGCGCCCCCTATGGACAGATGTGGAAAATTAACACTTGTGGTGACACTTAGAACAGTGCATCTGGTTTAATACGATTGTTATGTCCATCTTAAACGTGCACTATATAACTTTTTGGTTGAGGGTCCATCACCTGCTTGTTTGTTTCTATGGAGATGTCACTGCTCTGTCTGGAATGTTCCTCAATATGACATTAAAAAGTTTTACTTTACCTTTATTAAATTGGTTTTATAGCTCAAAAAAAAAAACAAGAAAACCAGGCGTTCTGACTGTGAGTGGGGTCGCTTCTCCACAAATCTGACCTGTAACTTGAAGACAGAAAGGTTTAATGCCATACCATGAAACATTCTAGACAAAGCAATAACATCTCCATGGAGACAAGCATTTGAAGGACCCTCCACCAGAAAAGCGACACAGAGCACCTTTACATAAATAAAAGCCCCTTATATGAAATAATAATAATAATAATAATAATAATAATAATAATAATAATAATAATAATAAAAATAGTTTGATCAGAGTGGGACATTTTTATTGTAGCGTTGTTAGCAGCCATTAAAACCTATGATGTAATTACCCTTTTAAACTGTAAATAACTCACTGACTTTTATCTCAATGCCAATATCCCTACGAAGCCACCGTTACATACTTTATTGTTTTTATTGCAACATTTCCGTAGCTCGTAAACAGCTAATTTAGTGCCTGTCGCTTTAAGTGCTTAGGCTAATTATACAATTATGATGACACCATTTTGCGAGATCCGGTTAAAGGCTGGATTTCGCATGAAGAAGCAGCAGAGGTCAGGCGGCTAGCTTTTATTAGCACTATTGTATATTTACGTGACAAGTGATGGGCGCGCTGTGGCGGAGGAGAGGGGAGAGGAGTCAGCAGAGGGCGCCGTGGAGATTTACGGTGCGTCACGGGTCAGGCGGGTCCACGGAAGAAGAGGTGATATCATAGAAAAAAATGTGGGGCAGTTTAAAGGGTTTTATGCAGAGGTTTCAGTTTCGGTTTTGATGCTCTGAGTCTCCCCCTTTCGTCTGTTGTCGTGCACAGTTTTGTATCGTGTTTTTTTATATTTATGGAGAATTGTCGCGTGGGAGTATGGGTGGCGTAGACTTGTGGGCGGGGCCTTGTACAGAATCCTACAGAATAGAGATTCAGGCAGAAGAGAATAACTGTTTAACTGAGGGGTTCATCTCCAAATCTTAGCTGGAGGATTTGACCTTTGTGCATGTTTTGGGTTGATGGAGGAGACCGGAGTGTCCAGTGGAAACCCACAGACACAGTGAGAACATGCAAACTTCACACAGAGAGGCTCAGGTGTTGAACCAGCAACCTTCTTGTACTGAGGTTCTATATTACACAAAATTGATTCTCGTGAGCTTTAAGTCATGTTATAATGTTTCCTCTTCCAAAACAGACCTGGAGTTGTGTTTTGTTTCATTCACACATTTCAGTAACCTTTTATTATTGGTCTGTCTACATCTTCAAAGCTCAAAATGCTCTGTTCCACCTTGTGATGTCATGTAGTGGTAGTTTTTTTTACCTTTAGTTCAGTAGAGATTGTCAATTCCAGGGCTGAAATCATCCAAATGATTTTAGTGAAAGTTACACAAACACAATAGAGCGCTTCCTGTATTACTACATGACATCACAAGGTGGAACAAGGTGTTTTTTTTTCTTTTTGAGAGAAGAACTCAGCCAAAATATGCAGGTTTGTGTGTTAAACGTGTGAATGAAACAAAACACAACTCCAGGTCTGTTTTAGATGAGGAAACAACATTAGAACAGAGATCAGAAAATAGCATCATTTAAGCTACACACCATGAAGAGGCCATTTTTGTTTGATTAATTAACAAGAGACAAAAATACGTCTTTATGTAACGTCTAAAATATCTTTAAAAATATCGTTTAAAAACCCAGTGACCATCAAAACACTGGTGTATCTCTTAAAGTCATTTTCGTTCACTTGTAAACAGCATCGCTCCATAAAAATCCTAAGTGTTTTGGATTTACAGCGGGCGGCCATCTTTGTACCGTCCCCGCACCACACGACGGCCGCTTGATATACGGCGAAAGCTAACCCTAAAAACTGTCCGCTATGATGTCAGCGCGTCTGGACCGTTTAAATGAAAGCGCTCGGGCTGGAAACGCTAACTGTAAATCTGCCTGAGATGAGACCCGGGACCAGGCGTGCAATTAGCAGCAGTAAAACGCTAGCGGCGCTCTGATTTACGGAGAATTAGCCTGGATCAGTGAAGCAGCCATTACGCGAAGCACTAAATCACCGTCGAGCTGAGTTGTAGATCTGCTGTGGTGGTTTCAGGCCTGTATTTATGGGACAACAGCTATTAGCAACAAGTCCAAGGATACAAAAAACGCATTTCATAGACTGGTCTTTTCTTCTGACAGACTCTTGGCTTCTGTAGGGATTCCGTTTCGATATGAGGAACGATAAATATAATAAAGCTTCGCTGTGTAGCTTTTCGGTTGGGGGTCCGTCACCTGCTTGTTTCTACGGATATGTCATTGCTCTTCCTGGAATGTTCCACAGTTTGACATTAAACAGCTCTACTTTACATTTATTCAATTACAGGTGGTTTTATAGTGCAAAGTTTGTCTAAGTCTAAGGTTGCCTCTCCACAGATCTGACCTATGACTGGTTTGGTCTCCATGAAGATAGAAAGGTTTAATGCCATACTGTAAAGCATTGCAGACAGGACTAAAACAGGACAAAAGCAGGACTAAACCAGGACTGAAGCAGGACTGAAACAGGACTGAAGTAGGACTGAAACAGGACTGAAACAGGACTAAACCAGGACCAAAGCAGGTCTAAACCAGGACTGAAGCAGGACTGAACCATGACTGAACCAGGACTAAACCAGGACCAAAGCAGGACTAAACCAGGACTGAAGCAGGACTGAACCAGGACTGAAGCAGGACTGAACCAGGACTGAAACAGGACTAAACCAGTAACAAAGCAGGACTAAACCAGGACTAAAGCAGGACTGAACCAGGACTAAACCAGGACAAAAGCAGGACTAAACCAGGACTAACGCAGGACTGAACCAGGACTAGAACAGGACTGAAACAAGACTAAACCAGTAACAAAGCAGGACTAAACCAGGACTAAAGCAGGACTGAACCAGGACTAAACCAGGACCAAAGCAGGACTAAACCAGGACTGAAGCAGGACTGAACCAGGACTAAACCAGGACCAAAGCAGGACTACACCAGGACTGAAGCAGGACTGAAATAGGATTAAACCAGGTCCAAACCAGGACTAAAGCAGGACTAAATCAAGACTAAACTAGGACCAAAGCAGGACTAAACCAGGACTGAAGCAGGACTGAACCAGGACTGAAACAGGACTAAACCAGTAACAAAGCAGGACTAAACCAGGACTCAAGTAGGACTAAACCAGGACTGAACCAGGACTAAACGAGGAACAAAGCAGGACTAAACCAGGCCTAAAGCAGGACTGAACCAGGACTGAAACAGGACTGAAACAAGACTAAACCAGTAACAAAGCAGGACTAAAGCAGGACTAAAGTAGGACTAAATCAAGACTAAACCAGGACCAAAGCAGGACTAAACCAGGACTGAAGCAGGACTGAAATAGGATTAAACCAGGACTGAAGCAGGACTAAACCAGGACTAAAGCAGGACTGAACCAGGACTAAACCAGGACCAAAGCAGGACTAAACCAGGGCTGAAGCAGGACTGAAATAGGACTAAACCAGTAACAAAGCAGGACTAAACCAGGACTAAAGCAGGACTAAATCAAAACTAAACCAGGACTGAAGCAGGACTGAACCATGATTGAACCAGGACTGAAACAGGACTGAAACAAGACTAAACCAGTAACAAAGCAGGACTAAACCAGGACTAAACCAGGACTAAATCAAGACTAAACCAGGTCCAAACCAGGACTAAACCAGGACGGAAACAGGACTAGACCATGGAGAAAAGCATTTGACAAACCCTTCACCAGAAAACTTACACAATGCACAACACAAGAGTACTGTTACTTCAATCAAAATATTACTGAAGTAGGAGTATGCTGCTAGAAAAGTAACTGAGTACTCCCCACCTGTGTTCTTCTGTCCATCACTCATTCACCAGCTCTTATCCTTTTCTTCATCTGTTTCTCCAGGTGTTGTTTGGCGCAGGTGTTTTCTCGATGGGGAGATGGTGAAAGACGAGGCGGATTCTTGGTTTGGGAGAACGAGGATCTTTGGAGGCACAGGTTTGAGATGTGACGGGGGTGATCGCAGGTGTGGGGGGTCAGGTGCACCGATAAGACTGTTACTCAACACTGCATTCCTGTCATACAACTGCTACTGTCAACTCTGAACTGAAAAAAGAAAAAAAAAGAAAGAAAGGGGAGAGTGAATATGGGTTAAAAAGTGGTTCTGCTGATTCTCTTCTAGTGGGTTAATACCTGTTAAAAATAAATTCCAGTTTTACACCAATCAGGAAGCAATTTGAGAAGCTGAAAAGTTGAAATTTGTAGAAAATTACAGAATAAATGACAAACTTCTAAACTTATTGATGAGAATTCTGTCCAAAAGTTAGGTGGACACTCTCGAGGTGGAGGAAAAGTGGCTCTACTCCAAGCTCCTCCTGTGTGACTCACCCTGTCTCATTTAACCGCTTGTATCCGTCATCCTATCCTTTTGGTCATGATCCAAAGCTGATGACCGTAGGATCTGAGATCTAAACCAGGACTAAACCAAGACTGAAACAGGACTGAAACAGGACTGAACCATGACTGAACCAGGACTGAAACAGGACTGAACCAGGACTAAACCATGACTGAACCAGGACTAAACCAGGACTAAACCAGGACTGAAACAAGACTGAAACAGGACTGAACCAGGACTAAACCAGGACTAAACAAGGACTAAAGCAGGACTAAACCAGGACTGAAATAGGACTGAACCAGGACTAAACCAGGACTAAACCAGGACTAAAGCAGGACTAAACCAGGACTAAAGCAGGACTAAACCAGGACTGAAACAGGACTAAACCAGGACCAAAGCAGGACTAAACCAGGACTAAACCAGGACCATAGGTGAGAGCACGAATGTAGATTGATCTGTAAACCGAGAGATTTGCCAAGAATAAAGCAGTACAAAACCAGGATTAAATCAGGACTGAAACAGGACTAAAATAGGACTAAACCAGAACCAAAGCAGGACTAAACTGGGACTAAAGGAGGACTGAACCAGGACTAAACCAGGACCAAAGGTGACTCAAAACTATTGGAGGAAGATTCACAGGTGCATAAAAAACACTTTTGAAGTCACCCCTCAGCTTTATGTTTTGAGTGATCCAAAAATGACCTCTCGATGTTCATCATCAGAATTTATTCAAACTAATATTATGATTGGAAAACAAAAAATAATGAGACATTGGAAAGACTCAGAGGAGCCAGGGTTCCATGAGCGGTTCACAGAACTGGCTAACGAACGGATGTCTTTTAATATGTCAGATCAAACCTTAGAGTACAAAAAAAAAAAATGGAGCCTACTAGGATTATGTTAATTGTAACAGTGGTGGAGAAAACTGAACTGTATGAAGTGTGGAGTAACTATAAAGCAAAATGTAGGGGATTTCAGTGGTTTTCTATTTAATAACGCAAACTATTGAAATCCTGAAAACTACTATATGAATGTGTACTATATGAATGTGTAACCCGACTGCCTCTGCCATTATTTATTTTATTTTATTTTATTTTATTTTATTTTATTTTATTTTATTTTATTTTATTTTATTTTATGCATCTTTACATTGTTATTAATTTTATGTGTGGGGAAAAAAAACAAAACAAAAAACGTGCAAATATACTGTGACTTATGTGGAGAAAAAAAGCAAAAAGCATTGAATAAATTGCAAAAAAAACCAAAAACCAAGACCATAGGTGAGAGCAGGAACGTAGATTAATCTGTAAACCGAGAGCTTTGCCTTTCGACTTGGCTCCTTCTTCACCACAACGTTCAAATACAGCATCGCAATAATGCTGCCACCAACTAGCATGCCAATGGTGCACTTAAATCCCTTTATAATGAGATACAGACAGTACACGCCTGACTTATTTTGTCACAAAGAGCTGCTTATACAATATATCTGTTTGGAGAAAATCACGTACTCTTTAATAACCAAATTTCAACCCAAACTCTGAGCATTTTGTCTCATTCTCGTCTCGTCTAATCTTTTTCTAACTGAAGCTTTCGTTTTTCTCCTCCGCCCCTCCTCTGATGTGAGAGTTATTACACGGCGGGATACAGCGTGAGGACAGAGTAATGGAGCTGCTGTCAGAAGAGTTTTTGAACTTTTATCACAAACTGTTTTCAGCGACTTGAACTTTGGCTGCTGTTTGGAGGCTTAGCTCAGATCTGGGTTTGTGTGTGATGTTCTGCTCACGGTTTTGTGGAGAGAACATGAAAATGCAAATAAGTCAATTTTTCATAGTAACCGTACATTTCTCAACATAATATTTTTACTCTGGAATATTAAAGGGTCTATATTACACTTTGCTGATGTTATAATGTAGTTTCCTCCTCATTTTAAACTCCACACACCTTCACTAGAATCATTTGGATGATTTCAGCTCTGGAGTTGCCAATCTCTACAGAACTAAAGGTAAAAGGAGCTGTTCACTTGAAAACTACCACTTCATGACATCACAAGGTGGAATGGAGCATTTTGAGCTTTGGAGATGTAGACAGAAAGAAGAAATAAATATATCTATAGTTATTCTTTGCTTCTTGCTTCTCCAGCCCTGGCATGAACTTTGGCCTGCTGAGGTCACCTGCTTGTCTCCAAGAAGATCGATGAGTTTAATGCCATACTGTGGAACATTTTACATAAAAGCATTAACATCGAGTTGTCTCTGTGGAGATTTTGCAGATTTTAAAAACATTTGGACTTCCGAGTTCCACTAGTCTTAAACAGGACTATTCAAAATCTCAACCAGGTCTAAAACAGGACTACTAAATAAGAACTAGCATAAAGGAGGACAAAAATTTAAAAATAAAAACAAAAAACATACGACATACAAATAACAAATAACAAGGGATGGGACGAGATACAATTTCCACAAGACGAGACAAAACACGAGACTGGATCTACGAAAACGAGATTTGGACGTTCTTTACTATAAATAAATTGCGCAATCAAGTTCTAATTTTAATTCTCATTACTTTTTATTTTATTTCATTTAATATTTTTGTCGTAGCACTGCTTTTTGTGACTACAGCTTCTCAAAAAATGCATCTCGAAAGTACTTCACTTTTTATCCAGTCCAATCCGATTGTTTTCAGCTTGAACGCACGATCTCGCTGCGATTTTGTCTCGCGAGATCTTGTCCCGTCCTTACAAATACCATTACAAAAAAAATTATAATACTTTACAGAAAATATTGCGTACATACCACAGATTGAGAAAAACCGAGCACAGCCAAGCATTTTTCATCACCATCGTTGTATCTTCACGGTTGAAAGGTCATGACCTCCTTTCGCCTCCCGCTTTGGTTTCATCCTTTGCTTTAAGTTGTCGTTTTACCGCACCACCATTCTTTCCATCCCCTCCCTCTCGCCCTCGCTCCGTCCCTCCTCGTCTTTTATTGTGGTCTGTGTTTTCGGGGCTGTAATTTGGAGTTTTGAGCGGTGACAGAGTAAGTCCTTTGGTATTCCCTGACCACAGTCCCTCCTCCCTTTTCTAATGTTTGTGGAAAGTTTTTTCGCTTCCAAATGACTCGACTTATTTTACTATTTATACTGAGATTTATTGGCTTTAAATAATTATCTTGTCGCCAAAGAGAGGTTATTGTCTTGAATGTTCTGCAATAGGTCTTTAAAGGTCCCATATTGCGCTATTTTCTGATCCAGCTCCATGTTATTCCACATTCCTGGTCCAAGTCCCAGGAACGCCGCCGATCGCCAATCAAGAGTGAAATGTCTGATTGGCAATTTTTTCGTTTTTCAGCTAAATTTGATATCGTCGAGAAGGGGTAAAAATGTGAAGTATTTTGCAAAATCAACAGCATCAATAGGAATTTAATGAAGTAAAACTAAGTACTGTACTTGAAGGGCCCATATGACGCTATTCTCTGATCTGTGGAAGGAAGTACAGGAAGTGTTCCACTGTGGTTTTAACTTCCACACACCTTCACAAGAATCATTTGACTCTGGAGTTGCCAATCTCTACTGATCTAAAGGTAAAAGGAGGTGTGAACTTGAAAACTCCCATTTCATGACATCACAAGGTGGAACAGAGCATTTTGAACTTTGGAGATGTAGACAGACTCATAATAAAGAGTTACTCAAACATGTGAATGAAACAAAACACAACTCCAGGTCTGTTTTACAACATTTATCACAGTCATTATACAGCAGTCTCTGTGTGTGTGTGTGTGTGTGTGTGTGTGTGTGTGTGTGTGTGTGTGTGTGTGTGTGTGTGCGTGTGCGTGTGTGTGCGTGTGTGTGTGTGTGTGCTTGTGTGTAGTTTGAGTGCGAGTACATCTGTATGTGTGTGTCTGTCTCTGTATGTCTGCGTGTGTGTATCTCTGTGTGCTTGTGTGTGTGTAGTTTAAGTGTGTCTGCGTCTCTGCATGTGTGTCTCTGTGTGTGTATGCGTCTTTGTATGCATGCGTGTGCGTATCTGTGTGCATCTCTGTATGTGTGCTTGTTTGTCTTTGTATGCTTGTGTGTAGGTGTGTGTATGTATGTGCGGTGTGTGTGTATGTGTGTGTGTATGCGTGCGTCTCTGTATGTGTGTGTATCTGTGTGTCTCTATGTGTGCATCTCTGTATGTGTATGTGTGCACGTCTCTATGTGTGCGTGTCTGTATGTGTGTGCGTCTATGTGTGCGTCGTTGTGTGCTTGTGTGTGTGTGTATGTGTGTAGGTTGTGTGTGTGTACGTATGTGTGCGTGTGTATGTGTCTCTGTAGGTATGTGTGTGTGTCTCTGTGTATGTGTACGTCGTCGTGTGCTTGTGTGTGTGCAGTTGGAGTGTTGATGGAGCGGCCACAGAGTAGTCTCTTGTTTTAATCATTGCCATGTGAAACTCAGAGGTCGTGTGATCCACTGTACACAGCTCCTGAGCCTAAAGAGTAATGACAAAGAGAGCGCGCCTCCACAGATCTGACTCATACAGGCCACAGAACCGGCTTTAACCTGGTGCCACAACATGCTACAGGCCAGAATCTATGGCAAGCAAGACCTACTGTGCTTGTGTGTGTTCTATAGTTATAATCTTTGACACCCGTGGATCATTCTATTATAGTTTGGACATTTTAAATCACAATATTGATCTAAAATGCCTTCACAAAAGAAACAAGTGCGCTGACTTCTGCGTTAGAAAACTGTGGTGTCCACTGGGAGCTGACGTCAGGGTAAACGTCACAACAAAGCGCAGCGTGCTGTGGGCCCCTCCTATGGATAACTGCACATCACACTAGAGCAGAGTGTTTTTTTTACATTTTTACAATTAAGAAAATAAAACTGGAAAACAAAATAAGTATAGAGCAGTGGGCTACTTTTTACAAAAACATGAAAGGTTGCTGTTAAAGGTGCATTGTGTAAAAATGTGAAAAATTGCATAGCACACTCAGATGGCCGATGTCCAAAAGCGTTTTTTTTTTTAATTCTTAAATAACGTTTCGGCAAAAAGCCTTCGTCAAATAATTTTTCTTGCTTTGGACCACAGTACACGTGTATACTATCAATAAGGTAACGCCACTAGGCCAAGTTACAGGTCAGATCTGCAAAGCGGCGACCCTGCACACAGTCAGAATCAATGTGTTTCAAGGCCTTAGCAGTAAATACACCTATAATTGCTGTAATTCAATATGGATACATTTAATGCCATACTGAGGAACCTTCTAGGCCAAACACTGCTAGGAACCCCTACTAGAAAGTTACATAGTGCACCTTTAACTTGAAAACTACCATTTGATGACATCACAAGGTGGAACAGAGCATTTTGAGCTTTGGAGATGTTGACAGACTAATAATAAAGGGTTACTCAAACATGTGTGAATGAAACAAAACACAACTCCAGGTCTGTTTTTCAGGAAGTTGGCCCGATGTGGTCGAAGTAAGAGGCAGACTTCAACAAAAAAGTGTCTTTGACCAGCCAAAAAAAAATTGTTAAAATCACTTATTATTATTAAAAAAAAAACTTCTGTTGTTAATGTAAAATAGCTTAATTACAAATGAACGGTGAACACAGGTAAACAGAAAACGAGCACCTTAAATTAAATCAAATGCAACAGCCAAATGCAGCCGACTACACAGAAGTCTCCCCTAATTGACAAAACCTGCTCGCTTTTATACCCCCCAGCAGGAAGTACCTCCCCCCAGGTAAATATCAGCTTCCTTGCAACGATTACAGAGATAACTTTAAAAACTCAAGCTAGCCATTTCCTTTACAAGGGCCTAACAGTGTTCGAAATTAACTAAAATATATAAACCAAATAGGCTCTATTGACACTTACCGGAAGACGTTTGGAAGCATATGGATGGCGACTTCCGGTGTAGTTCCTGACACTGGGCATGTGATAAAACCGTGGATTCAGCAGCAGCGTCTTCACAACCTGCCAAAGCTTTACATGGAGGACGGGACTCTGATCGCAGCTTCAGTGTCACTTACAGACAGTTGGTTGGAACTGTTGATCTGCCGAACATAACGGAACGCTACGATGGCATCTTTTTTTATTATTATTATTAAGTTAGACAAATTATAACACATAAATGAATAGGTAATTTATAAAAGGAAAAAAGAAAGAATACAATGGCACCTAGATGAAAAAAAACAAGCCACCAAGTTCCTATCGCCAACAGAGCCCAAAGGAAGTCGTCATCCGCATGTTTCCAAACATCTTCTGGTTTGGTGACATAAGCGTGAAGAGAGCCCATACACGAAAAAGTAGATCAAGTGTGAAATGAAACAAATGAAAGTACTTAAAGCTCATAAGAGTCCGTTCTGTGCACTATAGGAGCTTTAAATAGAGTCTTCACGGCTCAGGACTGCTCTTCGCTTGGCGGCCATCTTCTGAAGACATATGACCCGTCCTTATGTAAAAGCGTTTATGAGAGGGATTTACTGTGTCCTTGTTTAAACTTCGGTGGCGGCTGCGTCCAGTTCTCTCGGCTCTGATGGCGAAAGCAGACACGGCTGATGGGAGGACGAAGAGACAGGGGGTGCCAGGGGTCGAGGGTCAAATAAATGTTCTGCTGGATTTACAGCGCCGCGTCGTAGGTGGCTCAGAGCGAAAAGCCAAACGCGTGACATCATCATCGCTGTGAACTGCAGTGACCGCGGCGATGTCGGGTTCGCCTTTGGCCCCGCGATATCGCCGTGACCAAAACCAATCGAAAACCAACAATCCAGAGGAGGTCAGAGCAGGTTTATAAATATGCGGTCCTGGTTTGAGTGCATTTGACTTGTCAAGTAAAACAAAATAAAACAAAACAAAAATCTGTCAAAGGAATAGAAAAAACATTTAGAAAAGCTGACCTACTTTGCAAAATGGACTTTCAGAGCTTCTATTTTCTTGAAGTTGTTGGGAGTGGGTCGTGCATGTTTGAGTCATCTTGAATCGTTTTTTTTTTTTTTTTTTCAAGTCGCCATTTTGCCAATCTACCACCATTTTCAGCTCCACCAGTACTTCCCAGTGTGACGTATGCACTTCCTTCTCCAGTTTTATTTTCTTAATCGGTGATACAAGTAGGATTAGGCGACAGCACGTCGTCATTATGTAAAAAAACGCTCTGCTCTAGTGTGATCTGCAGCTCCCATTGGACACCGCAGTTTTCTAACGCGGAAATCAGTGCACTTGTTTCTTTTATTGAGTCGTTGTAGATCAATATTGTGATTTAAAATGTCCAAATTACAACAGAATGATTCATGGGGGTCATAGATTTTAACTTTTTTTTTTTTTTCATGAAACCACTGGACAGCTTATTTATCAAAGAACAGTAGCTCAAAAATGTCATGAAGCAGTAGTTTTCAAGTGAACAGCTCCTTTTACCTTTAGTTCAGTAGAGATTGGCAATTCCAAGGCTGAAATGATCCAAATGATTCTAGTGAAGGTGTCTGGAGTTTAAAAACATAACATCACAAGGTAGAACAGAGTGTTTTCTGTTTGAGAGAAGAACTCAGCCTAAATGTGCAGGGTTTGTGTGTTGATTAAACATGTGTGAATGAAACAAAACACAACTCCAGCTTTGTTTTTCATGAGGAAACAACGATAAAACCTAGATCAAGAAAACAGTGAAATATGGACCATTTAAAATATACACTTGAACTTGAGGTTAACTGGCTATTGTAATGTGACTTGCGTTTTTTAGTCTGTCTTATTTATCCCTCGTGAAAACAAACATGGCCTCAGTTGCGGTTCTTCAGATCTCAGACAGATTATGACATTATTGGGCGCTGTGTTCCAACCGTGGCCCGGTGAACATTTGACCCGGGCTCTGAGCAGAAAACACGCCATAAACTAAAGAAAGTGTAGAGTTTGATGCATGGAAAGAATGTGAAAGGAAATGAGACACAAGGACAAGAGGAGTTTGGTATTTTACAGGCATTCGAGTCGAGTTCAGAGACGCAGGGTTAGGACCGGGTCAGACCAGAGACGCAGATAATGAGAGGAAATAAGGCTGTCAAAAGTATCGAAAATCAGATAAATATCGATACTGAAGCTAATATCGAAACTACACGACAAAAACGAAAATCTAAAGAAGTTAAAATGACCTGAAAAGTTAAATGATCCGCCAATGGAACGCGTCTTTTTGTACTTGAAATAGGAAAATACACCTAGTTACACCGAAGAAAAAAAAACAACAACAAAAAAAAACTCTTTGGGCTTTGGGGGTCCATCACCTGCTTGTTTCTATGGATATGTCATTACTCTGCCTGGAATGTTCCACAGTATTAAACACCTTACATTTATTCAATTACAGGTGGTTTTATAGCTCAAAAATACCTAGAAAAACAGGCATTCTGACCACCACAGATCTGACCCGTAACTTGGTCTGGTTTTGGTCTCCATGAAGATAGAAAGGTTTAATGCCATACTGTGAAACATTCCAGACAAAGCAATAACATTTCCATGGAGAAAAGCGCGTGACGGACCCTCCACCAGAAAAGCTACACAATGCACCTTTAAAATAAGAAAATAAATCATTAAATGTTGTTTGAATTAAGAAAATGCTTTATTTATTGGTAGATCATTTTACTTGTCAAGTCAAATCCATTTAAGTCAAGTTAAATGTTAATTTTGTAATTGAAACTTACTCAGATATTACATTTTGTGCAGGTATCAATACTAAAAAAGTAGTCCCATTGACAGGACAGAAGTGAACCTTTCTTGAACAGCTTTAGAATGATGTTGAGCTGTATCTAGGAATGAGACGAGACACAATTTCCACAAGACAAGACGAGACACGAGACTGGGTCCACGAGAACAAGACAAGATGAGATGTTGACATCATTTCTAACAGGTTCTCAAAAGATGCGTTCAGCTTCAGTCAAATGAAGCTCTTTGAGGCTAGAAGTTATAGGAGTGAATTTGGACCAGAGTTACATATTTAGAATTCCGACCGAGATTATCGTAGCAACCAAAGAGCCAATCCAGAGTGAGAGTGTTGAAGGTAACACCCCTTCCCTTCCACACCACTGGTTTAGCAAGGAGCACTTAGCAATGCTGTCAATCAAACCTGACAGCAGCAGTTACCGAGAGAGGGTTGATGGTTTTTCAATAGAAAGTCCGATGGAGCCGAAAGTGCCCCCATGCTCACTTCCTAGCGGCAAAGGAGTTAGCTGCATGACTGAGGGATTACACAGACTTAAGACCTGTTGGTAATACTATTATTTAATATTGAAAATGAAATTTTCTAGTTTAAAGAAAGTGTTTTTAAATATCATTGTGGTTTTCGTCGGGATCGTTACTGAGTACTGAATCTATTCTTTTGTATGTGACTGCCCTCCGTCTCACATCACATTCTCCAACATAGATCCGTGTGGGTTTCCAAGTCCCTCTCCGCTCTGGTTCCTCTGTTGACCTGCGCTGCCGTAGCCTCCTGAGCTCCTCTGTTCCTGTGAGTGAACTCCCAGAGCGCCCCTTACCCCGTTTACTGCCCCCACAATGCCTTTTTACACCGGGGTTCCCATGCACCGCCACAGACCCCCTCTGACCCGCCCTCACCCGCCATGCCTTTTTGGAGCTTTTCACCATGTTACAGTCGTTTCCCCTCACCATTTACTCACCCGAAGTTGTATTTGGAGTGTTTCGTGCATGTTTAAGCAATCTTTAATCGCTTATTTTCATTCCATTCCATTTTGCCGATCTACCCCCGTTTTCAGCTCGACCAGTACACGCCCACTGTGACGTACGCACTTCCTTCCAGTTTTATTTTCTTAATCGGTGATACTCGTAGGATTTGGCAAGGATTTCGCAGCATCAGAGCCACACTTCGGTATAGATTTCCTTGTGGACTTTCAGCAACCTCCGCACTAAACCGCTTTACCTTTGAACTTTGACCCCATCGTGACCTTAACCTGAACTGAATGACCTGAACTCGACACTGGACAGGGAGGTCAAAGGTCATGTTGCCAGTTTGTAAACTCTGTCTCTCTGTGGATTTTGAACAGGCAAATGTGCTCCACTGTGTTTTTAAAGTCCACACACCTTTACTAGAATCATTTGGATCATTTCAGCCTTGGAATTGCCAATCTCTACTGAACTGTAGTTAAAAGGTAGATGTTAACTTGAAAACTACCACTTCATGACATGGACAATTATCCATTT